>OU015496.1:187685280-188087780 GCA_907164885.2 Dolomedes plantarius
CGGCCCGTCCCGACTTTGTCCGGGTTGAACAAAATATTATACCAATAAATTTCCAGTTGATAGCCAATAAATTGTAAATCTTTTTTTTACCTTAATAATAACCTAAATAATACCTTAAATTAATATTACGTTAGTTAATAATTAAAGTTATTTTTTTTAAAAGAAAAAGGCGTGCCGGAGAACGGCTAGGTTCGAACCGCTACCGTCAGAACAGAAGCCAACCGCGATAGCACCACGCTAAGGATCGTTGAAATCTTCGGCACAAAAAGCGGTAGAAGACAGTAGCGGTAACAATGGAGATTGTTAGGATTAAGCCCCTAACTTTATTTCTACTTATCAGATATATATAATATATAGCCTATGTCCATCTGGAATAATGTACCTTTCAAACAGTGAAGGAATTTTTCAAATAGGTGCAGTGATTCTGGAGATTACCCTCCACATACAAAATCGCTCTCTCTTTATATATAAGTATAGATATTTAATACATACAAGGTTCCCACCTATATCCGTTACACCTCCCTTAACTTCTAAACGGTGACAGCTTAGGCCATAAAGTTGATGTCTAGGTATAGTCAAAAAGCTATGAGCTACTCGATCAGACAACTTACAGCGCCATCTATCGGCAAATTTTGGAATGAACGTTTTTATCTCAAAAACGGTACGAGATACGGGAAAAAAGTCAATTACAAAGTTGTTCAATATCATCGATTTAGTAAGAAAAGACACCTTGCGCACATTAATACTTAAAACAGAATGTAGAAAATGAAAATTTGTTTGGTCACGATTTTGAATATTATCATGTCAAAAAGAGTGGAAGAAGAACCTGACACACTTCCCTATCTCCCCTATCTTTCATTTATTTATATAGCTGAAAATGCTCTCCATTGGCCACTGTACACATTTGCACTCTGGGTTGGATTATTTAGTCCGTGAGATGGTCTTTTCGAGCTTCGCTTGCGTTTCACGGCGCCATAATGTTGAAAATCACGACCAAACAAATGTTCAATTTTTACATTCTGTTTTGAGTATTAACGTGCGCAAGGTATCTTTTCTTACTAAATCGGTGATGCTGAACAACTTTGTAATTGACTTTTTTTGCCCGTATGTCGTACCGTTTTTGAGATAAAAACACCAATTCCAAAATTTGCCAATAGATGGCGTTGTAAGTTATCTCATCGAATAGGGCATAGCCTACTTTACCTAGACACCAACTTTACGGCCTAAGTTATCGCCGTTTAGAAGTTAAGGGGAGTGTAACGGATAAAAATGGGAACCCTGTATATTATATAATATTTAATATATATATTATATATAATCTCTATATATAAAACAGTTCCTTAACTGACTGACTGACTGACTGACAGACATACAACGCACAGACCAAAGCGCTGGACATAAAGGGCTGAAATTTTGAATGGCGATTCTTCTTATAGTGTAGGGGTGCACTAAGAAAGATTTTTGAAAAATTGTTCTTATTTTTTTAAAATTAAATTTTTAAGCTATTTTAGCAACTTTTTTTAAGTTTGCATTTAAAATAATAATTTGAGGGTTATAAAATTTATATCACGAGAAAGATCATGAAAATTCCTTTAAAATGAAATATTAATCGAATATAAAATAAATGAAATATTAATCGAATGAAATATAAATGAAATATTAATCGAATATAATCGAATATAAATCGAATATTTCATATTCGATTAATATAAAATATTAATTGAATCTTTATCTCCCTTTCTTGATTTTTGGTGAATTTTTAAAGATTAATTTTTAGAATTTAATTTATTAAATGCTGATCACGTGATTTCTTTTCCTGGTACTTTAAATAAATTTATCGTCACGTGCATAAGAACTAAATAGACAAAAAAAATATTTTTCTTTTCTTGCTAATGCGGCAGACGATTGAACATTATCCAAAATAATATTAAAATACAGTAAAAGATATGTTCCTCAAACTGTACTATATTAACTGTACTATATTCTTTAGTATGTCCTATTAGATTTAATTTTAACATTTTCTTCTACACTATTTTGTCTTTAAAAATATCCGTCACGATTTTTTTTATAAATATATTTTTTCGTTTTTTTAACATCAATTGCATACATTGATCGTTGTATTTATTATAAATATATTTATACATATTTTCGGCATTAATTGCATACATTGACCATTGTATTTAATTTGAATGCACTCCATAGCGAAGTACGGGTTTTCAGCTAGTACATATATAATATATATATATTATTTATTATATTTAGTATATATATTTTTTATCTTTATTAAGTAAGGAACTGGAAATATCTTTATATACCAAACAAAATACAAGATATTCTTTTCTAAAAATCTTCCCATAAATATGAGGTGCATCTTATCATCCGGTGTTTCTTGTGGTTCAAAAATAACGGTACGTGTTTTTTAATTTCTTTTTTAAATTTAATGAGTGCATCCATCTTAGTTTCACATTAAAGTCTTGGAATATGTGTTTAGCCACCAGTTTCTGGACTGGAATTCTGCACCAAGTCGATGGACCACCGAAATTCCTTTACGAACCACATATTTAGAAACCATGATATAAATTAATAACTAAAGCGGATAACTTATGGAAAATTGAGTTTAAAATATAAAAATTAACTAAATTGAAATTGCGTGCATCGATAAATCAGGCATTCGTAATACGGGCTCTATATTTTATTCTTTTGTTTTGTATTTGGAAAAAATACATTTTTGGTACAGAAATGAGTGGATGAGAATGGGATACATTTTTTAATCATATTTCGTAGTTTTTCATCGTTTAGTTTAGTAGAAAAATGTTTTTTTTTTTTTAAATCTCAGCGCTACTATACTCGGTCCGCCTAAATGATGCCAAATCGAACGTTTAATCTCTCAGCCGAGCCCCCCCCCCCCCCCCCCAAAAAAAAATAATAATAATAAATAAATAAATAAATAAATAAAAATAAAAATAAAAATAAAAATAAATAAAAAATAATAATAAATTTAAAAAATCCTTGAGTATATTTGAAAGATGGCACCCACGAATTAAAAAATGACATTAAAAAATATTCTTTGTCAAAACGGGAAAAGATCCTTACAGCTATGAATACTTTTTACAACAACTTTTATTCATTTTGCCTTCTTTTAAAGCACTTAGTTATCTCCCATTTTATTTTGGCTCTGAAGCCCATTACGAAGTTCACAAATTTAAAAAAAAAAGAAAAAAAATTTGATATTAAAGATATATTCTCTTTCATCTTGCACATGCGTGTCATTTTTGCTACAATGAACTGCAGACTGACAGGTGAGAATTTATAATTACGTAAGCATTTTCATTCCAGCTGTGCACGTACGTTACTGATTACATTAATAAGTGAAATGATTAAAGCTGCTGTGTACTAACCCTATTGGATCCGCTCGCCTCAATTGTCTATATATATAAAACAGTTCCGTAACTGACTCATTCATTCACTGACTGACTGACTGACTGACATACAACGCACAGACCAAACCGCTGGACCTAAAGGGCTGAAATTTTGCATGGCGATTCTTCTAATAGTGTAGGGGTGCACTAAGAAAGATTTTTCAAAAATTCTTCTTAGATTTTTTAAAATTAAATTTTTAAGCTGTTTTTTAAACTTTTTTTACGTTTGCATTTAAAATAATACATTGAGGGTTATAAAATTTATATCACGAGAAAGATCATAAAAATTCCTTAAAAATGAAATTTTTTTCGAATTTTTACCTCCATTTCCTGATTTTTGGTGAATTTTTAAAGATTAATTTTTAGAATGTAATTTATTAAATGCTGATCACGTGATTTCTTTTTCTGGTACTTTCAATAAATTTATCGTCACGTGCGTAACAACTAAATAGACAAAAAAAATATTTTTTTCTCTTTCTAATGCAGCAGACGATTGGATATTATCCAAAAAAAATGCATATCCCTTACGATTTTTTTATAAATATATAGATAGATATATATTTTACATCAATTGTATACATTGATCATCGCATTTATTATAAATATATATATTTATTTTTTGGCATAAATTGCATACGTTGACCGTTGTATTTAATTTGAATGTACTCCGTAGCGAAGCGAGGGTTTTCAGCTAGTATGTAACATATGGTGCAAATGTGTTCAAGGATTGAGACTTGGATTGAAAGATTTTTTTAAAAATTGTACTCCGTAATAGAGAAAGAAATTTTACACCTTGGGGCATTTTTAGTTTAAAAAGATGCAAATAATAATTTAAAATTTAAAATATTCGGGGGAAAAATCTGGTATAGTGTGTTTTAAACGATCCTAAATTCCTTTAGGGGACGAAATTTGTAAAATGAATCCTATTGCAAGGTGCAGAAAAGTTCAGACTATCTGAAAGTACCATTTTTGTTGGATAAGCAGCATTTATGTAGTTGTAAATAGTAGATGAATTTTATCCATAGATTAACATTGAGGTGAGCAAATACAATAGGGTTAGTACACAGCAGCCGTAACAAAGTACGTTTTAAGGGTCCGACATTTAGACTGTTAGGGGTTTCTTAGATCATATTTTCGTGTAAATCTACAGGGTATCCATAATTAAAGTCCCACTTTCAAAAGGCTGCCCAAAAAAAAAAAAAAAAAAAAAAAAAAAAACCACTGGTCAGAATGATTTCGAATTTGAACTGAATATGCTGAAAGAAGGGGGAAACGATTTGGCATAATAAAAAATAAAGTTCCAAAATGTTACAGCGTGGAACTTTTTTTTATTATGCCAAATCGTTTTCCCCTTCCTCCAGTATATTCAGTTCAAATTTGAAGTCATTCTCACCAGTGGTTCTTTTTTTGCAGCCTTTTGAAAGTGGGACTTTAATTATGGACACCCTGTACATTTCCAACAAGATGGTTCCATCTTGCGATTACGTACATTATCACACGTCTATGTTTAGTATACCTCTGAAAGTATAAAGCATAAAAATGCTGAATAACGCCATAATATTCGTAACAATAGACGTACGTTATCACACGTCTATGTTTAGTATACCTCTGAAAGTAAAAAGCATAAAAATGCTAAATAACTCCATAATATTCGTAACAATATCTGTCTTTCTTTAGCTGTTTGTCATTCTGTGAATAACTTCGTCCCCACTTCCTTTATAAGTAGCATTCCTTTGAATATGCAGGTAAATTGTGAACTTGAGTACTATATGTTGCAGCTTATACCTCCATACAAATAAATCATATTACCTAACAAAGTGTAGGAAATCCCCGTAATGTGATGCAGAGCTTTCATTTCAAATATTTCTTTATACTTTTTTTCTCTAATATGAAACACGTGTTTCTATTTTTACGACAGGGGTGACTCTTTGAGAGAGAATTGACAGGAAATTTGACCGGCAAAACAAAAAAGGTCTATTCTTCCATTTAACCATGCAGCCACTTTCAGAGGCCTGCCTGTCTCTATTCATCTCATAGCTAACACTTTTGATTGACTAGACACACAATGGTTTGTTCATTATGTACTCTGTTTAAATACTGGTGTCGGAGTGCCTTTTACTCGACTGCTGGGAAGAATAGCAAAAAATTTTACCTCAATCCTCCTCGTGACGTTAATTTTCCTTTTATGAATGAAGGGTCGTTTTCATGCATAATTTCCCGATTCAGACAATAAGTTGAACACAACAGGCCCTGACTGTTTGCATAAAATAAAACTCGGGAACTATGGGCTTCCGGGGATAAAATAACCGAACTGATCAAAGCGTTCGATCCAAGAAAAATTTTCAACTTTTGACATGAAAAGCACAGCTGCTCGGGATCGTGTTCATCACTACTGTGTTACTCTTCGAGAATTTAATTACAAGCATAGATTCTATTGTTTAATTTGTCACGAACTTGGCCGAACTGTGAATTTTCAGTGTAAATTGTGTCGCTGTTGTTGTTGTTGTTGTTGCTAACGCCCCCTGGTTGGAGGTTCCATTTACCAGGTCCTAATAGGCTATTGGGCTGAAAGGGGCGGCTCCTGTTTTGAATTAGCACCACAAGCGTCAGAGTACGACTTGGCTACAGTTGAAAGTGAAAAACCAGTATATGCTCAGAATCATATGAGCCAGGAACTAAAAACAGGAAAAAGTAAGTGAATAATAGGTTTTAGACAGCATCTTGTCATCAGCGGTGCCGATACTGTCTAAAAACCAATGAATTGTTTCTAATAAGTATGATCTGAGCAATAAACATACTTAGACACCGTACAATCCATAAGAAACAGAAGAAGTGAATAATCAGTGGCTTTATCATAGAACTCCAAACTCGGCGCCAGACAAAGTGAAAGTTAAGCTAAGGAGACCGCAAGAAGACTGACGTCATATATATATATATATATATATATATATATATATATATATTTATTTATATATATATATATATATATATATATATATATATATATATATATATATGAGCGGTCCCGTAATTTTGAACCGAGTCAAGTGACGAGACCGGAACACTTGACCCCGCACCTCCAGAGGTAAATTTGAGAACTTGGAGGACATTGCAGCCACGACCTATTTTACGTGCCCCGGTCACAGTTAGAGAACACGGCGGTGGGTTTGCAGCGACGAGCATCGAAACAGGAATGTTCAGATCACTGGCCCGCTGCTCTTGCCAGCTGGGCCACCGCGCCCTCAATGTAAAATGTTGATGTATCAGGATGCCCGGCGCTACCAAAATTAAAAGTTCGCTCTCTGTTTTGAGGCTATTTTTTCAAAACGTTAAAAATTATCATAGCCAGACCAATCACAGTCAACAGGGCCACCCAATATTTGAAAGTTGAGAAAAATTCAAGCTCGTTTTAAACGTGCATCGAAATCGTTTGTACAGATTGTTTTATTAAATATTTCAATGCATATCAATTCTAAACGTCCTCGGGCGCACCTCCTGCACAGCTAACATTAATTTTCCCCACGTTATAACTTTTTTTAATACTAAATTATTATCATTTTTTTTCATAATTTTTGGGAATATCTCACTTATCTCATTATGTACTATTCTCACCTTTAACAACTCTGATACTGTGTGCGCTGTCAGTTCAATCGCTTTTCTGACCGTTTGTCCCTGGTTCTAAACTGGGGGATTCCTGTATTATTTTATTATTATTTAATTTTTTTCCTTTTTAAAGCCACGAGGGACTTTCAACCTCGTGTTTTTATTTTTATTTATTTTTATTTTTTATTATTTATTTATTTATTTATTTATTTATTTATTTTAAGTTTTCAATATTTCACTCTCATATACAAAACTAGCTGAAAACCCGCACTTCGCTACGGAGTACATTCAAATTAAATACAACGGTCAATGTAGGCAATTAATGCCAATATATATATATATATATATGACAGAATTCGTTGTCATGGATTAAATTAATGAAATGCAATCGTGCACCGAAATAAAGATACAAGACATAGCTCCGTTGACTGGCTTTTATTCCATCACGAGTTATCCAGAGCTCCGACAAAATTCAGCAAACCACCCCATTCGAAATCTCTCATGAAGACGTACGTTAGGGCGGAGCGTAAAAAAAAAGTTTTCGATTTTGTTTTTGCCCTAGTGAGGAAAAGTTGCGTACTGGTGGGTAGGTCACGTATGCAAAGTTTTGGGAAAAGCAAAAAATATCTTCCGTCTCCATTTCGGCCGTGAATTTTAGTAGAATTTTACCATACAGTTAAAAATGTGTATTTCCATTGTTTTGCTTGCAGCTTTTCGCTTTTTCTGAAATAAAATTCAGAAAAAACACAGAACTCACCACGGGGAGGTGGCTGCATTGCAAGTTACACCCGTGCCCACCTATCCACCCAAACATACCTTTGCCCTTGCAGTTATTCCGGTTTTACTCGGTACTCGCATTTGGTTTCAAATGGTGGCATAGCTTTTCTCGAGTCTGTTCGGGTTCTAACTAAACCGTCACGCTTATTTTCTCCACACACAGCCGCAGAAACCTCTGTTACTAGTTTCACGATACGTTCAACACTTTTGGTGTGGCAAGGAAATTTTAGGCTTCCCAGGTGTTGAGCTACAGACTCTCCACTGGAAATCAAATTTCTCAAATCATCTTCTGTAAATTGGGGGTTCCGTCAAATTAAATTTCTGCCAATCAATGAGGTCTATATATGAAACTGCCTCGAAGTTGAGTGACAGAATGTTGTAGTGTCTGTTTCTTTCCTTTTTTCCTTTCTTGCTCGTAAAATCCTACGTAGTCCAAGTTCTGCAATGAACTGTCTGTCGTCTGTGATCATTGACATGATTATTGCTTCCGGGTGGCCGAAATAGCAATTTCTCTGGATAATGGGATCGACCGCAGTCTTTTAATCGTTTTTAAGATAGCGTGAGACGTTTATTGTCTGCCACAAATTTCGTGGACCATACGTGCAATATGGATTTAATTTGACTGTAAACCACATAGGTGGGCACACTTTCATGATGAACTCTCCCAGAGTTTGAAGTTGGTTTGAAGGCTCTGACTTGCTAATGTATAAACACTTTATTCGATTTGCAGTTGTTAGCCAACGTACATGAGTCATTTTCCCAGGGTGCTTTTGTGACAAACTTGTTGAGCAGTTTCTATTTGTGACAGCTTGACAAATATCCCAAAGCTATCGCTTGTGTGTGCTAAGATCATTTATGTCGATTTTCGGAAATTCGCTCGAAATGTCTACAAATTTCACAACTGGGAGGTTTTTACAATTTGCCAATGCTTTCCCAGTAGGACCAGAAAATGCATTAGGGCCACTCGTTCCACCATCCAAATGCTGCACTAAATGTCGGAGTGGCAACTAATTTGCGTGTAACTGGCAGATAAACCAGTGCAAGAGTTTCCCAATGGCTTCCCCAGAAAGGCGAATCACGCCGATTTTATAGCCAGTATTAACGATTGCTCCATCGCACCCTATTGCTACTAGTTGATGAATGTCAATATTCTTATTCTCCATGAATTGCAACATCATTTGAGAATACTCAAAGCTGATGATGAAGTTAGTGCTATGTCTCCAAGGTACTTACTTCCAGGTTCCTTAATCATTGTAACGTGTTCTTCCAGGACTGTTTTTTTTTTGTACATCTTTCCCCCTACTCTCTCTTGCATTAGAGTTTTGTCCTTCCTTCAGTCAAAATAAATTCCCTTCAGTGGTTCCAGCTGTCTTTTATTTCCTTGCTGATATTCTTTCCGAATTTTTTTCCTCTCTCTTCTTATTTTATGTCTATCAATTACATTTAAAGTGTCTTTTTTGGTAATCATCCCCAAATCTTCCAAAACAGCGCTTGCAATGCCCGATCTGAATCCCAGATCCTCTCCAGCCCGATCTGAAACTCTGGTTCTGTCACAAGCTGTAGCTACTGCTGGGTATCGGCTTGATCTTAACGTCTTTTTCCCTTCAGATTGAGTCATACTGGATGTGGATGGAGAAGGCTTCAAGTGATCTGTGTCACTATCGAAGTTATGTGGATCCCCGTTAGAATCTGGATCAGGAAATGTGAGCCTAGATGGCGTAACAGATGGCGAAACGTTTATTTTAAGACTTACAGCTTCTGTCTCTTTCTGCTTACTATCGGCTCGTTTCCCCAGCTTTCAGTTTCTTTTAAGTCAACTGCGCCTATGGACATTTGCCTAAATGCCCGTTGGTCTATAAGAAAAGTTCTTTCCATTTTAGGGATCTTTTTATGCTTTGGGAAAGAACATTTGTTAAAAGAAACAAACTTACATGAAAAAATGTCGAACAATTTCCGTGAGTCTTTCACGAAGGTTTTAAGCTTCGTTTCTAAAGTTGTTGTTGACAATGTTTACATGCCAAAATATTTCTTTACCTTTCTGCACGCAGTGTGTCCGCTGCTGCCTTTCTGTATTAAGTTTCGAATTACCTCTGTATTTTATTTAAGAACAAAATGACGAGTTGCATACAAAACAATGGAAATACACATTTTTAACTGTATGGTAAAAATCTGCTAAAAATCACGGCCGAAATGGAGACGGAAGACATTTTTTGTTTTTCCCAAAACTTTGCATACGTGACCTACCCACCAGTACCCAACTTTTCCGCACTAGGGCAAAAACGAAATCGAAAACTTTTTTTTTACGCTCCGCCCTAACGTACGTGTTACCTCTCTCAAACCTAAGTGCCGACTAACTAGATTTTTCTTTGTTAAACTCCCGTCCAATCTTTTTGCTGACTCTTCATCGAATGTTCTCCAGACTTCTCTTATATAATCTCCTTACGTAACTGCTTCTCCTGAAATATATCTCTCTTCTGAAAGATACCCGTCCAGTGGCGACCCCTATTGATAGTTTTTGCTATTAACAACCCTTCATTTTATGCCGAACTTTCGTGAGTTAATAATTTTTGATTGCCAATACCCCTTTTTCCCAAACAAAAGCCCCCTATATTTTAGTTTTACGTTTTTCCTTACACACACACACACACACACACACACACACATATATATATATATATATATATATATATATATATAATACATACGACGATCAATGTATACATTTGATGTAAAAAAAATACATTTTAAAAAAAATCGTAAGGGATATTTTATAGACAAAATAATGTAGAAGAAAATATTCAAATCAAATCTAGTAGGACATACTAAAGAATATAGTACAGTTTGAGGAACATATTTTTACTGTATTTTAATATTTTTTTAGATAATGTCCAATCGTCTGCCGCATTAGCAAGAAAAGAAATTTTTTTTGTCTATTTCGTTGTTATGGCGTGACGATAAATTTATTTAAAGTGTCAGAAAAAGAACTCACGTGATCAGCATTTAATAAATTAAATTCTAAAAAAGGAATCTTTAAAAATTCACCAAAAATCAGAAAATGGAGGTAAAGATTCGACAAAGATTTCATTTTAAAGGAATTTTTATGATCTTTCTCTTGATGTAAATTTTATAACCTCAGATTATAATTTTAAATGCAAACTTAAAAAATGTTACTAACGTTGGATAAATCACTCGTGAATCAAAAGTAAGGTAAAAATACGCTTACCTTATTCTATGTAGCACGTCAGAACTATCGTCACAGCAGAGCAATGCAATTGTAGAGAATCCGGATATTGGATAATAAACAGCTGAGGCTAAGTAATTTAATTTTAAATTTTAATATGCATCTTTTGCATAAATATCTTAAGCACGACACAAGACAACACGCGACATTGAACAAAAGTGGAATTACATGAAATCTGAACAAGTGGTGCCATCTGGTGTGGCATGTGACAGTTTCTCTTTCTTTAAGGAAAACACACATGCATCTAACAACTAAAGCAGCTTAAAAATTTAATTTAAAAAATCTATGAAGAATTTTTCAAAAATCTTTCTTAGTGCACCCCTACACTATAAAAAGAATCGCCATGAAAAATTTCAGCCCTTTAGGTCCAGCGGTTTGATCTATGCGTTGTATGTCAGTGAGGCAGTCAGTTACGGAACTGTTATATATATATAGAGGTGAGAGTAATTTATATTCTCTTCTACTGCGCAGAAGACGCTTAGAATACACAAATAAGTATTTTGTAAAAGAATAAGACATGTTTCTCAAAAAATTCCTCAAAATTGCTAGAATTTTTCAAAATGCCTCATGCACATAATTTTTCTTCTTGTTTTCTTCCAAATTTCTCAGGATTGTTAATTGAAGTGTTTTATATATAAGACCCGTGCATTATTCTTTGAAACAAATATTTTTCAAATTTATAGACCATGAAATAAAGCAAAAACATGCAAAAACATAAAAAACAACAACAGGGAAAGAAAAAGAATAATTCTTTATGGTTCTTGATTCATACAAAAAAAAACATTGCTCAAATATGTTTTATGTGTTCGATAAACTTATATTGAAAAAATTAAGTTTTTTAAATGATATGGAATGCACATGGAGCATTTTGAAAAATGCTAGAATTTTTGAAATTTTCTTCGAAAACAGGAATTTATCTGCCAAAAAATCCTTATTTTGAATACTAAGGGTCTACAATTGTAGTAAAAAAAGAATACAAATTATTCTCAATTTGTTTATTGAGTTAAAAATTGAAAATTAAAAAATTCAAGGTTGTAAGTGCCTTGTCCCCTTCAACTCATTTTTTCTTTCATGTTCACTTCCTTTTATTAATTTTTCAACCGTATGTTTTAAATGAATTTTTACTGAAGAGTGTAATTTAAGACTTTTTAATTTGCTGAGAATTATCTGATCACAACTGTCATTTACTGATTGGAGATAAAGTATATGACCATGGAGCTTAAACAACTTTACAATCCTCGATTCCTATATCTGACGTCATTCATAAATTCAGGTACCGGGATATTTTATCACCCAACATTTTGAGGTGTAACTTCGCTGGGCTAAATAAAGAATACTTTCCACGGCAAGAAATTTCATAGGTTTGCCATCTTTTAAAACACTTAAATCTCTATGCAACAAGTTCGGTAGATAATGTATTTATGGAATTTAGTATTAGGTTGAAACAAATTTGTAACCCAAGTTAAACTGTATTCATTTCGTCTTGGCAGGTTTCCATGTTTAGAAATATGCATCTTTAAAATAATAAATACTACTAGTTGATACCCGTCAAAACATGACGGCTAGATAGTAAATAAATGTACTAATACACAAATTATACTCAACACATCATTGTCAAATGTTGGAAATCATAATAATGCGCAGAAACAAATTAATGTGTTTAAGCGGCCTCGTGCTTAGTTAGTATCTAAAGCCAGATTTAAAAATCTCACTGAGCGTGTGCAGAAAGCAATTTTTTTTAATTGTAAATTATCACTAATTAAACAGCGCGAGACAAATGATTTCCATGAGGTTTAATCTTATATTTCCCAAACATAATTATCATAAAAATAAAAATGGCAGAGAGAGATCTAGAGAGACTCCTCGGAATAAACGTGTTTAATCATTAAAACATGTCGCTCAGCATGCGCAGAAACAGTGAGTTTCTAAAGACAGATTTAAAATGCCACTGAGCAATTTAAAAATTGATTTCTGCCACTGCGCAGAAATCAATTTTTAATTGTAAATTATCGCTAATTAATTGAAATTGTGGTTACAAAAACCAAATTTGACAAATCTACAGATTACAATCTTTCGTTTAAGACCAAAATTAAGTAAATTGATGCAGTAGTTTTCTCTCACGGACTGCCCAAAAAGTCGGCTTAGCAACTTAAATATATAGATGACAAGGGCTAGACTTGTCGCTCGCAATCTAGCACCCGAGTAGCGTAGACCTTTGGGTCTCCGCCCGGATTTCAGATCTTAGCCGTCTCCCAGTTCTGACCGAAGTCCAACTCTGCTGTCCCCGGCTCTGTGTCGAGTCGCGTGTCGTTCGCTTATTTAACACCTTGTCCACCGCCCCCTGTGAACAAAAGCAGCTCTTTGCATCGATGGTGCAATCAAGCTCAGGGGATTCTCTGGCTCCGCCGTGTCTGGTTCTCTCATAGCACCTCACGACCTCATTTGTTGGTGTTGACACCAGGCACCTCTTTTATTGAGACGACCATTAACACCTAAAAGGAACGACTGCTTAAGTAGAAAATAAAACTCGCTAGTACGTTTCCTCGGCGACATCACATGTCGGCTTCTCTTATCAGAGCTGCCAACCTATCACAAAAGCTTTCCAGTGCAATAAAATTCTTAGAATTCTAGAGGGAAGTACTTGAGTTACATGACGACGTCACAATACACTATGTTCTTTATGATTCATCTTTTTAAATCTGAATTCATAAATCTGTAGTACATATTAAATTTGTAGTCCATATCTAATGCATTTGAGTCACACGAGGAAGAAATATTTAATTATTGAAATTAAAGAAATATTTAATTATCGGAAGAAATATTTAATTATTATTATCGAAAAGGAATTGAAGCTTAAAGCAAAATTAAAATGAAGGTTCCACCGAGATTTGAACTCGGATCGCTGGATTCAAAGTCCAGAGTGCTAACCATTACACCATGGAACCCACCTTCCCATGCCGGGAATCGAACCCGGGCCGCCTGGGTGAAAGCCAGGAATCCTAACCACTAGACCACATGGGACTTGAGAGGAATGCACGACAGTTGCAACTGAACAGGTGCAAACGAAAAACGCGACGTCATTCACAAGCGCACGGCGAAGACACACAATTCTCTCGTATCGGGGATTGTCCCTGCAAAGATAATTCCCTTTATCTTTTTAAATAAATGTACGTAATGCATTAAAAAGGAATTATTCCGTTTTCCATTTTTACCTAACGGCAAAAAGAAAAATATTTTGTTGCACATACAGAGGCGTATTTAGGTGTAGACCAACTAGACTGCCTCTCTAGATGCCACTGCCCCGTGAATAAAGAAAAAAAAGTGTTTTATCTTGTGATTTTCTTAACTTATTCGTGATAGAAAATACTTCGATTTTGCGTTAAATTAAAAATAGCGAAATTTATTTCATTAAACAATAATAGTGTAATATTTATGATGATCTTTATTGACAATATAACAGGGCGAGGCTCGAACAAACGTGTAATTTTTATTAGTTTGAAATTAAATTTAACAGAATAAAAGATTGGAGTTTTTCTCAACTTCTCAATCTATATGTATATTGTTTTGAAATAAATCAAAAATATAGTGTGAAAACACTTCAACAACAAATTGTTTTCATGTAAATGGTAAACGTACTTGATTGATGGGTTATCGTATATATCAGTTGTTCTCAACCTTCCCGTGGTCAAGAACACATCGAAATTTTCAGAGAGCACGCCAGGAACAACCAATAGTTTTTATATCACCGATGATCACCATTTACATAATAGATATGTTTTTTTATTCAACAGTACGGTACCAACCTTCTAATATTTTTACATTGATTATGTTTTGAAAAATAATAATTAAAAAGAAAAAAACATAAATAAAATTTTGATTTTATAGGTACATGGAAATGATTACAAGATAAAAATAACTTTTTGTATACCATGTTTTTAAATTTTCTGTTGAATCATATAAAATTGACGATTCTATGTATTAATAAATACTTTTTAAAAAATTTTTTGATGAATTATCCCATGAACTTGAAAGAAAATGAAGTTAATTGGAAGTTAACTTGCATTTAACTTTTCGTTTCCGTTCCAGCCAATAGATGGCTGCACCAATCTACAAAACAAAATTTAACTGAAAATAACTGAAAATTAATTTAATTCTGCTTAAAGATGGCTAAAAAGTATTAAAAAAATGCATTGTCATCGTGTTCTGCGCTATTCTAAAAGTTTCAAATGTCTAGCTAGTCGGGAAGTTAGCTTAAAATCGATTGCAAGATTTGTACTTGACAAACACACACACACAAACACTCAAACACACAAACACACAAGAAAGTAAGTTAATAAAAACATGGTTATAAAAATAATAAGTAACAAAAACGGGTTTATTACTTATAAATACTTTATTTCAAATTTAATATTTTTGACTTTGAACTGGATTAGGTAATTTTTCGTAATTAGGGATGAAAGATGATATTCCCGTTCTTAAGCAATCACCCACATGTTCATCGGTAAGTTGAGATCTGCGTTTTGATTTTTATCACATTCATTGCCGAAAATATGGCTTCGCGCAGATATGTTGAACCAAAGTAAGATTTTATTTTAATAGGAAGCATTTTTAAGACTAGGAAATTTTTTTTACGATCAACGAGATTCCAAAAGTTCTTCTCATCACAAGAAACAGACAAGGAAATGAGACATCAGACGAAAGAAATTTGAAAATAATGTCGGGCGCATTCCAACACCTTCGAGGGCGCGCGTGCGCCCGCGGGCTCAGGGTTGAGAACCACTGATATAGAGGGTAAACAATTGTACTTTTCTTACTGCTTTCAAAAGAATGGGAGGGGGGGGGGGGGAGAGGGCAAAAGAAAATTGGCTTAGGGCCGCAAAACTTCTAAATCCGTTCACACGTTCTTTTTCTCTAATGCTTAGGGTAGGTTCTCAAATATCGCCTACTCTTAACTTTTTTTTCGACATGTCATCCACTTTTTAGTTTCTGATTAGGCTGGAAACTGAAAGAACATCCCTAAGAACTATTTCCTTTGGTATCCTGAGATCAACCAGCTCCAAAATCAGTGCCAGTTTAAGTTATGTAGCTAAATTGGAAAAAAAAAATGAAATTTCCAGTGAACCCCAGAGCGGTTCCCAATATCGCCTACCTCTGTTCCTACTACCGCCTACCAGGCGAAATTAGGAGCACCCGTTAAAAGGCGTTGCTAGCAAAGTCTCTGTTTAATGCGCTTTCAAAATGGTATAAGCAAAATTAGAATTTGGATGCGCCTACCTGGTCATTCACTGGATTCTGATTCTTTGGAGCCAAAATTTACGAAGACAACAGACAAAACAACTTCAAACGCCATATACGTAGTTTCTGTTGTCAGTGATAAGAGCGTTGTCGCTATCGCCGCTGTTAGTACAGACACAGACCTAAGAAGTTACTGCATTTTCTCATACATAGCGCGAATCATACTTTGGAAACACGAGTAGGCGATATTAGGCACAGGGACGATATTTGGGACACCCACCCTACTCCACGCCAACAGCGACGGAGACGAAAATCATGTATGTTCGTTGTTGAGCATGCATATTAAAGATTTTCACTTCCCCCGGTTCCTTTCCGTCTCTGATCTTTGCGGTTTCAAGTTGGAAAAAGTGCCTCTGTCTTTTGTCTCTGCCGCCATTCTGGACAGCCAATCAGAATAGAAAGAGAAGATTATGTGCATGCTCAAATAAATCGCCTCTTCTCCCCGTCTCCTATTGGTGTGAAGGCTTTTATGACAGCCACAGAGACAGGTGGCAAAATGTGTCTGACTTTCGTTGCTTCTTAGGGATGTTCTTTGAGTTTCCAGCCTAACCAGAAACTAAAAAGTGGATGAAATGTCGTAAAAAAGTTAGGGTAGGCGATATTTGGGACACTTACCTTACTATTAGTTATTAGTATTACGAATTTAAAGTTTTTGCTTTGTTTTTATTTATAAAATTTTTTTGCCTTATTTGAAAAAAAAATGAATTATATTTAAGTAAGACCGTTTTGTTTTCACAAATTGTGTTTTTCAATACCCCATCCCAAAGACGGGATAGGGTTACTTTGTGACTTCAGGGATAACTTTGTGACACATAGCAATTTTTTCGTATTCCGTATCTTTCGCCGAGCACCGTGATACCGGGTAAGCAAAGAACAGCTTCTTCGACATACAGAGACACCTAGTGGCCAGTGTCCGAACCTTCTGCGCGCCATTTGTTTTTCCTGGCCAGTGTATTGTTCAAACCTGTTGTCAAGCTATTGACTCAAACTTCGGAAACTTTGTGTGCTGAAGGCTAACACCTTATACGACCAACTACCACAGGTAATTATATTTTATTGTCAATATGTTGGTTAGATTGTGGAACAATATAACTTTTGTGTAGTGATATTTCCGAGAGATATGAGAACATAACCTAAATATCGAAAGGTGACGGGGTGACTTTGTGCAAGAAATCGAGTACCTCCCACCGAAGTGGGCACTCGTCGACTCAGACTCTAAGCTACGTCTAGCCGTTCTGGGCAGGAACATATATAGAAAAAATATAGGACGCCGTGGGTCTACTTATAAAAATATACTGTTCTGTAAATATTCTGTAAAAGTTCTGTAAAAATATACTGGTGACGAGTAATGAGAGTGGCTTACCTAAAAGAATACACCGCGCCAAGAATTGTAACAACTGGGTTGATAATCCAAACGCAGGCTTTATTCCTCTCACTTCTTACGGAACTTACAAAGAGACGGGACACCAGATATTGATTATCTGGATCAAGGAAAATTGTTAACAAGACAACGTTATTGTCAAGAGCTCAGGCAACAGTTCCGAAACAGATTCCGCAAAGAGTATCTCGGCCAGTTAGTGCAGAAAGCTGGTAGGGATAATTTCAACTTGAAAGTCGGAGACCTAGTGCTTATGGGCTCAGAGAGCCAAAAAAGGCTTAATTGGCCACTTGCAGTGGTTCAAGAGCTCTATCCCGGAAGGGATGGTCATGTTCGAGTGGCTAAGGTTAAAACTCAGCATGGGAGCCTTGTGCGCCCAGTAAAGAAACTCTTTCCTCTGGAAGTAAGTTCTGTGAGTGCTCCTACACCAGCGACGGAAGAGCAGCCAATCTCTTCTGCCTCCAGTGAAAAGCGCAAGGGAACAGCTAAACATGTTCCACCAGTCTCAGGAGGTGCTAGAGAGCGGAAGAGCCCATCGTCGAGGAAACCAGGCGAGATGAACGATGAAAAGATTATGATTAACGATATTCCAAGTCGGCCCTATACGACAAGAGGAGGAAGAGTGGTGAAAGCACCCCTCCGACTGAAATATTGATTGTTCAAACTTTCTTGACTTTATTTAGTTATTTAAGTGTATATTTGTGCAATGACTGTGGTCAAAGTGTTTTTATGTGTATATTCAGTTCATTCCATATGTTAGTTAAAATTTTTGTTTACTGATTTACCTACCGTAAATCAAGGTGGGAGGTTGTTGGAACTAGATGACGGATGGCGTCATACGGTTCCCTTCCGATTAAGAAATAAGTGAGAATGCTGCTTCACGCTCTCTATGACGTAACACGCGCACGCCGAGGATGTTTTTGCATCGTGCCGAAGAAGTTGAGTCAGAAGTGTCTGGCATCTGAGCCAACGATCTTTAAAAGGAGGCGTTGTTCGTGTAGTGTTGATGTGACAGCTGGTGAGAGTATGAGGCAGCAGATAAGCATTGTAAAATATCTTTAGCGGCAGAATTTGCTCCAGCAGAAGGTTTATGTGCTAAGCTATATGGTTTTCCCGTCAAGAAAGAGAGGAATAAAGGCTTTATTTTTCAACCCAGTTGTTACAATTCTTGGCGTGGTGTATTCTTTTAGGTAAGCCACTCTCATTACTCGTCACCAGTATATTTTTACAGAACTTTTACAGAATATTTACAGAACAGTATATTTTTATAAGTAGACCCACTGCGTCCTATATTTTTTCTACGTATGTTCCTGCCCAGACCGGCTACAGTCGGGTAGACGTAGCTTAGAGTCTGAGTCGACGAGTGACCACTTCGGTGGGAGGTACTCGATTTCTTACACTTTGTGACACCTTGACACTGTCACAAAATAACCCACAAAGTCGACCCACCTCCTCCAGACGCTCGATGTTGCATTTTTCCGTCCTCTAAAATACCACTGGTGAAAAATAAGAATTGACTCTCTGGAAAAAAAAACTACCCGAAGGAGCAGAATGTGTTGAAAGGCAAATTTCCTCATCTTCTCAAAGAACTGATGGCTGCCCTGGGCACCCGAGGTCTCTTTGATGTCAAAGATATAGAAAAAGCTATCCAATATTTGTAATGGGTAATTACAAATATGTTGTGTATGAAACTTTTGATAAGCGTTTTACTGCCTAACTTTGTGTCAAGTAGTTTTTACGCTTGGATTTCAAGTTGGAAAAAACAGATGTCACAAAGTAGCCCCACTCGGCGGGGCAACTTTGTGACATATTTTAACTTTAATTTCTCAATTGTAATTTAAGATCCGGGTTAGCGCAATACACTACTACGTAAGGAAAGGATGTACCAATGTTTTGCAACTGTTCGTTTTGGGCTACTTTTAAAACTGATCGGCTGGCACAGGAAAAAAACTTAAAATCCGACACAAAGTAACTCCATCTTATGGTACGTAATAAATGTAAATTATTGTTCATGGGTGCGAAAAAACGTTAAACTTTCATACTTCCATACACCGTTCTATTTTTCTTTAGAAAAAGTTCTTTTACATACTTTCAACTTCTGACAATCCTAACTCTATTGCAGGGATTCCCAACTTTTTTAAGTTTGCGACAACCCCCTTAGGAGAGAGATGAGAAAATTCGGGTACCATTATTAGAATTTTAGTCTTTTTCAATTTTTTAAATATTAAATCAAAGTGGAATGTATGTCGGGAATATGTCAAATTTAAGTTAGAATAAATACTGACTCCATTGCTGATTTTATTCATTTATTGCAAGATATAAGTAACAAACACCAGAATAGCATATATTAAGGGTATGGTGGACATTGCAAAGCGATTTTTGAAATTTTTACCTCAGAGATACGAAATTTCGGATACATATTCATTAATTCGGATACATATTCATCAAAGTATTAAATATACTAAACACCTTATAAAATTTTATAAATATTAAAAAAAATTATATTGCAAAAATTGAAATTAATTTTCTTAAATGCTCCTTGCGATCCTTAACTTCCTTAATTACCACGTTTTTATTAACTCGCTTTCTTGTTTGTGTATGTGTTTGTCCAGTACAAATCTTGCAATCGATTTTTAACTAACTTCCCGACTAGCTAGACATTTGAAACTTTTAGAATAGCTCAGAACACGATGACAATGCATTATTTTAATACTTTTAGCCATATTTAAGCAGATTTGAATTCATTTTCAATTAATTTTATTTTGTATGGAAAGTAAGTTCGGAAAAAATCCACAAGGTGGCGCTTCGATCGAATTCAATGCTTGCACTTTTGCGTAACGGCGTTGCGTCATATATGTAGTTTACACTACACTTAGCCTCTCATACTCAATATGCCAAGCCTCACCTCCACGCGGTTGACCTGGCACTCCAAAAAAATTTGGAAACCAAGTAGGCTCTGGTAGTAATATTTGTAAAAATCTCATGTATGTAATTCAATTAATAAATAATTGAAAATTTCTTATAATTGCTCTCCTTATTACGCATTTGATTATTTTCTTTCAAGTTGATGGGATAATTTATAAAAAAAAATTTTTTAAGTATTTATTAATACATAGAATTGTCAAGTTTATATGATTCAACAGAAAATTTAAAAACGTGGTGTATAAAAAGTTCTTTTTATCTTGTAATTATTTTGCATTTATATTGCTTACAAATATATTTTGAAAAGTGTTATGTATTATTTTGTGCTTTCGTTGAATAGTTAATTTTTAAGACATATATTTATGCTTGTAGTCTGAATTTTCGTGAAATTTTTGTACTTTTCTACACTTAAGTTAAACTTTGATAATCTGAATGATGTCGAAATCTAAAATGCATACATTATTTTATTTTGATATATTAGGGGAGTCTTTATGATAAATTTTTATGAAATTTCGTCAAAAACTATGACGAAAGGAGCATTTCAAAGAACTTAAAATCTGGAAATTACTAATTTAGAGAAAAACCCATTTAAAAGATGTTTTTTTCACCTACCTTTAGTACTTACTTTACTAAAGCCACCAAGTTTTCATTTTACTTTTCCCTACATATTTTAAATGAATTTTGTTCTAATATTCACATATTTTAAAAATATTGATACACCAAGAAAAAAAAAATTCAAATTTTTGTTCGATTTTTGGTAATTCGAAAGTCCGCCATCCTCTTAACCTTTTCCTTACGGGGTGGGATAGCATGTATCCCAAGAATACGAGCCCAAGAATGCATATATATATATATATATATATATATATATATATATATATATATATATATATGTATGTATATATATATATATATATATATATATATATATATATATATATATATATATATACATACATATATATATATATATATATATATATATACATATATATATATATATATATATATATATATATACATACATATATATATATATATATATATATATATACATATATATATATATATATATATATATATATATATATATATATATATATATATATATATAGTGGAATCTCGATCGATCGTTTTCGGATCCATCGTTTTTCCGTATGTGTCGTTCATTTTATCCAGTCCCAACGATCATATTGCTTTGTTATGTACCGCATCTATCGTTTTCCCGCATTTATCGTTCATTTCAGTCGGTCCCTTGAAAAACGATAGATCGAGATTCCACTGTATTTATATATATATATATATATATATATATATATATATACACTCAAGAGCCAAAACATTATGACCACCTGTCAATAACGAGTTGGCCCACCTTTGACGCGCAACACAGCTTCAACCCGCCTTGGCATGGATGCCACAAGTCCTTGGTAGATGGCCGGAGACAGATTTTACCAGATGTTTAAGCAACGGTCACGCAAATCCGATATATTGCGAATTGGTGGTCGTTGAACTCTGAGCTACCGTCCCATGACATCCCACCAAATGTGTTCTATCGGATTGAGATCCGGTGAGTTAGGCGGACAGGACATTATCTGGAATTCAGCATCATGTTCCTGGAACCACTCCAACACAATTTTAGCCTTGTGACACGGGGCGTTGTCCTGTTGGAACATTCCATTTCTAGCTGGAAAAACAGAGGCCATATAAGGGTGCAACTGGTCCGCAATGATGTTCAGATACCCTGTAGCATTCATGGTCTGCCACAATAACGGGTCCCAGAGACGCCCAAGAGAACGACCCCCAACGCATAATACCTCCACCACCGGCCTGTGTATGACCTACTGTACATTGAGGGAGCAACAGTTCGCCTGGAAGACGGCGTATCCTGACACGGCCATCGGCGTGATGAATGACAAACCATGATTCATCTGACCATGATTCATCTCCCACTGATCCATGGACCAGTCGCGATGTTCCCGGGCTCAGTGCAGGCGCAGTTGGCGATGACGATTGGTCAGCAAAGGCACACGAGTGGGATGTTTGCTGCGTAGCCCCATATCCAACAGTGTCCGCTGAACAGTGTGCTGCGATACTATTCTACTTGGCCCTGCATTGTATTGGGCTGTCAGCTGAGCCACTGTCTGGCTTCGGTTTTGCTCCACCATGCGAGACAGTCTCCGACGACCTTTTTCTTTGATAGCGTGTGGACGTCCAACACCATGTCGTCTACTGCTGGTTTCACCGTCATTCATCCACTTTGCATAAGTACTAACAACTGTAGGTCGCGAACAACCCGCGAGTCGTGCAGTTTCGGAAATACTTGTTCCGAGCCTTCGAGTCATTGCAATTTGCCCTCTATCAAAGTCGCTTAGATCCGCAGTCTTTCCCATCACACACAGAAGTAAGTGAAAGAATGATTATTCAAACTCTCCAGCAGCAGTTAAATATCACTTCCGCCTGATCACGTGCCTTCCAAGTCATCCAGGCGAATTCATTGCAAAATGTAGGGGTGGTCATAATGTTTTGGCTCTTGAGTGTATATATATATATATATATATATATATATATATATATATATATATATATATATATGTTGGATCTGCCCACCAGCAATCTCGCGATGACGCAATGGAGTCTTCAAGGATGTACCTTCGCGCTGATTGGATGGACTATTTTATTATTGTATTTTATTTTAACTGTCAAAAAGACGGAGAAATTTTACCTTTTTAAGTACGCGTGGATGTATTGCTTGCGTGCTTGTAGTCAGTCGTGATGTGCTCGTGTAACGTGATGTCCATTATTAAAAGCTTTTGAAATAGAATAATCCCTGTTGTGATTATTACTTGTTACCTGCAGTAGTGAGCCTGTGACTCCTACATAGTTTTTGGCGTCCGCGACATTTTTTTTTTACGTAAACGATGGATATCGACGTTTTAAAAGCGAAGCGCAAATCATTAAGAGCAGCGTTTACTGTGTGCTTTAACAACATCACCCATCAAAACGAAAGCGGAGGTTTAACAGATAAAGATCGCAGTGCGTTGCTTAAACAGATCCTGGACAAATTTTCACGTCTCGAAATAGCTCAGGAGGAAATCTCGGATTTATTGTTAAAAGGCGATGAAGATCAGTATTCGGAGGATTTCCTCAAAGCGGAAGAATATCGTGATAAATTCTGTCAAATTTGTTCACTTTTGGAAAATAACAGTAAGATATTAACTCCTGTTCCCGAAGAATCTCAAGCTGAAAAGAGAAAGTTCAAGCTCCCGAAAATCGAATTGCGAAAATTTAGTGGTGATCCTAAAGAATATCTTGCCTTTTGGTCACAGTTTGACAAAATTCACAAGGATAACACCATTGTCGATGAAGACAAATTTCAATATTTGCTCCAATGCGTGGTGCCTGATTCCAAGGCTGCAAGACTAGTGACTAGCTTTCCGCCGACGAAAGAAAATTATGCGAAAGCAATTTCGCAGCTGCAACAGCGTTTCGGCAGAGATGAACTTTTGGTCCAAATATATGTTAGAGACTTGCTTTCCATCGTAATGAGGAATGCAGCAGATCGTATTAAAGGGGATTTAGCTGAACTGTATGATTTATTAGAAAGTAAACTCATGGCGCTCGACAGCCTTGGTCGTACGAAGGAAAAATTTGCTGAGTTCCTGGAACCACTTGTCGAATCATGCCTACCAGAGACTGTACTTCGTGCGTGGGAAAGAAGCCGCTCCATGGAGGATTCTACGCAAGATAGTGCGCGCTCTTTGGATAAATTATTGTCCTTTCTTCGCAACGAAGTGCAGAGTGAAGAAATGATTAAGCTCGCTCGTACCGGGTTGGGAGCTTCACGTTCTATTCATCCTCGTTCTCACCATGATGAACCGGATTGCGCTACAGCCGCAGCCCTGATTAATTTTCAAGATAATACAGGTAAGAGGAATTTACATTGCATTTTTTGTGAGAAATCCCATAATTCCGCGGAATGTTTTACGGCTAGAAAAATGTCTTTTGACGACAGACGAAAACTTTTGGCGCAGAAGCGTGCCTGTTTCCGGTGTCTGTGGTTGGGCCATGTTTTCCGTTCATGCAAGACCAGGGTTAAATGCTTGAAATGTGATAAGAACCATTATACAATTATGTGCGCTGAAAGAGAACCTGTACAGTCAAATGACAGTGAAATTAGTGTTGTTTCTAGTAACGTACTATCTAACCAATCTACTTTTAATGAAAATGTATATTTGCAAACACTTTTTTTGAAGATAATATATAAGAATAGAGAGCTTAAAGTTCGTGCGATTTTGGACAGCGGTTCCCAGAGGTCTTATCTTTCAGACCGAGTTGTCAAATCTTTGCAGCTGCAGCCTAAGTCGAAACAAACCATTATCCACGGTTTGTTTGGGGGGAGAGAGACGAGTCCTCACTCCCACTCTGTTTTTGAGGTTTATTTAAGAAATTTTGAAGGCACTTATGGCCGTACTGTCGAGGTACTATCTCAAGGCAAAATATGTGGGTTCGTCCCCAAAGTGGTTGATCTTCATACGTTTCAGGAATTAAAAGAAAGGAATATTACCGTGTCGGATTTAGAGGTTAAGGAATATGACAATGGATTGCTCTTAGGAGCAGATGTTATTGGAAACATTTTAACTGGCAGTTTTTTAAGGCTGAACTCGGGTGTAACTGTAGTAGAAACTAAATTCGGAAACACTGTGATAGGCAAGACAAATAATATGTGTAAAGAACAATCAGTTGTTACTATTCCAGCCTTGCTGGAAAACAATTTGTGTAACAATGTGGTATCACTGCATTGTGCTAATTTTAGTGTAACAGAACTGTGGAATTTAGAGACCATTGGCATCACAGACCCAATTGAGGATGCTAAACGTAAACTTACTCACTCTGAAACCCTTAAGCAATTTAAAAAAGATTTAACGATACTGCCTGATGGGCGATATGAATTGCCACTACCATTTAAATCTGAAACCCAATTGCCTAACAACAAGTCTGTAACTTTTAAGAGGCACCAAAGAATGTGTCAACGAATTACTGAGGAAAACCAGTTAACTGACTATGAGGAAGTTTTTAAGCAATGGGAATATCTAAAAATAATAGAAAGGGTTCCTGAAACAGAAATCGATAATTTGGGCTATTATTTGCCCCACAGACCAATTATAAAACGTACCAGTCGGACAATGAAGGTACGGCCAGTGTTCGACGCATCAGCCAGAGAGAGAAATCAACCATCTTTGAATGACTGTTTAAATACGGGTCCGAATTTGATTGAGTTGATACCTGATATAATTGACCGATTTAGGCTATATCCAATTGGTCTATCGTCGGACATTGAAAAAGCGTTCTTACAATTGAGTATTACACCTGAACACAGAGATTACTTGAGGTTTTTCTATCCTACACTTCAAGGAACTATGATTTTTAGACATTGCAGAGTGGTTTTTGGAATCTGTTCATCTCCATTCCAACTCTCTGCCTCTATAGACCATCTCTTGGATAATTCACCTGCCGAGTTTGACGATGTGACCCAAAAATTGAAACACTCGTTTTACGTGGACAATTGTGTCACTGGGGTTCACAATATCAAACAGCAAGATAATTTCATAGTTAAAGCAACAGAGGTAATGGCTCGGGGATGTTTCAACTTACGAGGATGGGAAAGTAACGTTCCTGGTCGTTATATTTCTCGTAGCTCAGGTGTAACTTCACTCCTTGGGATCTTATGGGATTTGGATAAAGATACATTGAAATGTAATCTTAATGACATAGATGTAGATGTGATTAGTAAACGTAATACTTTGGCCATGGTGCATAAAATTTTCGATCTCCTGGGTGTCTTGAGTCCGACAACTTTGTTACCTAAGATATTACTACAAGAAGCTTGGACTGCGAGGTTAAAATGGGATGACCCCTTGCCCGAAAACATTCAGAGAGCTTTTCGGAAGTGGCGGGAAGAGGTAAAATACCTTGAGAAAATTGATATCCCACATTATGTCGAAATAAATGAGAATTCGGAGTTACATCTTTTCGTCGATGCATGTGGGAGTTCCTATGGTGCTTGTGCTTTCATACGAACTGTAACACCCTTAGGAGTCAAAATTCAGTTGATTAGAGCAAAATCCAGGGTAGCACCATTGAAAACATTAACTATTCTCCGGTTGGAATTGATGGCTTACTCTATTGGCTCAAGACTGGTACACTCCGTGTATGCCGCTTTAGATCTGCCTGATTTGAAAATTATTGCATGGTGCGACTCTATGGTTGCACTATGGTGGATTAAAAATCGTGGTGACTGGTCGGTTTTCGTTGCGAATCGAGCAAATGAAATAAATAGTCTGATTCCTTCACAATTTTGGCGTCATGTACCAGGTAATCTTAACCCTGCAGACTTACTTTCGAGAGGCTGTTCCCCTCGTCTTTTTTCCGAGTCTCTTTGGTGGGAGGGTCCTTCCTGGCTCCTTGAACCCCCTAGCAACTAGCCCATAGACCGCCTTGCTCACGAAACTGCAGAAGTAGAGCGAGAGAAAAGAAAGGTCAGGCTATGTAATCTGAATTCAGTTGATGAGGAAATACGTTGGTACGCTACTAAGTTTTCAAATTTTCAGTCAATCATTCGATTAGTCGGATGGATGTTGCGGTTTACGAAAAACGCGAGGGAAAATCATGAATTTCGTGAGACCGGAGATTTGTCCGTTTATGAGACAGAGTACGCTGAAAAACTTCTTATAAAAATTGTTCAAACTAGGTATTTTTCCTCCGCGAACTCGTTTCCTAATATCAATGTATTTACTGACGGAGAGGGTATAAAGAGAGTGAAGACTCGTATTACAGAGCGGTCAGACGATCCCGAGTTTATTTGCCCTATTATTCTACCTGGTCAGTGCCTTTTTACCCTACGTCTGATTGAATACCATCATCTACAAAATTGCCATGCTGGGACACAAATCCTACTCGGAATATTAATGGAGCAATTTTGGATAGTGAGGGGCAGAAGAACGGTCAGTAAAGTTGTGAGAAATTGTATAAGGTGCCAACGTTACAAGACCAGATCTCCTGGTTGTGAACCAGTATCCCTGCCGGGCGATCGTGTTAATGACGCTGCGGTATTTGAGGTTGTAGGTATGGACCTTGCAGGGCCTTTATAGGTGAAGGGTAATGGAAAAGTGTGGATCGTCTTGTTTACATGCGCAATATATAGGGCTGTTCATTTGGAATTGACTTCCTCATTGTCCACTGACACATTCCTGTTGTCCTTGAGACGATTCGTGACCAGAAGGGGAGACCGAGAGTCATTTATTCGGACAATGGCACCAACTTCCGAGGAGCGCAAAGAGAACTGGGTAACATTGATTGGGAAAAAGTATTGAAACTTACAGCCGCGCAGCGTATAATTTGGAAATTTAATCCTCCCACGGCTGCTTGGTGGGGCGGTTGGTGGGAGAGGTTAGCACGGGTGGTAAAGGAATTGTTGAGAAGGACTCTCGGTAACGCCGTACTTACGACCGAGGAGTTACAGACAGTATTGTGCGACTGCGAGTCGGTAATTAATTCTAGACCGCTCAGCTATCTTTCCGAAAATTCTGATGATTTAGTTCCTCTTTCCCCAGCCATGTTTCTCATCGAGAATCGAAGATTGGATATTCCCGATATTGATTTACGCGATTCAGAAAATCTTCGTAAAAGGGTTAGGTATCGCCAAAAGCTGCTAAATGATTTAAGACATAGATTCAGAAAAGAATATTTGGGTCTCCTAGTACAGGATAAGATTCTAAGGGGTCCATTGTCAGAACTGCGGATAGGTGAAATTGTCCTCATCGGTGATGACGTCAAAAAACGGATACATTGGCCCTTGGCTAAGGTCATACGGATGATTCCTGGGGAAGACGGAAAAGTAAGAACTGTGGAGCTGAAAACTCAATATGGTACGCTGTTGTGTCCCATTCAGCGGGTTTTCCCTTTGGAAGTACAGTTGAGAGATACCCCCAATGATCCTTTACACTATAATTCATTTTCTAACCCTATTTCTTCTATTTCTAGTGATGTGGTTTCAGATATTAATGACTATTCGAATGTTTCTGGTGGTGTCTTGCATAAAGTATCTAGATTTGGACGTGTCATCAAGGTTCCAGAGAAACTTGATCTCTTCAACCAGATTCTATGTGTCTTTGAGTCAAAGCGAGGTTGACTCAAAGAGGGGGAGGATGTTGGATCTGCCCACCAGCAATCTCGCGATGACGCAATGGAGTCTTCAAGGATGCACCTTCGCGCTGATTGGATGGACTATTTTATTATTGTATTTTATTTTAACTGTCAAAAAGACGGAGAAATTTTACCTTCTTAAGTACGCGTGGATGTATTGCTTGCGTGCTTGTAGTCAGTCGTGATGTGCTCGTGTAACGTGATGTCCATTATTAAAAGCTTTTGAAATAGAATAATCCCTGTTGTGATTATTACTTGTTACCTGCAGTAGTGAGCCTGTGACTCCTACAATATATTTATTTATTTATTTATAAATATATATATATATATATATATATATATATATATATATATATATATATATATATATATATATATATATATATATATATATATATATATATATATACAGTGGTGGAAATTGATTTATGAAACACGATTTTTTAACAAAATCATTTTTAATATTCATTAAAAATGAATGAAATTTCATACATTATACATGCTATGTATAACAGATGAATTGCAAAAATAAAATTTCATACATAATAATAAACAAAAGCATAATAATAAACAAAATAAGGTAAAAATTAGATTTTCGTAACATACAGACATGGATATTGATTTATGAAATATCACATTTCATTCACATTAATAGATAGTAAAGCCGCCTTTGTTCATCAAAGTTGCTTTTATTCTAGATGGCATTGATAAAACAAGATTTTGAATGAACTTTTGTTGAATTAGTTTCCAGTTTTGACAGATTGAAGCTTTCAATTCTACAAGTGATGCGTACTGCATCCAATCTGCATAAACCTTTCGAACAATCTGTCCCCAAACGTTTTCGATGGGGTTTAATTCAGGACTATTAGGTGGATGATCTAAAAGATCAATATTCTGTTCGTCAGCCCAATATTTCATTGCATTTGAAGTGTGAATACTTGCATTGTCTTGCACGGAGATGTAATCTAAACTATAATATTGCCATGCAAATGGAAGAAAGGAATTTTCTAAAACTGAGCTGTAATCAAATGAGATCTGGCGACCATTTAAAAATACAATTTCACTTCTGCCATCATAAGCAGTCGCTGCGCAAATCATCAAACTTCCGCCACAAAGTTTCTGCTGAATGAAGATTTTGGTTCTTTTCGGAGGGCCCCCCAGCAATACTTCAAACCATCGGGGTCATCCAAATTAAATTTCTCTTTATCGGAGAAAATGACCTTCTTTCAATTGTCGCCCATTGTCATGTACTTCTCGCAATACTGAAAACGCATCTGCTTGTGACGCAGAAGTATCTTTCTACACTTCATCTTCGACCATCTCAAGCTCCATGAAGAATGTAAAATTTGCTTAACTCTTCTAGAAGTAACAGGAAGGGATAGATCTGCACAAATCTGCTTTGAACTGTGGCCGGTTTTTGATAGAAGTTGAAGAATCCCCTTTTTCTCCATCTTAGTTAAACGTGGATTACCTTTTTTGTTAAAATTTTTGCCATATTTTGCTGAATCTTTTCGATAGTGATATATAAAACCAACTGATCTTTTAATTAATTTACTAATTTCCGGAACAGATTTTTCACATTCTAGATATGCAACGATTTTGACTCTTTTGTCCTCAGACAACACCTTTCATTTACTCATCGTGAAAAGTATGACTGAAACGAATTGCTTTCAATATATAACGCTTTTTATGTCTACTGCGCATGTCCCGTTACTTGGTTTTATGCAAATTTTTGTCACATTACTTCAGAATAGCCAATGAAATGTGATATTTCATAAATTAATTTCCATGTTTGTATGTTACGAAAGTCTAATTTTTGACCTTATGTTTTTGTTTATTATTATGTATGAAATTTCATTCATTTTTAATGAATATGAAAGAAGTTTTTGTTAAAAAACCGTGTTTTCATAAATCAATTTCCAACACTGTATATGTGTGTATATATATATATATATATATACATATATACATATATATATATATATATATATATATATATATATATATATATATATATATATATATATATATATATATATATATTTATATATATATATATATATATATATATATATATATATATATATATATATATATATATATATATATATATATATATATATATATATATATATATATATATATATATATATATATATATATATATATATATATATATATATATGATGTGGTGAAAAGCAAAGTGGTGTAAGTCATATTTTCAACTTTTTTTTATTTGAGGGGAAAAATATAATCTCCATGTTCAATTTATAGTTGAATTGCAAATTTTTATTTGCAATACTGTAATAATTATTTTTAATTATAATTAATTCAATTTATAGCGGAATGTTTTGTAGTTTTTGCAGTACAACGCTTTTGCAGTACACCACTTGACTTACTGACTTACACCACTTTGCCTTTCACAGCCTCATATATATATATATATATACGTGTATATATATATATATATATATATATATATATATATATATATATATATATATATATTAGATATTAACATTAAATTAAATTCTCACAGCAAATTTACTTTTGACTCATACGACAAAAGATCTGACTATGATTTTAATATTGTTAAATTTCAAAGTTATCTAACCTGTTTACATAAATCTGTTTTTAATAACATTATTGTAAATCAGTTAGTTCGTATAAATAGGCTATATTCTAAAGACAATAGGAATAAGCCTATTTTAGACTTGAAAGCTGTGCTAACACAGAATAATTACCCCGAAAGTCTATCCAAACACACAATTGGTAGTTTTAGTTTTAATGAATAGTTTGTTCTGCTATTAATAAGTTAAACATAACAATAAGAAAAAATAGAAAAAATAGCTACTAAAAATAAAAAATAAAATAAAAATCATAAGTAAAATTAAAATAATAATAAAAATAACTCTTAGTAATAATAATTGAAAACTAAATTAATAATTGATTAATAGTCCTAAAATACAGTAACCACAGTAAGTCAGTAACTGAGTATCTCCATGGTTGCAAGTTTTGTGACGTCAGTCATCTTGCGGTTACATGTTCTTAACTTCCACTCTGTCTAGCGCCAGGCTTGGTGTTCTTTGGTTAAGTAACTCTTATTTCAATTTTTAAACAATTCTTCTGTTTTTCATGGATTGTACGGTGTTTGAGTGTGCTTATTGTATAGATCATACTCGGAAACAATCCTTTGGTTTTTAGACAGTATTGACACCACTGATGAAGAGATGCTGTCTAAAACCTCTTTCATACTTTTCTTTTCATGTTATTTGTTCCTGGCTGCAAGTAGCTTTAGGGCTATTACTGGTATTCTCTTTCATCTATTTCTTATATATATATATATATATATATATATATATATATATATATATATATATAACCCACTTTATGGCCGTTCTTACAAAGTGGGTAAGAAATTTCGCTTTCTAAAGAGGGAATTCTGAAAAAATGGGCAAAGTAAGCTAAAGGTTAATGTTAGACTTGCGATGTATGCTTAGGGCACAAACGTTTGATAGGACGCCTAACAGTTGATGGGAGTTAAGAGTAGCTCATTCACCCTTCGAAACGAGTGCATCGATCTTTGTCTGGAGTAAGAGTAACTAATGCAACTTAATATTTATTTTATGTGGGTCCTACTAGTATTCTTTTCTTTATCCCCTCAAAAAAAAAAAAAATAATCTCGTGGCACCTAAAGTGCAGCGATACATGGATTGGGAATCACTGCTGAGTAGTAGAACTGAACAGTAAGAAAGATGCTATTGCAGCTGTTTTAAAATTTATGGCACCTTTAAAGATCGGGTCGTAACCAGCATACGTGTCTCCGTAGCGCCGGAACTTAAATGATTATGATACTTAATTAATGTGTAGAAACATACTTTGCTTCGCAACTCCGCTTCTTTTTTCTTCGGCCCTCCCAAAAGCCGTAAATTTATCGAAGTTTCAAAAGAGACATTAGCCACGGACGCCGGGTTTTCTCCCCGCTATGCCGAAAATGTAATCTACAGAAAAAAAAGATTACGGGTTTTCTTTCCTAAGCCGCAATTTTTCTCATCGATTTTCTGTAGTCGATTTTTCTTTTACCAACCCTCTATCTCTATTTCTTTATTTTTTTTCCCAACCATTCAATGTATATACACCTCGAATAAAACGCTGGAAGCATGCATTTCATCAAATTACGGGGTTTTGCGGTCTTTGTCAACCCATAGGTTGCTAGCCAAACCTCCTCGTATGACAACAAAATGAAAATTGATTTCGATGCCCGGCCGCGGGCATCTTTTCCTCCAGACGCCCAAAAATAGATAGCTTTTTGTCAGCGAGAAACTTTTTTGCCCAGTCCACGTATCGGGGATTTGTTGTGGTTTGTTGCTCGAGCTAGATTGCGGCAACGAGGCAGAAAAAGTGTCGATTCTCATGTATAGACATGTATTTTAACTTTTGTGGGAAATAACCATTCTCGATAACCAAAAAAAATTTTTTTTTTCTTTCTCAGGATGAATGGAGATGAAATTTAGTAGGACAGTGCCATTGTACTGATAAGATTTCATTAGTGAAATTCCAATTCTCAGATTAATAAATTTTAAATTTAAATGAACTTTATTTTCAAGGAAATTTTCTGCAAAACCTGTACTTTGAACGGAAATCATGCTTATTACCACGGTTTTATTAACTCGCTTTCTTGTTTGTGTGTTTGTCCGGTACAAATCTTGCAATCGGTTTTTAACTAACTTCCCGACCAGCTAGGCATTTGAAACTTTTAGAATAGCTCAGAACACGATGGCAATGCATTCTTTTAGTTCTTTTAGCCATATTTAAGCAGAATTGAATTCATTATTACCACGTTTTTATTAACTCGCTTTCTTGTTTGTCCAGTACAAATCTTGCAATCGGTTTTTAACTAACTTCCCGACTAGGTAGGCATTTGAAACTTTTAGAATAGCTCAGAACACGATGACAATGCATTCTTTTAATACTTTTAGCCATATTTAAGCAGAATTGAATTCATTATTACCCCGTTTTTATTAACTCGCTTTCTTGTTTGTCCAGTACAAATTTTGCAATCGGTTTTTAACTAACTTCCTGACTAGCTAGATTTGAAACTTTTAGAATAGCTCAGAACACGATGGCAATGCATTCTTTTAATACTTTTAGCCATATTTAAGCAGAATTGAATTCATTATTACCCCGTTTTTATTAACTCGCTTTCTTGTTTGTCCAGTACAAATCTTGCAATCGGTTTTTAACTAACTTCCTGACTAGCTAGGCATTTGAAACTTTTAGAATAGCTCAGAACACGATGACAATGCATTCTTTTAATACTTTTAGCCATATTTAAGCAGAATTGAATTCATTATTACCACGTTTTTATTAACTCGCTTTCTTGTTTGTCCAGTACAAATCTTGCAATCGGTTTTTAACTAACTTCCTGACTAGCTAGATTTGAAACTTTTAGAATAGCTCAGAACACGATGGCAATGCATTCTTTTAATACTTTTAGCCATATTTAAGCAGAATTGAATTCATTATTACCCCGTTTTTATTAACTCGCTTTCTTGTTTGTCCAGTACAAATCTTGCAATCGGTTTTTAACTAACTTCCTGACTAGCTAGGCATTTGAAACTTTTAGAATAGCTCAGAACACGATGACAATGCCTTCTTTTAATACTTTTAGCCATATTTAAACAGAATTGAGTTCATTATTACCCCGTTTTTATTAACTCGCTTTCTTGTTTGTCCAGTACAAATCTTGCAATCGGTTTTTAACTAACTTCCCGACTAGCTAGGCATTTGAAACTTTTAGAATAGCTCAGAACACGATGGCAATGCATTCTTTTAATACTTTTAGCCATATTTAAGCAGAATTGAATTCATTATTACTCCGTTTTTATTAACTCGCTTTCTTGTTTGTCCAGTACAAATCTTGCAATCGGTTTTTAACTAACTTCCTGACTAGCTAGGCATTTGAAAATTTTAGAATAGCTCAGAACACGATGACAATGCATTCTTTTAATACTTTTAGCCATATTTAAGCAGAATTGAATTCATTATTACCCCGTTTTTATTAACTCGCTTTCTTGTTTGTCCAGTACAAATCTTGCAATCGATTTTTAACTAACTTCCTGACTAGCTAGATTTGAAACTTTTAGAATAGCTCAGAACACGATGGCAATGCATTCTTTTAATACTTTTAGCCATATTTAAGCAGAATTGAATTCATTATTACCCCGTTTTTATTAACTCGCTTTCTTGTTTGTCCAGTACAAATCTTGCAATCGGTTTTTAACTAACTTCCTGACTAGCTAGATTTGAAACTTTTAGAATAGCTCAGAACACGATGGCAATGCATCCTTTTAATACTTTTAGCCATATTTAAGTAGAATTGAATTCATTATTACCCCGTTTTTATTAACTCGCTTTCTTGTTTGTCCAGTACAAATCTTGCAATCGGTTTTTAACTAACTTCCTGACTAGCTAGGCATTTGAAACTTTTAGAATAGCTCAGAACACGATGACAATGCATTCTTTTAATACTTTTAGCCATATTTAAGCAGAATTGAATTCATTATTACCCCGTTTTTATTAACTCGCTTTCTTGTTTGTCCAGTACAAATCTTGCAATCGGTTTTTAACTAACTTCCTGACTAGCTAGGCATTTGAAACTTTTAGAATAGCTCAGAACACGATGACAATGCATTCTTTTAATACTTTTAGCCATATTTAAACAGAATTGAGTTCATTATTACCCCGTTTTTATTAACTCGCTTTCTTGTTTGTCCAGTACAAATCTTGCAATCGGTTTTTAACTAACTTCCCGACTAGCTAGGCATTTGAAACTTTTAGAATAGCTCAGAACACGATGGCAATGCATTCTTTTAATACTTTTAGCCATATTTAAGCAGAATTGAATTCATTATTACTCCGTTTTTATTAACTCGCTTTCTTGTTTGTCCAGTACAAATCTTGCAATCGGTTTTTAACTAACTTCCCGACTAGCTAGATTTGAAACTTTTAGAATAGCTCAGAACACGATGGCAATGCATTCTTTTAATACTTTTAGCCATATTTAAGCAGAATTGAATTCATTATTACCCCTTTTTATTAACTCGCTTTCTTGTTTGTCCAGTACAAATCTTGCAATCGGTTTTTAACTAACTTCTTGACTAGCTAGGCATTTGAAACTTTTAGAATAGCTCAGAACACGATGGCAATGCATTCTTTTAATACTTTTAGCCATATTTAAGCAGAATTGAATTCATTATTACCCCGTTTTTATTCACTCGCTTTCTTGTTTGTCCATTCCAAATCTTGCAATCGGTTTTTAACTAACTTCCTGACTAGCTAGGCATTTGAAACTTTTAGAATAGCTCAGAACACGCTGACAATGCATTCTTTTAATACTTTTAGCCATATTTAAGCAGAATTGAATTCATTATTACCCCGTTTTTATTAACTCGCTTTCTTGTTTGTCCAGTACAAATCTTGCAATCGGTTTTTAACTAACTTCCTGACTAGCTAGATTTGAAACTTTTAGAATAGCTCAGAACACGATGGCAATGCATTCTTTTAATACTTTTAGCCATATTTAAGTAGAATTGAATTCATTATTACCCCTTTTTATTAACTCGCTTTCTTGTTTGTCCAGTACAAATCTTGCAATCGGTTTTTAACTAACTTCTTGACTAGCTAGGCATTTGAAACTTTTAGAATAGCTCAGAACACGATGGCAATGCATTCTTTTAATACTTTTAGCCATATTTAAGCAGAATTGAATTCATTATTACCCCGTTTTTATTAACTCGATTTCTTGTTTGTCCAGTACAAATCTTGCAATCGGTTTTTAACTAACTTCTTGACTAGCTAGGCATTTGAAACTTTTAGAATAGCTCAGAACACGATGGCAATGCATTCTTTTAATACTTTTAGCCATATTTAAGCAGAATTGAATTCATTATTACCCCGTTTTTATTAACTCGATTTCTTGTTTGTCCAGTACAAATCTTGCAATCGGTTTTTAACTAACTTCCTGACTAGCTAGATTTGAAACTTTTAGAATAGCTCAGAACACGATGGCAATGCATTCTTTTAATACTTTTAGCCATATTTAAGTAGAATTGAATTCATTATTACCCCTTTTTATTAACTCGCTTTCTTGTTTGTCCAGTACAAATCTTGCAATCGGTTTTTAACTAACTTCTTGACTAGCTAGGCATTTGAAACTTTTAGAATAGCTCAGAACACGATGGCAATGCATTCTTTTAATACTTTTAGCCATATTTAAGCAGAATTGAATTCATTATTACCCCGTTTTTATTAACTCGATTTCTTGTTTGTCCAGTTCAACTCTTGCAATCGGTTTTTAACTAACTTCCCGACTAGCTAGGCATTTGAAACTTTTAGAATAGCTCAGAACACGATGGCAATGCATTCTTTTAATACTTTTAGCCATATTTAAGCATAATTGAATTCATTATTACCCCGTTTTTATTAACTCAATTTCTTGTTTGTCCAGTACAAATCTTGCAATCGGTTTTTAACTAACTTCCCGACTAGCTAGATTTGAAACTTTTAGAATAGCTCAGAACACGATGACAATGCATTCTTTTAATACTTTTAGCCATCTTTAAGCAGGATTGAATTCATTTTCAGTTAATTTTTTTTTTTTTGTATGAAAAGTTAGTTCGGAAAAAATCCGCAAGGTGACAAATTCAATGCTTGCACTTTTGCGTAACGGCGTTTGACGATTTTGAAAACAGAATACATGTGTATTTAGTTTGTTTACAAAAATATCGTGCGAAAAATTTAAAAAAAAAGTATAAAAGTTAGCAGTTTATAAAGTCTGTGGATAGTGGAAACGACTAAAAAGTGATTAAAATTAAATAAAAGAAAGTGAAAAAGAATAATTAAGTGAAGCTTTGTGCAATTAGTTTATGTGATTCAACAGAAAATTTAAAAACGTGGTATTTAAAAAGTTCTTTTTAAAAATAAAATTCATATTCTCTACTTTTTTTTTATTTATTTTAAATGCAAATACGTGTAAATGGAAAGAATGACCCCCCCCCAAAAAAAAAAATAATAATAATAATGATAATAATAATAATAAATAATAAATAAATAAATAAATTACCTTTTCCTAAGTTTTTCTTATAAAAATAGTTCAAATTTCACGATATAGCTGGCAGCAGCAGCTACATGCAATTATGATTTTTCAAACCGATGTGATGTTGGGATATCAGTTTGCACCCATTGCGTATGCGTGAACGTAAGGCTACGGCCACGTGAGCGTTTTTTCACGCAGAAACGCAGCTTGAAAACAAGCCGCAAAATATAGATAAGCTGCTGTAACGTACGCGTGGCTACACGCAGCTTTTTTTCATGCTGAGTGGGGGACTATCTGTCGCGTTCACAAGGTCGCCCGCTGGAGGATAGAACCAGACCTATTTTTCAAGCTGGGTTTCAAGCTCAGGCTACGGCCCCACGAGCATTTTTTCACGCTGCGTGAAAACACCTCGCTGATAGTATTGAAGACGTGTTTACATGAAGATAAGAAGATAACTGTTTCTGTTGTTGATATATTCTTCTCTCGTAATTTTTGATTTTTAAATTTTTGATATTTAAAATATAATGGAATACTACTTGGAGAGTGAACTTAAGATTATTGAAATCGAAAAATATCTATTTTTAAACAACGTAACTTTGCAATAGTCGAAGATGTCCGTTTTTTCCTTGGATACTTGTTTTGTATGCTTTTTTGTATGTGTGCCTGTGTGTTCCGTTGATTTCACCTCATGCGGTCATTTCTCCGCAGAACCCTTTGATTCGTTACGTATGACCACGATATTTTTCTTTTCGGAAATTTTCAGCAAGAAAAACTAAATCTTTTAAATATATTACCATTTTATTTCAGTGGGGCCATCAGATGTATGAGAAATGTATCTATACGTATATATCTATACGTATCGTCTTTACGATACATGGAATAAGGATTTCAAAAACCGGGAACTCAAAAGAGATACTTGGATGACGGTAACAAAGAATGTTATTGGGGGGAAATGGGACCAGGTGCAGGGCCCGCTCTAGGGGTGGGCAACCCGGACATTTGTCCGGGGCGCCAAAATTTAGGGGCGCCATTTTGGCTGTAAGTGTGAGAAAAATATTGATGCGTTAAATACCCAATTAATAGAAAATTTCACAAGTCGATTTTTTTCGTTGACTAATAATTTACAGTGCGAAGCATATTTATATTGCTTATGTCTAATAACTAAAAATATTTACACTATTATTGAAAAATAAACGCAGAATTTGTAAAGGACGCTGCTTGAACTTGTATGAACATGCATATACTTCTCCGAATAGAAAACATTAGCATGCGAGCAGAGCGCTGCTTCAACTTGTGTTCGAGCATACATAGACTTGCTTATTACCTCTAATTATAAAAGAGCGGTTTCATTACATAATAGTATTTTTCTTGCTATTACGTTGGTAGAGATAACAAGTGGAAATTCGTAAAATTTACTTCAGTGCACTTTCTTAACTTTTAAAGGTAAATACGTCGCAGTGCTGTGACATGGTTCTCAGAAATAGAACCAGATGCAAAACAGGTAAAATATTGAATCAAATTTGGATATATTCTATAGGTATAATTATTTATATTTTTGTTTTAAGAAAATAATTATTTGAATCAATAATACAAGACATTTATTAAGTTCACTGCTTCGATAAAACGCATTTTATAATAATATATTTGAACCCGTCATTTTGACGTCATAATACTAATAATGACGTCATAATGGAAAAAGTATATGAAAGTTAAAAAATATCCCGAATTATCTAACAATATTGCATTTAATCCACACCTTGTAAAAGCAAACCCTTTCATTATTCTTTATTTATTTAGTTTTTCATGCGATTAGAGTAATAGACTGCCATCCAACCCGTCATTTTGACGTCATAATACTAATAATGACGTCATAATGGAAAAAGTATATAAAGTTAAAAAATATCCCGAATTATCTAACAATATTGCATTTAATCCACACCTTGTAAAAGCAAACCCTTTCATTATTTTTTATTTATTTAGTTTTTCACGCGATTGGAGTAGTAGACTGCCATCCAGTTTTTTTACAGCTCACTACGCGATATGAATACTTGAGCAACTTGATTCATTCACGTTCAAGTTTGTTTACTTTCAGAATTCATCGCAAAAGTAAACAGATTTTTAAAAACTGTTAAATATACAGCTAAAAGCATCCAATTTTTTTAGTTCTGAATGTTTTATAGAAAAATAGGCTGAACAAACGTGATTTGATGGAGAAGATATTAGTTTTTAGGTAAGAAAAAATTCTGATCCACATCTGAAATTGAAATTAAGCCTAACCGGCCGTTTGTTTACTGAGGGCTTCAATTGAAAAATGAGTACAGCGCGGAAGTGTTATACAGAGACAACGGCTATTATATATATAATAATTGAACTGAATAAAATCTCAAAATCAAGAATTATAAAAGTGTTTTTAATGACTATTTACGATTTACTGAAATATTTGTTATTATAAAATACATATATAATAACACTAGACTTTCTTTGCGTTCACAGGATACGGAAAATATTTTGTGTATCGCATAAATTTTTTTTTTATGTCGATTGACGGAATATAATTTTGAAGTTATGTTAATTACGATTTTAGCTTATTTAGAACAAGGATAAATAATTATTTTTTTATTATTTTATAGTTTGTATTGTTTAGTTTGAGTTATGTGCGTGCATCTTCCAGAATGTCTGACGGTCAAAGAAAACTGTCTAGTTACCAGTACAGAAAAATGAGGGCTGGAAAAGGAAACCAAAAGGCAAAAACAAGCTGGCGCGTTAAAAAATTATATCCAGCGTTGTACCAAAACAAATGACGACACTGAGAATTCAACATCAAGTCCGGTTATAAAAGAAAATGCGGAATCGTCAGAGGTTGATTACAGAGGCTGTTCACACATTTTTTAGACGATGTATATTGTATTCACAAAACTAAATTACATAAAATTCTTGTGTTTTAAATGTTCTATTTGACATCCCTTATTTTGAACTATCTTTCGACACCGCAATTTCCAGGATAATAATGCCTTTTGAACTGTCAGAAGAGGTATTCTATCCCATTCCTCCTGAACAGCTTTCCAGGGTCCTGTAAGGGTTTTGGGACGACGTTTGGATAATGCAGATTTTAAAAGTCCGAAAGCACAAAAATCCATAGGTGATACATCGGGAGATTTAGTAGGGATATCAGTGAAGGGTATGGCCTTGATACCAGTTTTTTGTTCCATTTCTTTTAGGAAATTTACAGTGGATTTTGATGTGTGACTGCTAGCTTTGTCCTGATGGAGTCTCACAGATTGATGGCACTGTGGGTAAAGCGATGGTATTTCATTCAGAAAAATTGGCGATAAAATATGTTCCTGATAGTATTTGGAGTTAATCTTGACATTTTTTCCACTCTCTTTATTTTTAACTTGCCATTATAAGAAAAACCAGCAACAATCATGAATCCCTTAGAAAAACTTTCTTTCGATTCTTTGAACCATGTACTTAAATTTTTTTTCTCCCCTTTTATGATAATAAATGGCTCTTTTTTTGTTGCAATCATTTAAATACATCCATGATTCATCTATTGTGACAATTGTTTTCCATTTTTCTTTGGATAAGTGTTTCTCATATAGAATTCTGCAGCGTGTCCTGCGTTCAGCGATATGATTTGGAAGAAGACGATGCACATTGCGTTTTTTCGCTTTCTCAAGATTTAAATCAACGTTTACAGTGGACACCGAGCATTTTAATGATTTTTCAACTGTCCTTTGACTAGGGGGATTTTCTTTCAACATTAAACAACGTACCTTTGCAATAGTCGAAGATGTCCGTTTTTTCCTTGGATACTTGTTTGGAATTTTTGTCCCACTTGAGGCTCCAATTTGACGTTTTTTTCCTTTCTTGTTGACGATATTACCTATCGACGCTTTAGATATCACAAAACCATGACTCTCACATCGTTTTTGGATAAAGGAGTATGCATTTTTCTCTTCGGAAAGAGCATAAATGTAGCCTTCGAACCACTGCTTTGTTAAAAACGCCATTTTGAATAAAAACAAAACCTTCAAGCCGGAGACGATAATTTTGACTTTTAAAAACACAGTACAATTGCAATTATTTCTTTTGCAGCAAACGATTTTGTATTACCGCTTACCAAAATCGTCTAAAAGTTGTTCGAACAGCCTCTCTACAAACAAATGGATGAAGTTTCTAAATAATTGGAACTGACGACACTCTGACTATAGTCACCAGATGAAAGCATTGAAAAAATTGACACTTGAAGCATTGAAAAATTGATTCAACAAACGTGACACTCGCAGAAAGAGTTCTACAAACTTTGAGTACAGATCTAGAATTGTGGCCAAGAATTTTGGGAGACGCTTTTTAGTAAGACAAGATCCACCCAAACCATTGCGTAATTACAAATTTCCTTCCAATGACATTGGTCGCATTTTGGCGCAAATTATTATACACGAATTTTAAGCAATGGGGAGCAAGTTTTACGAGACTGGCTAGTGTACTCTCCTTCACAAAATTGCGTTTACTGCTTCTGTTGCAAAATTTTCAGCCGTATAGTTAGTTATCTTTCAAAGGAGGGTTTTAAAAGTTGGAAGCACCTCGGCGGAAGAGCATGAAATTTCCAAAAATCATATTCAGGCCCGAAAATCATGGCTAGAAATGAACCAAAGGGTAAAGTGTTGTAGAACTATAGATGCGGCCGCTCAAAGAATTATTAATGCCGAAACAAATCATTGGAACGAGGTGCTTCTAAGAATCGTAGCAGTTACTAAAATGCTTGGTAAAAGTTGTCTGGCTTTTCAAGGTACAAGCGACAAGTTGTTTGAGTATAATAAAGGTAATTTCATAAAAATAGTTGAGTTGCTATCTGAATTTGATCCCATTACAGAAGAGCACGTCCGTAGAGTGCTCAAAAAAGAAGAGACTAAAACTCATTTCAAGATAAATAATCGTAATATACGATTTATATATTACGATTATTAAGAACGAATAATTAATTTATATATTAATTATTCGTAAATTTATTATTTTATATTTTATATTTATTATTAATTATAAAATATTAATATTATATAATATTAATTATTAATATTAATATTAATTATATTAATATTAATTATTTTAATATTAATTTATATTAATATTAATTAATTAATTATAATATTAATTAATTATAATTAATATTTTATATTAATATTAATTATTTTATATTTATTATTAATTAAATATTCGAAAATTTATTATTTTATTCGTAAATTTAAAATTAAATCGTAAAATTTAATTTTACGATTATTTCTTTTATTAAATCGTAATATAGAATATATCGTAATATCGTTTATACTCATTTCAAGGTAAATAATCGTTTTGCATATTTATCTTGGAAAAATATACAAAACGAGATAATAGATCTGCTGCATCAAAGTGTAAAGTCTCATATTATTGATGAAATAAAAAAATCCAAATATTTTTCCATAATTTTAGACTGTACTCCTGACATTAGTAAGAAAGAGCAAATGACTCTCGTAATCAGCTATGTATCAATCAATAAATTTGATGCTGATGTTGAAAGGAAAATTAATGAAATCTTTTTAGTCTTCTTACCAGTCGAAATATCCATATGAAAACAAATGTCTTGTATTATAATTGGAGAACTTAACGACTTGTTTAAATTTGCAGAATATCAGAGGGCAGGGGTACGACAACGGGTACAATATGACGGACGATAAAGCAGGAGTGCAATCTATAATTAAACAATATAGTTCGCGAGCATTCTATGTTCCGTGTAGTAGTCATTCTCTCAATCTTGTTGTTAATGATATGGCCAAAGCATCCTTGGAAGCCACTAATTTCTTCAACATGGTCCAAAATTTTTTTTTTCGGCATCTACTTTCGATGGGCAATACTTTTAAAACATGTTCAAGGTTTAACTTTGAAACCATTGAGTGACACTAGATGGGAGATTAGGATAGAGGACTTAAAGCCTTTGAGATTCCAATTGGGAGATGTATACGACGCCTTGCTAAGCATTGACGAAAACCAAGAAATTGATAATTTAATAAGAGACGAGGCCTTGGGTTTATTAAATTGTATTAAACCAGCGGTTCTCAACCTGGGGGGGTGCGCCCCCCTGGGGGGGGCGTAGAAGAATTTCAAGGGAGGCGTGATTAAAAAAGTAAAATAAAAAGTAAAACTAACTGTAATTTACTGTACTCAATTTTGCGGTCACAATTTAATCATAACATATTTTCAACATACGAACACGAATACGATAATTGTCGTACACGATAATTGTCGTAATTGTAAAAACACTATAATTGTCGCACGTCTGGACGTTGAAAGTGACCTGAGGTGTGCTTTGTAACAGTTACAACCTAATATTCAAAAACTTGTCAAGGACAAACATTGTGAGCCCTCTCATTAATGTTGTGAAAGTGACTTTTATTACATGCCAACCTCATCTAGATTCTTGATTACCTCAAATATATTTGATGTCTATTTAATTCTTTGATTTCACATGTTCTAATAATGATATGGTCGAAATTAAGGTATGTGTAGTAATATTAAATTTTTTGTATGAAATTATCTATTCTATATTTTCATTTAATAACCGGCTTCAGTTTCAAATTCCGATCGTACTATATGCATTGACCACATATGGTGGTAGTGGTGGTGGTGGGGGAGGGGGAGGCGTGACCTCACATCACTGTTCAAAGGGGGGCGCAGAGACTGAAAGGTTGAGAACCCCTGTATTAGACAATTTAAGTTGTTGTGTTCATTAGTTGTTTGGCAAAAAATACTAAATTCCATTAATTCAATAAGCAAGTTTGTGTAAACAAAAGATTTTAATCTACCCTCTGCACTTGATCTTTTACAAAACTGCAAAATATTTGTTGAGAATCTTCGGATTCGTCCTTCAATGAAATTGTTGATGCAAAAGTACTTGCTACCGAAATTGATGTGGAAGCTAATTTTGGATCAACAATAACACACCCCGTTAGAAGAAGAAAAAGGAACTCCTCATACAAAGCACGAGATGAACCCATCAAAGATCCAAAAGAAAAATATAAAATAGATTTATTTTTTATTTTACAATAGATCAAGCACTAAATGCACTAGATGCTAGATTTGAACAACTTAGTAATCATAGTAACTATTTTCAATTCTTATATAATACTAGCTGAAAACCCGCACTTCCCTACGGAGTACATTCAAATTAAATACAACGGTCAATGTATGCAATTAATGCCAAAAGAAAATAAATATATATATATATATATTTATATTTATAATAAATACGACGATCAATATAAACAATTGATGTAGAAAAAAAATATATATTTATAAAAAAATCGTAGGGGATATTTTTTATAGACAAAATAATGACCAATCGTCTGCCGCATTCGCAAGGAAAAAAAAATTTTTTTTTGTCTATTTAGTTGTGCACGTGACGATAAATTTATTTAAAGTACCAGAAAAAGAAATCACGTGATCAGCATTTAATAAATTAAATTCTAAAATTTAATCTTTAAAAATTCACCAAAAATCAGAAAATGGAGGTAAAGATACGAAAAAGATCTCATTTTAAAGGAATTTTTATGATCTTTCTCTCGATATAAATTTTATAACCCTTAAATTATTATTTTAAATGCAAACTTAAAAAAAGTTACTGAAACAGCTTAAAAATGTAATTTAAAAAAATCTAAGAAGAATTTTTCAAAAATCTCTCTTAGTGCACCCCTACACTATAAGAAGAATCGCCATGCAAAATTTCATCCCTTTGGGTCCAGCGGTTTGGTCTGTGCGTTGTATGTCAGTCAGTGAGTCAGTTACGGAACTGTTTTATGTACAATAGATATACGATTTAAATACCATAAGCCCAAAGAAATGCTACTAAAACACTGTAAGAATTTAGAATGTATTTTAATTGATGGTGATTCTGTTGCCATAAATGGACTAGAATTAGCAGAGGAAATTTCAGCAGTATCTGCGCTTTTGGGCAAAAAAAAGGAAAGCCTAAGCTATGTAATGAGATTAATAACAAAGTTAAATTTTGCCCAAAACCTTATTATCGCTTTAAGAATATTTACTGCAAACGATACCAATAACTGTAGCAAGTGGCGAAAAGAGTTTCTCTAAGTTAAAATTAATTAAGAACTTTTTACGTTCGACTACTACACAAAATCGTCTCTTAATGGTTTGGCAATTTTGGCAATGAAGCATGAAATTGCTGATCAAGTAAATTTAAAAGATGCAATAAAAAAGTTTGCAGAACTGAAAGTAAGAAAAAAAAAGTTTTTTTGTGATTTTAGTGTAGTTGATGTTACCTTGTTTTATTTTCAAAATAATGGCATTTTTATTGTTTGTGCAATAATACACATTTTTAATAGCAATTTAAAATATAAAAACTTATATAGTTAACAATTTGTAACTAGGTACAGATATTTCTTAATTCATTTCTTCTGTTTTGTACTGCTTGATTATCAAAGTTATGTTATGTTATTTCTTTCTTTTCTAAATATATGCTTTTATTAAAATTTAAATAAAATGATTTGATTTTTATTGAAAATAAAAAATATGTACCTTTATTTAACTATAAATATAAATAAATATATATATATATATATATATATATATATATATATATATATATATATATATATATATATATATATATATATATATATAAGCGGTAGCCACCGCTTATAGTGATCAGTGGTTATAAGAATCAACCGTTTATAAGAATCAATATCGCAAAAACAAAAGCAAATGTATTATTTCCATATTAAAATTTTCGCTTTAAAGAATCAATCCACCGGTTTTAAGAATCAGCTTACACTCTTCGCTTTCCTTTCATTTTTCCAAAAAAACCACTTAAACCCTCAAAAGGCACGAAGTTCTTTTTTTTTTAAGAAAGACTGGTAAGATGGGATGGAAAACAGTCGTAAAATACATCCCTTTCTTTGTTAGACATAATAGAATAGTTTCCCCTTAAACGCTTTAGCTAAACACTGTCCTATTAGTTTGACCCAGCAGCATCTTTACCCGTCCGGGTCCGATTTCACTTTTCTCCACTGACAAAAAAAGATAGGGACTCTTTTTTCCCACCTCCCACATCCTGGTTGTCGCTTCCTGGACCCCGAAACGCATAACTCTTCGGCGAAGTGTCCACTATCACTTAGGCAAACGTGACATTAGTAGATTCAGCACGTTATCAAACCGTGAAACGTAAGCTAGAAAGTGAATCTTCGTCTGAGACTATTGATATTGAAAGAGGTATAAACAGCCTCCTGAAAACTTCATTACGTCAAACTACCATAGAAAACTTTTTCTTGCTAATTCCATGCTATTTTAGAAACTGCATTAATATATTCTACTCCTGTGTTTGCAACACAGGATCATTGTTATCTTTCAACAAATAAATAAAACCAGCAATGGAGTAAGTATTTACTTAAATTTCCCATGTCCCTGACGTAAATTCCGCTTTGATTTAAGGTGACTGATTACGTTTGGAGTCAATTATTTAAAAAAAATAATTTTTAAAGGATTTTTTGGTCTCTTATGGTAAAATAGCACTTAAAAATTAAAAAAAGGAACAAAAATTTACCTGTAAAGAGCATACTGTTTTTATAAATTGGTCAATTTGAAGTACAGTAACCACCGCTTATAGTGATCAGTGGTTATAAGAATCAACCGTTTATAAGAATCAATATCGCAAAAACAAAAACAAATGTATTATTTCCATATTAAAATTTTCGCTTTAAAGAATCAATCCACCGGTTTTAAGAATCAGTTTACACTCTTCGATTTCCTTTCATTTTTCCAAAAAAGCCACTTAAACCCTCAAAAGGCACTAAGTTCTATCTTTTTAAAAAAAAAAGAAAGATTGATAAGATGGGATGGAATATAGTCGTAAAATTCATCCCTTTTCTTGTTAGACATAACATACTAGTTTCCCCTTAAACGCTTTAGCACAACACTGTCCAGTTAGATTGACCCAGGGGCATCTTTACTCGTCCGGGTCCGATTTCACTTTTCTCCACTGACAAAAAAAAATAGGGACTCTTTTTTCCCACCTCCCACATCCTAGTTGCGGCTTCCTGGACCCTGAAACACATAAATCTTCGTCGAAGTGTCCACTATCACTTAGGCAAACGTGACATTAGTAGATTCAGCACGTTATCAAACCGTGAAACGTAAGCTAGAAAGTGAATCTTCGTCTGAGACTATTGGTATTGAAAGAGGTATAAACAGCCTCCTGAAAACTTTATTACGTCAAACTACCATAGAAAACTTTTTCTTGCACCCTTCCTGTAGTTGAAATGTTAAAACTGTTAAGCAGGTATGTTGTAACAAATATTGAATTTTTTTCTTCTCTTACTATAATCATGTGTATCTACTTATATAGAAATTAAGTTGTATTTTTAAAATTATAAAAAATAATTTTAATAAAAGTTAATTAACGTAAATTAAGGAGTATTTTATGGTAAATTATGTAATATATGTATGTATAGGTGTGTGTGTGCCTGTCCAAAAACCTAAATTTCGGCTATAAGAATCAACCGCTTATAAGAATCAAAAACAGTAATAACAAACGTGATTCTTATAAGCGGAAATCACTGTATATATATATATATATATACAGTATATATATATATATATATTCTTAAAGGGCGGCAATTTTGTCTTTATGTCAAGGGCGACGTAACCGCTACAGCAGGCGCTGCCAAGTGGACGAAAACAGTAGAAGTAATTTTGATAAGTAGTAATAAAAATTAAATTTTATTTTTTACAAGTTATAACCTAAGTTGTAATTAGGTGATAGTTATAACTAGACCACGGATTATATACAATTGCATACAATATTTAATGATTTGCATTGTCTTTCTATTAAAAATGTCTCTATTCTAAAAGAAAGTAACTGCCGCTGCCGCAGCCGGCGTCGCCGCCGCCGCTGTCAAAAGCTTGTCACGCTATCTCCTCCGAAACCGCTGGGGGTATGGGGTCGAGACCGATACCAATCGATGCAGAACAATGTGGGGAAGAAAGTAAGACATGTCTCATATTCGTCGGACTTTAAGTTTTTTGTATTATTTTATGTTTTGTGGGAAAATATTGACTTTTTCATGTTCAGATTACGATAACTCGCCAAAAAAGGATCGTAGATTTTTTTTTTTTTTACAATTTAAGACTACAGACATTTCTCCTTCAAACAAGACCTCATTTGTTTAAAAATAATTTAAAACAGACTGATATTTTTATTAAAATTGAAAACCCTTTTTTTGGAAAAATTTATGCGTTTCGAGATATATAAATTCGATGCTCTCAGACTTATTATGTTACAAAGAAAATATTTATATCAACTGGAAGATGAAAGCTTTCTCATTCATATAAACTTCATTTCAAGTCTCTATCTTAAAATTTCGATTTTTAATTGAATTTTAAAGAAATACTTCAAAAAAATCTTCTTATTCGCTTCCTTTGAAAGAAGATCCAATTTTTCACCCATTCATCCATTTCGCCGGGCTTCATCCATTTCGTCGGGAGGGGTGGGGAAGCTTCAACTGTAAACAAATGAATGACTCAATCGCTGTAAAAAACTATTGAGTCATTCATTCACTTGATTCACCAGAGGAGCGAGCGTAGCGAGGCTAGGGGCGAAGCCCCTAGTATTATAAATAAAAACTGCATTCGCTCCAGAGAAAATATCTTCTGTAATAGCTATATCCCCGTTTTACACATCTGAACAGCAACAGATACCTTTTAAATATGTTCTTTTGTTCAGGTAAGAAATATTCAGATCAAAAATATTAATGCCAATTTCCATTTTAAGTGCATACTTATATTTTTAAGTACATATCTATATGTACATATTATATTAAGTACATGTTATTTTAAGTACATATCTATAAGTACATATTATATTAAGTACATATTATTTTAAGTACATATTGTATTAAGTACATATTATATTAAGTACATATTTATTCAGTCGCCGGTTCAATTAATAAAACACATAACGTGTTAACAGCATTTTCATTTATTGAAACTGAATTCATGTTGTACTGCAAAGCTCAAACGACTGAGCTCGCGTAAAGAACACGCACGTGTGGCCGGCTTGTGTAGATTTTCAAGCTGCGTGAAAAAACGCAGCGGGGAAAAAATGCTCGTGTGGCCTTAGCCGTAGTGGTGGTGCGAATAGCCTATAGGTTAAACGCACCGATGGTGTGGTTAGCAGCGGCCCTATTGTAGAAGTTAGTTGTGAGATCCTTAATGTGTTGCCGATTGTTTTTTGTAAAAATTTAAATATCATGTGTTCTTAAAATTTTGTTGTGTGTAAAATTATTTAAAACGGTTACTGCATTATAATTAACACATTTATAATTATTACTAGTTGATTTTAATTTAAATTATTATTATTTGAACAACCCTATTTCCACGCGGTATAGACGCTTCGGAATTAAGAGTTACCCCGACCTTCATTCTGACTCTGCTTTCCCTCACATCCTCTGTACAACAGAGGTACTGTAACATTTTCATAAACGTGAGTTGATTTACACGGCAAGTAAATAAATTTATATATTTAAATATTGTAACTTCTTAAAATTTCTGATGAGTATTTTCAGTTTAGTTATTTAAAAAGGTTACTGTATTATAATTAACACAATTACAATTATTACATGTTTATTTTTATCCAAATACGATGGGGTCCTACAATTTCTGGTAAGTATAATAATTCTTATACGAATTTTTCATATACAAGAACTTAATTTTTAAAAAGATTAAATTTCTTGAGTTTTTTTCATTTTTCTCCCTTTTGCTAATACTAATTTTTGACAAATTTTGATTTTATAGTACTCTGCAATGCCTTTTCCTCTTTATTTAAAGTAATTAATAAAATCATAAGATATTAACCATTAGTTCCATATCAAACATTAAAATCTGAAGCATTGTCAGTGTTTCTCAATAGCCGGAAAGCTTCTGAATAAATGATGATCAATAGTTTAATAATTTATAAAAGGGATTCATTCCAAATAGTTGTTGCACAGCTTTATACAAATTCACTAACTCCAAAAATATTTTTATATAATGACTGATGATAACGTATGGGAACATTATTCCATCCACCCCTGGGGGGGCTCGGTCAAAGTAAAACACTTAAAAATGCATTGGGAAAATGCTACATATTTCAGCTATTTTTATTTTTTTACATATAGTGTTGTTTAGGCATAACATTTGAAGATTAGATGTGGAAACTCATTTTGACACATGAAAAAATATATATTTGAAAATTCCTAGTGCATTAAATTAGTGCATTTAAATTAAGACGCCCACTTGAATGAGGGCGTGTTGAATGTTCCTCATGGTCCGCCTACTTTGACTTCTGATACCTTGAAAACTGCAGTTAATACTTTTGAAATTTTGTTTACTCATTGTTAATACTTTTGAAATGAAACAGCGGCTATATACTTTGTTTGACATCTTTTTAGGAGAAAGAACAAAGCAAGTACAGGACTAGTATTCAGAGGCGTGCTTTAGCGGCCCTGGGCGAAACATATTTGCTGGCAACATTGGCGGCTCCGAGGGGGGAGGGGCATAGGGACAAATTGCTCTCCCAAAAAAAGGTCCGGCGTATTTTTTTTTTTTTTCATAGCCTAAAATTATATAATCGTAGACCTAATACTAAATAAGTTTAAATTTAAAATGACACGATATTTATTTCTTATATATATATATATATATATCATATTTCATATATATATATATATATATATATATATATATATATATATATATATATATATATGAAACGAAAAACGGGTACTTGAACGTACGAATAACTTTAACTTTGTAGAGTACACGAAACACGACAATGTAGACGTAGCCAGAGTGGTAATTACTTCTAGTAGACAGGTACAGGAGATGGATTCACACATAAACACTTCAGGAAAGAACAGGAACACGATGAACACTTGAAATATTTTATTCCATGGAACCAAACTTCAAGACATAGGAGAAGATACACTGCTATACATAGTTGAATGACTTGGCACACGCTGACGACATGACGTTTGACAATAACGTCAACGGACAGCCCATAGCTGCTCAGGCTGGAGTATCGAATATGATTACATTCTAATATATTTTGGAACAGTACGCGGACAACGAGCAAGGACGTAATGAAACAGCGCTAAGTAAGAAGAGAGCGCGAACCATAGGACCATAGGAAATGGGTCGCAACTGCAATTCCTGGGCCACGCCCTCAATTGCAGACTTTCAGGTAATAAGCAGAGGGGAACCAATGAAACAGAGTATAGAAAAGGAGTGAAATGATTGGGCCGCTGCTAATCCGTGAGTTCATAGTATAAGAAAAAGTGAGTACGCATCTTGAAGGGCAGTAGAAAAGAGGGTCTACAAACGATGCAAAGATGAATAAAATTAAAAGAGAAAGTTTAAGGATAGAAATACATTTTTATTTGTTTTTATAAAATTTTTTCTTGTTTTTTACCTTGGCAAGCCAAGTATTATTTTTTATTTTTATAATAAGGACGAAGGACAAAACATTTAAGAAAATGACAGGATGGCTCTAGGCCGTTTCCTGTTAGAGGGGTCAGCATGATCATAATTTGCTAAATCTTTAAGTAAATCATTATCGATATTGTAGTGAAAGTTAATGGCTAGATTTTGAAGGTGTTTTTTAAGAGTGGGGAGACCGATTTCATTGTAGATGTCAACATTACGGAAGTACCAAGGGGCATTTATTATTTGCCTGATCGTGCTGCTCTGCTGAGAAGCTAGTTTTTTAATATGCATTTCAGCACAGTATGACCATGAGAGCGCGAAATCGCCCGTCTCGCCTTGTATGCTGAGTAACTTCCGATTTTGCCGCTAGGCTTAGAATTCTTTTAATTGGTTGACCCGATCACGTGGTATTTCCTCGAAGGGGTCGAGATCACGGAAGTCTAAATATAACTTTCCCGCTTATGCGTTAAAGAAAATATTAGATAATTTCGATTTCGTTTTTGAAATAGGGATGGGTTTTATTGAGGAAAAACTAAGATACGTGTTAGATATAGGACAATTAATATTAGTGAGGCGTTATTATTACACACACACACATATATATATATATATATATATATATATATATATATATATATATATATATATATATATATATATATATATATATATATATATATATATATATACTAGCTGAAAAAACGATAAAGTTTATCAAAAAGTAATCAAAAAGTAACGAAAACGAAAAGATAAAGTTTTCGTTACTTTTTGATTACTGGTTTCTTAAAAATAAAGTTTTACTATGTTTTCAAAATATTTCATGTAGTTTTGTTAAGAATAGATTCTAGATCTTATTATTAAATACCCATTCTGAAATATTCATTTTAATTAATGGATAGACCCCTATTTCATTGAAATTCGTAAGTGTACGAACACTTTTGGGAGCCACTGTACATAATGTACAAAAAAATATTTAATTCAAAAAATATAATTTAACATATAAAAATTATTGTTAATATTCCTGTGCAAAATAAATGATTACTAAATAATGTATACAAACTCTACAAAGTATAAAAATTCTTTATAAAAAATATAAATCTCAAAGTCAATGTGATTTTTGGCATTTCATTTCATTGTCCATTGCTTCGTAATTAGGCGTGTATGATGATATTCCTGCTCGTAAGCAATCGTCAAGGTGTTCATCTGTAAGTCGTGATCTGTACTTTGATTTTATGATATTCATTGTCGTAAACAATGATTCACACAAGCATGTGGAACCGAAAAACGATTTTATTTTATATGCTGCTCTTTTAAAGAATGGAAATTTGTTTCTGTCAACTACATTCCAGAAATTCTCATCTGATACAATGGATTTTAGGACAATGTCTTTTTGAAGATCCAAAATTTCTATCTCCATTTCTTCTGTCCTTACTTGAACAAGTTCTGAAATGTATGTAGCTAGTTCGCTTACATTTACATTGTAAGTAAAAGGATAAACAAAAAGGGTGACCATTGGCTCGATGATATTAAACTGTTGAAAGCGCTTTTCAAACTGGTCTTGGTGTAATTAAAGGTTGATAACAAATGTTGATAAATCAATTTCCCCGTCGCCTATCTTTTTTTTTTCATATTTGGAAAATGCACAAGGGACTTCATCTTCAAATGTGATGTCCACGAAGCCAGTTTAGCTTTAAACGAGTTTATATACCCTATCATTGTAGCTATACGTTTTTCCTTTCCCTGCAGCTGTAAGTTTAAATAATTCAGTTTTTCCATTATATCTATACTAATAAAGGGACAAGTGGAAGTCAAGAGATCACGTGACCGTAACTCATCCGGGCGGGCCACTCCTCGAAAAAAAATGGCCGACAAATATACAGGAAAATCGGTGTATTTTTTTTCTCATGAAAGTACATAAATGTTACATATTTGGAAAGAGCTTCGAAAACTGATAATTTTTTCTGCGTACACTTATTCTGTTAATTCAATAGTTTTAGAGATATTTTCATTCTAAAATCACTCACTGCTGAGAAACCAATTCATCTGGTGCAGTGGTGCTGCCATCTGTCGGCAGCCACGGGAATGAAAACTGAAAGGAATTTATTCACCTGAATTTAATACATTTGTAGGCTTTTTTTTCATTTGTGGGGCCCGAAGTACATAAATATGTTACACGGATGGCTTGAGCGTAGCTAGGCGAAGCCCGGCTAGTCTATTATAAAAGCCAAATCCGCTATCCAACGAGGGTCTGTTAGTTAAAAAAAATTGATTTTTGGCACTGTGATAATTTTTTATTTCTTCAATTAAATCTACAAATCTAGCAAGAACTTTGCCTTTACTGAGTCAACGTACTTCAGTATGCAGAATGAGATCAGGATCTTCAGGATTGTCTAATATGGCCTTAAAGATTAAATTGTAACAAAATTTTAAAATTTTATGAATATAATATAATTGAACTATAATAAGAAATACATCTTACCTTTTTAAATATTGCTTTCCAGTATTTTTAATTAAAAAAATATTTTTAAAGAATCCTGAAGCATTTTCAATGTTGTCGATACTTGAAATCTCACAAAAACAATTTCCCACAAGATTGCATATATGCATAAAATCATTTTCCAATAAACTATGGCTACCATTATATTTATGTATACTAAATGTAAACTGAAAATGAAATATTGTGTTTCTTATAAAGGTAATTTAAATGAAAGAAATGACAAAAACTGTAAAACCCAAGTATTTTGAAAATTGATGTCTTATACTTTTCAATGGATGTATCATGTAACACAAACACACACACATATATATATATATACAAATGCATGTAACATTACACTTCAGTGATTAAAATTCTCCTAAAGCATACATTGTGCCTTCTAACATTTTTTCTGATTCATGTTTTAAAGTTTTAAGTCTTTTTTTTTGTTTTACGACCCTCGAGTGTTGCTGCTTTGGCACGATTTTCTACAGTTTCTATTCTTTTTTTGTCCTTTTCATGAATGTTCTTCAGTGCACAATTTGATATAGGCAAGTCTAAATTTTGCATTATTTCTATAATACCTTTATTAACATCATTAAATATGACTGTAGCAATAGAAGCAGCAATTTCTGCTACCTTTCTACCACTGCCAATAGTTTTTGGACAGTATTTCCAAAGCATTGAATTGAAGAACTCATTTGGATTCTGAGTTTTACCTTCAAGACAGAATGTCAATAAATCAGGGTGGGACAGGTCTTTAAAAATTGGCTTTATGGCTAGCATTACAGGAAAAGGAATAGTATGTTTATGTTTAAATTCTTCGGTATTTGTAAACTGCTCGGTTATACTTGCACCAGGAATTTTTCCCTTTGAGACAAAAATAGTGCATGGCTTCCTTATCAGATGATGCTGTATGAGACCAAACAGCCCAAATAGTCTTATTACCTCTAATGGAATTACCATAGTAGGTTGTGAGTTTTAAAATCAAGGAATCGGTCAATCGTCCCTTTCCTCCAATAGTTTTCCTATCAGAAAGTTTTGTTCCCTGCATTTGAGTCTAATTTTCTCAAACAAGAATGTTTTTTGAATGTGATCGATACACTCTATTTTATTAATGTTTATATCATCATAAGGTTTTGAGTCTTTTAGAGCTAGAAAAGTTTTTGTATCGCCATCTCCAATATAACTTGTATAGCGTACACGATGCTTTTCAAGTGATCGAGAAAATATTGTAAGCATACCAGAAACTTCCATTTTCCCCGCTGATCCATTATGATTTTTTTTGCACAGTTTAGCATGTTGTTTTTCCAGATTTGAAAGCGAACACCGATTTTGGGTCCTTTATATGATTCGCATCCTTTACAGTATGCTGACATAACATGTGTGTCTATTACTTTGCCTGTATTGGCACCAATAACAGCATATGCACCTATAAGTGAAGAATGGCCCCTGGTTTTCCAGGTGCCATCTCCACTGATAGTTAAATCAGTACTGCCATAATTTGTAGCTGTTTCTTGTAGCACAGCAACTTGCATGGAATTTTTAGCAACAGATGAAGCAGCTACACAAATTTGATTATTTGTAGCATTATATGCCTTTTGAGACACAGGATTTTGTAAACACATTATATTACAAAATGTTTGCAAGTCTGTCAGGCTTTTACCAATGCACCTCATTGCTAAAATAGCACGTCTGTTAATTTCAGGAATATTAAATTTTTCACCAATTAGTCTGTTATTTCTGAAAGTATTAACTTCTTTGCAGATCTTACATGCTATTTGAAATATAGAGCTCAATCCACAAACCGATTTTTCCTCTATTTTTTTTCTGGGCCTTTCCCCAGACTTCCTTTTCCTTTTAACACTTTCCATTTGAAGATATTTATATACACAATATAAGATAAAAAAAGGTAATCCACAAGTAAAGAAATAGAGAATAACTGCGCAACAAGATTCACAAACATGTGCTTATTTTCAACTGAATAATAGTAAACAACTTGTCTGACTTGACACACGTAGGTGTCATATTGTAGGTTGGATGCTTATTTGATGTTCTGCAGTGTACTTATTAAAAATACATGGAGCATAAAAACATTTCTGAACGAAACGCAGCTTCAAGATCTATGTAAACAAAGATCATATGGTACTTTGACGTCCCTTTAAATCTGCTAACGCCGCTTAAGCTTTTAGTGGCTGTAATTACAATAGCCATAACTTTAGTTCTAAGGGGAATTTCAAGTAAAATGATACATCAAAATGTTCAGAAAAGATGGGAGTTTAACATATAAAAAAATTGAAATTTCGAAAATTTTGAAGATTTAATAGTCCTGAGACCCCTTAAATGCAATTTTCTCAGTTTGTAAGATTTTATGCTTTGCCGTAACATTTCTCTGAAACTGATAAAGCAATTTCTATAAAACTTGGTAAATACATTCATTTTGATGCAAGGAATAATGTATACTTCAAATTTAGTATTTTTAATTGCATTAATTATTTAAAATTAACATGTTTTCAATAAAAAAATGCTTTTTTAAAAAATTTTGAAATTTTTTAAAATTAAAATTAAAATTAAAGTTTTTAATTGCTTAAAAATGAACTATACGTTAAATATACATTTGTTTTACATCATTATCGATATTTTTTGGGACTCTGGACCCAATAGTTTTGCTACAGTCTTGCGCGCAATGGATGCAAGCCAAAACACAATTTCAAAATTTTCATCAAAATTAAAATTTAAACATTAATTAAAATACCAGTTGTAGAATATTGAAATAATTATGCTACATAGAAGATATATTAAGCTTTCAGTGGCAAAAATTTCATGTATTTATGTTTTATAGGGAATGAGAAATAAAATTAAATGTAACATGATGCTAAATTGCACCTTCAGTAAAAAAGTAATACTCCTGAGACCCCTTAAAAAGGCGGTGCTGCAAAGGAGCTGCGCGAATGAAGTTGACTATTTTTGTAATTATTTTCATGACGTGTCCGAAGGGTAGTAATCTACCACATAAAACCTCCTGGTGGATAATCCAGTGATACGACATAAAGTTTGGAAATGATTCATCCTTTATGCCGAGGGCAATAAATCCATTGACATTATTAACCATTGCTGGTGCCTCATCAGTGGTTATCGCAGACAGCTTCTGGAGAGGCATATCAATCGACTTTGCATACGTTATAAATATTTTATAGATATCCTCACCTGTTGTTCGTCCTTTCATGGGTAATAGTTTTTGGGTAGATCATCTTTTACAGTAAAGTCACTAAATACCATTCTCGCCATAACTGCTAACTGTGCTGTGTCTGATATGTCTGTAGACTCGTCAAATTGTAGTGAGAACCACTCACATATTTCCAAGTCACTCTTTAACTGTCGCCCAGTGGCTAAGTGGATAAGGCATCAGCCTGCCACGCCGGGGGTGTGGGTTCGATTCCCGCATAAGACTTGGCTGTATTCTGGGGAACCGGTCAGTCTTCCACCTGCAATTGGAACCCCGTCTAGAAAGGGGAGCTGCAACCCATCGTCCATCGCCGGTGTCATCGTCTGTCAATAAAATTCTTCTGTGATTGTGTCATTTGTCTGTTTCTATGTCTTATATTCATATGTACACCGGACTGGGGTGTAATGTTGTCATCCCCCAGGGACATTAGCCACACACACTCTTTAACTGAATTTGCATGTCCTTTGAAATGGCTTGTATTTTTCTTGTAACGGTGTTATCTGACAACTATAAATCTTGTATTGCTGACATCATCTCACGTTTGTTGGAAAATCTCTCAAATAAGCAATCGGTGCCTGTAAGAAATGCGTCTTTTAACAACTCACCATCCTGGAAAGGCTTTTTCTTTTTTGCGAGTATGTGAGAAATTTTTATAGAAGCAATAATGGCATTTTTAGATCTTAACAGAGGCCTAGTTAAAAACTGACAGTTGAGCGGACAGATTCGATTTTAGCTGATCTGTAAGGTATACATAAGATTCGATTCACAAGAATCGAACTTTTGAGTGAATGAATTTAAGAAGCTGCTTGAGATATGCTAATTTCGGCATACGCGCTTGGTATAAATACCATGCAGCTTGATTAAAGAGAAGAAGGTTTTGCTAAGGTTGATAGATAAGCAGCAGCTCCAGGTGTCAGCCGGCGCTAGTGCTTAGGGGGCCCAAAGTTTACGTGGCAGTACTGCTGGTTTGACTCTCTGCTGGTTTGTGAGTATTTGCAATGTGTATTTCTATTGAATGTTAATATATATTCCGTACAAGTAGTACGTATGCTTATTGCTGTAAAAGCAAATTCTATATGTGCAACGAATTCAATAAACATTGTTTCATGTATAAACTGTGTTTGTATCAAATTCATTTAGAGTGCCACTTCAAATTATATACACCCAAGTCTGGGTAGAAGTGAGCTATACTCTACAGATCTATTTTCGTCTTTCTTATTTCAGATTAAGTGGATTTAAGTTCGTATTAAAAGTAGCATGAATTGTCAGGAAATGACGTTCAACATTATGTTTTTTTGGCACCGCGACGCTATATTTCCACGCAACAGATAAATACATTTGTCTTTTAAATTGACGAAGCGATTATGAATCCTCCAATTCATTATTAAAATTATAGGTCCGTTTACTTGATCCACTCATTTTGGGGTAAAAATAAGGAAATATTTAAAAACAACGAAGGAGGAAACACAGTATACAAAAAATCTGAGTATATATATTTATGAATAAACTACCTGAAAACCCGCGCTTCGCTACGAAGTACATTCAAATTAAATACAACGGTCAACGTATGCAATTTATGCCAAAAAATAAATATATATATTTATAATAAATGCGACGATCAATGTATACAATTGATGTAAAATATATATATATCTATATATATATATATTTATAAAAAAATCGTAAGGGATATGCATTTTTTTTGGATAATATCCAATCGTCTGCTGCATTAGAAAGAGAAAAAAAATTTTTTTGTCTATTTAGTTGTTACGCACGTGACGATAAATTTATTGAAAGTACCAGAAAAAAGAAATCACGTGATCAGCATTTAATAAATTAAATTCTAAAAATTAATCTTTAAAAATTCACCAAAAATCAGGAAATGGAGGTAAAAATTCGAAAAAAATTTCACTTTGAAGGAATTTTTATGATCTTTCTCGTGATATAAATTTTATAACCCTCAATGTATTATTTTAAATGCAAACGTAAAAAAAGTTTAAAAAAACAGCTTAAAAGTTTAATTTAAAAAAATCTAAGAAGAATTTTTGAAAAATCTTTCTTAGTGCACCCCTACACTATTAGAAGAATCGCCATGCAAAATGTCAGCCCTTTAGGTCCAGCGGTTTGGTCTGTGCGTTGTATGTCAGTCAGTCAGTCAGTCAGTGAATGAATGAGTCAGTTACGGAACTGTTTTATATATATAGATAATGAAGTAGATATGTCGAATGAAACGTTTATCTCACAGCACAAACCACACTACTATACTCGGGGCAAAGCTTAGTTGACATTTTAAATATTTAGGCTTTAAGAAAACAATCACATGTTTTGATTTCTATTTTCATGTAATCAATGTATTTTGAAACTTTTAACCATGCATCGTTCTACTTACTATTTCCCGAAGTAATGTGAGGGAGTTTCAGAAATCCTCAATAAAATTTAGAGTCCTGTTTACTTTTATAAATACGGGTGTACGATCATTAAGAATATTTAATAGAGAAAATAAAATAAAAAGATTAATATTTAAGAATAGAGAAAAATAGAACTGACATAAAGCATAGAGAAAAGAACAATACACAAAACTTTTCTATTAGTTAAAACATATTTATTTTGTTAATGAAAATTTATAATAATATAACTGCGATGCCATGGGAATTCATTTTTAAATAATAAGCAGAATTTACTTACCAAAAATTGGTGTGGTTGAATATTAGGAAATCCATAGTTATTTGCTATAAATATGTTTTAGAATAAAATGCAATAATGTGATTTTAGCAGTTAACCTGGATGTTCCGATTTTTAAATAAATAATTGGAATTTCTCAAAAAATAGAGTGAATAGAATAACAAAAATAATAGCTACAGCGTTTTCAAGAGAAAATTCCATCAAGCATAGAACAACTAAAAATCAAACCGCATTCAAAATTACCCAGCATGTATCGGTCCTTTTTTTTACAATTAGAGAATAAATAATAAAGTTCTATTAGGTTCAAAGCAATTAATGTATAAATAAATTATTCCAAAAATTCTTAAAAATCTAGAAAGTAATTTACTAATTTAAATATTAATCTTTAAGCTATTAATTCTAAAAAAATAATAAATAATTTTTAAACAAACAAACAAAATAATTTTACATGTGCTGCCATCTTTTAGCAGAAAGGTGAAGCAATGCTGAACATTCTCCACCCCCCAGGAAAGGTTAATTGTCAGAATTTAGTAGTGTCACCTTGGAAATGGGACGTTTAATTTCCCCGTTTTGAGTTCGGATGGAAACCACTCTAATGAGATTGTCGGGACCGGGATGAGTCTTGGTAATTCGGTCTAGTCTCCATAGCATTGGAGGACAGGCATTATCATGTACAATGACCAAGTCTCCAACTTGTAGATTTGGTTGGAGTACTGCCCACTTTGGTCTTTATTGTAAATAATGCAGATAGTCTCGGGACCATCTTTCCCAGAACTGCTGCCTCTGTTTTTGAATTAAATTCCACCTGGCACTCAAAGGAAGATTTGTAGACTCCGATGAATCTGGAATCTCTAATAGGGGGGCAACGACTATGAAATGTCCAGGAGTTAAATCCCGGATATCTGATGGATCAGCAGAGAGTGGTGTTAGAGGCCTTGAATTTATACAAGCCTCTATCTGGCACGTGAGTGTATGCAATTCCTCAAAGGTGAGAATACTGGATTTACTCACTTTCAGTAGATGATTTTTAGTCAGTTTTACTGCCGCTTCCCATATGCCACCAAAATGAGGGGAATAGGGAGGGATAAAATGCCAAGTAATAGAATTGCTAGAAATGAAATCCTGGATTTCTCTCTGTCGAAGAATTTCAAAGAGCTCTTTCAAATATTTGGAGACACCCACAAAATTCCTTTCGTTATCTGAGTAGATATCAGTAGGAAGGCCACGACGTCCAATGAATCGCCGTAGAGTAGCGAGAAGAGTCTGGGAAGATAGATCAGTCACTACTTCAATGTGTACTGCCTTCGTACACATGGAAATGAAAACACTAATGTATGATTTGATTCTCAGTTTACTCCTAGCAGCGTTTGGCCTGGTTAAAAAGGGTCCAGCGAAATCTGTCAACAGGCAATTCTGTCAATTGGGTAATTCTGTCAACAGGCAAGTTTCCCATTAGTTGTTGGCATGACCTTGCCTTAAGTTTTTTGCATGTAAGGCATTTGTTGATTTCGAGGCGAACAGTAGACCTTCCACTCACAAACCAATATTTTTGTCGGAGTAATGAGAGCACTAATTGTGCACCCGCATGCAAATTTTTCTCGTGAAAATGCCTAATGAGCATTTTCGCAAACCATGGTGTTTTGGCAATAGCATGGGGTGCTTATGATCAAATGTCAAGGATTGATGCCGTGAGAGGCGCCCACCAACATAAATTATACCATCAGCATCAAGAAAAACGTTTAGGGATAGAAATTTATGATTTGTGGGCAGTGGTTTGTTCTGTTTGAGAAGATTTACTTCTTTCGAATATTCATGATGTTGGATGATTTTTACAATATTATTAATATATTGTGAAATCTCCTTTGAAGTTAGACATCCTGAGATTTTGTCATTAGAAGGGTTTGAATTGTTTATGAATCGCTGACACCATGCCATAACTCTGGATATTTTCATAAAGGATGAAAATTTCAGAAAAAATTCAGGAATATTGTTGACATTTGTCCCTTGAATGGCGCTTTCTGATTCGGTATAATTATTTGGAGGAGTGGGTTCTATTACAAAATGTGTAATGGTTTGAGGCTCCTTTAGCCAAGTGGGACCACTCCACCAAAGTTTATGTGTTAGCAGTTGTGCAGGTAGGATGCCTCTAGATGCACAGTCCGCGGGGTTCATAGTTCCAGAAATATGATGCCACTTAGCCTCTGGAACAAGACTTTTAATTTTGTTCGCACGATTTATAGCAAACTGGTTTCCCTTTGAAGGAGGAGCATAAATCCAGCTCAAAGCAATTTGAGAATCTGTCCAGAGATAGATGTCATGAACTGTGATGGGTAGAGATTCCAAGACTGCACAGCACAATTGAGCAAGTAGAAGAGCTGAACAGAGCTCGATTCGTGGCAACGTTATTGGTTTGATGGGATTTACTCTAGTCTTTGCAGCGACAAAGCTGACTGAGATTTCACCAGAGTCTGAAATTACTTTAAGATATATTACAGCAGCATAGGCCTTACCCGAACCGTCGCAGAAACCATGCAGTTGAATCAGTTGATCTATATTGTGGACTGTGTTCATGAATCTGGGTATTTTAACGTCCTTCAAGATTTCGATTTGAGAGTGAAATTCATGCCATGAATGCAGAAGTTGGCTTGGGATCTGGTCATCCCAACCACATTTTTCCCTCCAAAGATCCTGCATCATTATTTTCAAGAGAATTGTAGTAGGAGATAAAATTCCCAAAGGATAGAATATACGTGCCACAACAGACAACAGTTCTCGTTTTGTGTGGACATTGGACAGCTGGGTGATTTTCAGCTGGAGCATGTCACTGGCCGTATTCCAGACTAAACCCAATAACTTCACCGTCTCGTCTTCTTGAATTTCGATATCTGAATTGTTGTATCGCTTTCCTTTGGGTAGGGCTGAAATGTTCATCTGGCATATTTGAAGACCATTTCCTTAGGGAAAATCCACCACTCTCCATGACTTCATTTAAGTTAGAGATGAGACTCCTGGCATCTTCTAGGGACTGGGCACCACAAAGGAGATCGTCCATAAACAAGATTTCAGTTTTCACACCTAGAAGACTTCAGGGAACTGATTTTTGTTGTCTTCAGCCAATTTCCGCAAGGTTCTAATAGCGAGGAAAGGCGCTGAGGCAGTTCCATAAGTTACGGTCAGTAACCTATATGTAGAAATAGGCTGTGATTCTTCGAATCGCCACAAAATACGTTGGTAGTCTGTGTGCTTTGGATTTACTAAAATTTGCCGAAACATTTTCTCAATATCGGCTGAGAAGCCCACTTTAAAGGACCGAAATTGTATTAAAATATTGAATAGTTCTGGAAGAAGTTTTGGACCAATCTCGAGGAAATCGTTGAGAGAACGGCCTTTTGAGTCCTTTGAAGAGGCATAAAAAAATACGCGTAATTTTGTAGTTGTACTATCCTCTCTCAAAACTCCGAAATGAGGAAGATAATATTTGCCTGTATTTTCCTCTGAAGCGGGAACCAGCTCCATATGATTTAATGAGAGATATTCACTCATAAACTCTGCATATTGTCTTTTGTAATTGAAATCTTTGCGAAATTTAGATTCCAAAAAAAGGAATCTCTTCAAGGCTTGAAATTTTGTTTCACTTAGTGTTGGTTCAGATGTAAACGGTAAGTCCAAGATGTATCGCCCAGAGGAGTCGCGACTGACATTTTCCCGGTAACTGTCCTCACAAGAATCTTTGGTTAATAACTCTGGAACAGACTCCACTTGCCAGAATTTTTGAAGCGATGAGTTGAGTTCAGAGTCTATAACAGCATGGCAATTAACGACAAATGACTGCGCATTTTCAGAATAAATGGGGACCGAAAGGAGCCACCCCAATCTAGAATTTATTGCACTTGGAGTCCCTTTAGGGCCGATTATTGTTTCTCCCGAAATTAGACTAATGTACAAATCCGCACCAATAAGGACATCAATAGGTTTGGTGATGTTGAATTGCGGATCTGCCAAATTTAAGCCTTCTAAATGAGGCCACATGGTTTGAGATAAATAAAAGTTCGGTAGATTCATAGTGATTTTCTCGACGACTAAGGCATCTATTTCAAATTGTTCATAATTAAACTGAGGTTTCGCCTTTACGTTGACTTCTTTAAGTGAAGTCTCTGCAATGTTATTATTGATGCCTCTAATTTTATGAGTAGTTTTTGTAGTAGGCAGATTTAAACGTTTCATTAAGGCATTTGAAATGAGGCATCTCTGAGAGGCACTGTCTATTAATGCAATGTTTACAATTTATCCATTGACCTTCATTAGATCGGATTTGTATTAGAGCAGTGCTTAATAAAGTTTTTGTAGAATAACTGCTATTAGCAAGACAAGTTGTTTCATTTGTAACATCACACGTAATTTGTTTATCATCTGAATTTTGATTTTTTGTACTGTTATGAAGAAGGCTATGGTGCTTCTTAGAACACTGTTGGCACCGTGCCGAACTTAAACAATTATTAACAAAATGATTATTGTGAAAGCAATTCACACAAAGCTTATTATTTCTTATAAATTCCCATCGCATATCAACAGACATTTTGTTAAATTCTGGATATTTATGAATCGGGTGCATTTGTTTACAAATTAAACAATCAATTTGAGGCCTTACAATTTTACTAGCGTTATTATTCACTAAAGAATTATTCACTAGAGTTTTGTCGGACATTTGCCGTTTAGGTATAGAATTTGATTTTGAATCTTTCACATTTGTTTCTTTTATGTTCTGAATGCTTCTAGCTTGTTTTTCCAAGAAGGAAGACAATTCAGTCAACTTAGGAAATGATTGGCTATCCAACGTTAGCTCCCACTGAGTGCGTAAATTATCATCCAACTTATCTTGAATGATATAAAAATAAATTCCAATAGTGAGTTTATCTCAAATCCCAAGATTTCAAGATGACGCACCGATTCATTGATCGTGTCCAGAACATACAAAATAGATTTGTAAGTACACACTTTTTGAACCTTGACATTAAACAATTTATTCAACTGGTTATATAACAACGCTCTTTTGTTATCATATCTTAATGACAGAGCATCCCAAGCTTGCTTATAGTAATCACCTGACACGGGATAACCTTTTAAGAGTTTCGCTGCTTCGGATTTACATGAGCTTGCAAGATATTGAAATTTTTGTAAATCCGTAAGGCTTTTATTGCTATAAAGAAATATAGCAATAGCAGAAAAGAAAATTTCCTTGAAAGATAACCATTCATCTAGCTGGCCAAAGAACGGTTGCAATTCAAATTTCGGAAGATTTCAATTGCTTCCAGCCTTTTCTTTAGATGGTGAATCAGAAAATCCCGTTTTATTACATGCGTCATGGTTTTCTACATATTCCTGAATCTTTGCCGAAGCAAGTAATACCCTATCTTTAGCAGTTACATATGCATCATAAAATATGTCACTATCATCTACGAGTTCATAAAAGCATGTTTCCAAATTTTTACTTAAATTAGTTAATTCAGCTTTAATTTCTTTTAACAATGAGTATTTACTTTCATCAGAAATTAACTCATCTACTCTTTTACAATTCCTATCTATTTCCTTAATAGTTAAATGAAATTTACCCTCTGCAATACTCCGTTTTGATTTTGTTGGCATTTTGAATTCAGCCAAAAACGACGCCAAAAAAAGCAGATGAAAAACGAAGATTAAATCGGCAATTTGAACTCAGCCAAAAACGAAGCCAAAAAAAAAACTACGCCAAAAACTAACATGAAAACGCAGATTAAATTAGCATCTTGAACTCAGCCAAAAAACGACGCCAAAAAACGACGCCAAAAAAAATGAAGATTAAAACCGAAGATTAAATCTACGCAGTTCGAATTAAAAGAACACACTGGTTATTAAACCACCAGGCATTCTCCGGCTCGACGGACCAACTTTGTACGATCATTAAGAATATTTAATAGAGAAAATAAAATAAAAAGAACAATATTTAAGAATAGAGAAAAATAGAACTGACATAAAGAATAGAGAAAAGAACAATACACAAAACTTTTCTATTAGTTAAAACATATTTATTTTGTTAATGAAAATTTATAATAATATAATAATATACTGCGATGCCATGGGAATTCATTTTTAAATAATAAGCAGAATTTACTTACCAAAAAATGGTGTGGTTGAATATTAGGAAATCCATAGTTATTTGCTATAAATATGTTTTAGAATAAAATGCAATAATGTGATTTTAGCAGTTAACCTGGATGTTCCGATTTTTAAATAAATAATTGGAATTTCTCAAAAAATAGAGGGAATAGAATAACAAAAATAATAGCTACAGCGTTTTCAAGAGAAAATTCCATCAAGCATAGAACAACAAAAAATCAAACCGCATTCAAAATTACCCAGCATGTATCGGTCCTTTTTTTTTACTATTAGAGAATAAAAAATAAAGTTCTATTAGGTTCAAAGAAATAAATGTATAAATAAATTATTCCAAAAATTCTTAAAAATCTAGAAAGTAATTTACCAATTTAAATATTAATCTTTAAGCTAATAATTCTAAAAATATAATAAATAATTATTAAACAAACAAACAAAACAATTTTACATGTGCTGCCATCTTTCGGCAGAAAGGTGAAGCAATGCTGAACAACGGGATCATACAAAAATTTATTATTATAGATGCAGATTTCTGGGTATTTGGGTTTTTGAAATTGTTAGTTTTTTCTGAAAGCCAGCAGTTCTATCATTCGTAGCGAGGAATTTTAGAATTTTTATGGGTTTCAGAAATATTAAGATGGAAGAATGCTTCCATTTCTTCAACCAGTATATTGAGATATACATATGCACGTTTTACACACTTCGTTTAGTCGTTATTCTGAATAATTTTTACCTCTGTTAACGCAATTTTCTTTTAGACATTTTAAAAAAATTTTCCTAATCTAATAGGTCAAATCGGCTTAGAGCCGGTCCTGCCCTTTAAAGTGTTATGATGACTACACTAATGACCTCTTTCAATGAAAAATCACATGCATTTAATTTTTTCAACACTTTATAAAATGTACCATTTTTCGCAATTTAACTAGGGGAATATTTCGTCAAACTCTAATTTCATCCTTTGTGAAATATCTTCCCACTAGTATATAACCCCCGTCAAAAATGACGGAATGTTGATCAGCGTTTCAAGAGGTGATTCATCATTTTCATTGGGCACTAGATGTATTACCCTACTTCGCTCGGGATTCAGTTTCTGTTATTATTTTTTTCAATGATTAGCCTCATGTTATAATGTTCTACAGTTTTCGCTAAAATTCTTTTGCGGTAGCAAATAGCATTAGTTTGTTGAAGGTGCTGTCGTTGTTCATCGCTTTCCTCTCCTTTCGATGTTGAAGCTCGAAGACAATCGTATGTTCGACGCGTTAAAAGTTTCTTCCTCAGTCTCACTGCTGCGGATCACTACAATTCGAATTCTGTTACCTTCGAGATCTTGGGAATGTTTTTTCTTCAGATTCTTGTGTGCGTCTAACTGCATTTCGAATTCTGTTGGCTTCGCGCTCTTCTGGGTTTTTTTTTCATCACATTGCTCATTTCTCAACAATCTTTCACATTTTCCCCTTACTTCTGCAGGATTAAAAGTTGCTCTCCTCGTTTTGGGCATTTTAAAGCATTAATTTACAGCTAGTCAATAACGTTTGAATGTATTTATTATTATAGAAAAATAATCAATAATGTTTGAATGGATTGAGATCACATTCAATATTAAAACACAGCAAATTTGGTAATTATTATAGAAAAAGTATATACACGTATTTCATGCTCGGAATTCTTTCTCAAAACTAAATCGTCAGCTACGTTTCAATGCCACTTTCAGACTTTCTTAATTATAATATACACGTATTTCATGATTGTAATTCTTTCTCAAAACTAAATCATCTGCTATGTTTCAATGTCACTTCAGTTATATAAATCATCGCGTCAAGGCTAATCGCACGTGTTTCCAGCTAAATCAACGTGTCCTGCAGCATATTTGAGTTTGAACAGGTAGCTTGGGATAGTTTCAATTCATGAAAAGGATAGATAATACATTCATTGAAAATGAATGACTTTCCATCCTTATATTTTCATTTTTAAAAAGAAACATTCTGGCGTTGCCAAGTACGTGAAAATAATATACCAAATTCATTCTTGCATGCGCCAATATATGAATAAATCACGTTTTTTATTCATGTCGATTTATTTTTACGGAAATGTTATAATTTAATTGGCAACAATGAAATATTACAATGTCTTTGAACAAAAATATCCGGGGAAATTTGGCGATTTTTTTTTGGCGATTTTCAATATCCGTTGATACTTCTAACATAATTCGGGGATGGAACGTCGTAGCGGAATGAAAATAGTCTATAACAATCGCGCAAGTTCAAGCAATAAGTTGACCAAGTTTCATCACAATCGGATAAAACTTTTTACGGCAGCGCATAAAATACGAACAAACAAACAAACAAACATTCATTTTTATATAGAGAGATTGCTGAAAACTGTACTTAAACAGCAGTAAACAACAAAACAAAACTAAACTAAATCAAAACTAAACCAAAACTGTTTCAAAAGTGAATGACTCACCACACAGCACGCATTGCTGAAAACGATACTTAAACAGCAGTAAACAACAATAAAATAAAACAAAAATAAAACGTGAAACACAATTTAATTAACATTAAAATTAAACATCAAAAATGTAGTTATTTAAAGGGAATATGAAAAACCATGGAGTCGAATGAATTAGAAATTCAAGTGAATGACTCAATTGAATAAATGATTCTTTTCAATGGATATTTTAATTTGAAGATATTTCAAAACCTAAAAGGTATTGAGCTAGGGTGTTCGTTGAAATTTTCATATTTTTTAAAGGGCTTTCAAAATATGTAACTTTTGTGGTATTATTTTTCAAGAAAAATTTCAGAAAATGGCGTCGTAATGTTAGTTAAGATGTTCCCGACTTCGTCCGTCCCGGAATGGTTACCTACACTTTTTCTACTCTAGGCTTTTATATAAGTAAAGATAACTTGGTCTTTGTTAGCCATATTTTTATCCAGTTTAAAAATTAAATGAAAAAGTGAAAGATATTTTGCTTAGTTGCAAGTTTATAACTTCGAAAATAGACATAAGAAATCAGCGTTTAAACATTTCAGATTGTACAGCAAATCACGGCAGTACGGCAGTTAATATTCCAATAGGTATAGTGTTGAAAATTTCCTTTCAATTGTTAACTGCAGATGTGTATTCCTCCCCACTTGTCTCTTGTAAACACTGCCTTTTCTTAGGATAAAACCATTACCCATCGGCAGGAAGTAACACTTGTTGGACTCTTCCTTGATGCTAATACCGTTATTTGGCGAAAAGTAGGGGATGATTGGTGACAATCTCCTCCTCACTTTCTACCCCTCATGAAAAAAGAACTGCTCCCCCCCCCCCCCGAGTGGCCACTTTCTGAGAGATTTTGGGGTTACCAAAATTCACATCCACATTGAACGCCAGATATTCCCGCCAAGGAAACGAACCCTTGTGAATGGTCAGATTATTTTATGACGTTACATTCTCTCTCGCATGCTGTTTTGCGCATTGTTTACTAAATACACGAAACACCACATTTTTGTTGCTCAAATATGTCTACGCTTTACCAGTTAAATCATTATTTTAATGATTTATGCCTGAAATGTACCTTTTATCAACTCTGTTAATAGGAAAAAGTGCGAACTATATGGCAATGGCGGAATCATACTGCTCTAGCCTTTTGCCTTTATTCAGGTTAGGTATTCCCCGAATATAGCTCTCACGAGATGAGCTCCAGACAAATGTCTATGTTGTGACGGCAACCATAAAAACGGACCGGTTCATTTCATTTTAGGTATAGGAAATTAAGATCTGGCGCGAGGGAGAGAAGAGATCGGTCGCATTATGCTTTGTGCTTTTATCTGTGTTTGGACGCTATTTCTACTTTTGTGTGGTTAATCACAAAAAAAAGAAAACTTTTACATAGCATTTTATTGAAAACTGAAATAGTTTTATCGTGGTCGCACAGCGGCGGGCACATGTAAAACGATCGGCAGGCGCCATGGTGCCCGAGACCATAGGGTTGGGGACCCTGTTCTAATTAATTATGCGTCACGTGCATAACAACGAAATAAACTGACAATTTTTTTTTCTTTCTAATGCGGCAGACGATTGGATATTATCCAAAAAATATTAAAATACAATAAAAGAAATGTTCCTCAAACTGTACTATATTAACTGTACTATATTCTTTAGTATGTTCTATTAGATTTAATTTCAATATTTTATTCTACATTATTTTGTCTATAAAAATATCCGTTACAATTTTTTTAAAATTCTTTTAGCATTAATTGCATACTGTAGCGTGGAATTTAACGCTAAAGTTAAGGTGTGCTAATTTTGCCACAATTTAATCTAGAATTTATTTAATATCAGGAAATACTTTAATTCAGTCACTCTGTCAAGCAATATTTCACGTTAACAGGTGTGTTTCTAAGCCCCAGCTTGGAATTCAGGGTGGTCTCCCTTAACAACACCTTTGCTCATTCATGCACATCTGTGCGTAAATAGAATCAACTCGATTTTGTTGAAGAAATCTTTACGGTTTTATTATTCCCTAGTTACGGTTATCTTGTTGCAAGAATTTCTTACTATAACTACTTTATAACTACGGTTTCCAGTTTACGGGCTAACAAACAGCGTACCATCTATCAAAACCCCTTTCGAAAGCAGTTACTCATTTTCACGGCGCTCAAGGATGACGTTTCCATAATACACGCCATTTCTCTTGCCCCCTCAATTGATTCTGTGCAGCTTTTGAGAAAACCGCTTTGGCGATAAATCGCCAAATTTTGGTGAATTTCAAAAGTCGCCAGGTCTCACCTGCTCAGCCAATCACCGCTTTTTAAACTTGACGCGCCTTTACGTCATAAGCAGAGGGTTGCAACTTTTCGCCCGTTATTGCCCTTTTAACTTAATGCGCGTTCTGCCTTCACACTACGTACGCTACGACGCTTGGCATCTTGGCACACAACTTTCGTGTAACCCCCGCTCCAGATACTCCTGTCTGAGAAGAACTTGAATACGCAGATACGCACTCACTTACACTCTTAGACATACTTTGAGAGATCACGAGTTTTTGCTGTATATATAGGCTGTGCCTTTTAGAAGCCCCTCCAGAATGCGGCTCCTTCTTGCCTAATTCTGTGAGGAGGCTATACCAGGTTTGATGTATAAGTATTTTGAACCATCATGGTCGTTTTATGTATTTTGCTAATAACGATAAAAATTTCCGAAGTGATCCTGAATAAATGTCTGTTCGACCTAATGATTGGCTCGATCTCTTATTCTTCTTCGTTCACACTAGGTTCCCGGATTGCAGAAGATGATGGCTGTCTGTGGTTATTGTTGTCGTATTGTATAGTAATTATTGTAAAAATCACTATACAACGACGTTACCGGCCAACATATCTACTGAAGCTAGTTAGGCTTCTAAATTCTACATCACGTATTATTGAAAAGCGGTTATCATCATCGAAGTAATTTTTGCTTGTTCCTAGCTCCACGAACTTTCTTGACTGGGTTCATCGGTTTCTTCTTCGACGTATACTTTCGGCCATATTCTTCCCATACGAACAGTTCGTCATCGAGATAGACATAGTGCCGTGCCGCTTCCTTTTCCTACCACTAACTAAGGTGTAATTCTACAATATAGAGATAGACATCATTTCCTTCATCAGAGAATTATTTCTTCACTAGTTGGTACCCGTCAAAACATGACGGCTAGATAGTAAATAAGTGCACTAATACACAAATTATTTTCAACACATCATTGCCAAATGTTGAAAATAATAATAATAATGCGCAGAAACAAACTAATGTGTTTAAGCGACCTCGTGCTTACAACTAAAGCTAGATTTAAAAATGCCACTGGGCATGCGCAGAAAGCGATTTATTTTAATTGTAAATTATCGCTAATTAAACAGCGTGAAATAAACAATTTCCATCAGGTTTAATCTTATATTTCACAAACGTAATTGTCATAAAAATATAAATGGCAGAGAGAAACGTGTTTATCATTAAAACATGTCACTGAGCGCACACAGAAACAGTGAGTTTCTAAAGCCAGATTTCAACATGTCCCTGAGCATGCGCAGAAATCAATTTTTAAACTGTAAATTGTCACTAATTAAAAGAAAATGTAGTTACAAAAACCAAATTTGACAAATCTACAGATTACAATCTTTCATTTAAGACCAAAATGAAGTAAACTGACGCAGTAGTTTTTTCTCACGGACTGCCCAAAAAGTCGGCTTATCAACTTAAATATATAAGTGTTACAGATTAGACATACATTGACCGTTGTATTTAATTTGAATGTACTTTTAGCGAAGCACGGGTATTCAGCTAGTGTATATATATATATATATATATATATATATATATATATATATATATATATATATATATATATATATATATATATATATATACACAATATATCGCAACCATCAGAGTGTTTTACTCTCAAAATTTTCTCATTTAGTATTGTAATTTACAGTACAAAAATTGGTGTTGTAAGCAGGTCAGTTATTATATTATTTTTGTAATTTTCTAGTATATATATATATATATATATATATATATATATATGTGTGTGTGTGTGTGATAATATTACTAACAACCTATAATCGCCCATTCTGAACTTTATCTCTGTTCTGGTAACCCTTTTTCTACTCTTTGGTGAAAACGCCTCGCCTTTCCACACACCAACTTCCTCCGCCAATTCTGGCAACCTCTCTGAGCTAATTGTATTTTGGCGCTTTTACGATAGACGCGGGTTGGTTTTGATGCCAGTAACATGTTGCTGTTTTCATGGAATAAACTTCAGTTGTTCTTATGATTTGGAATTCCATTTAATTTCGGCCTCGATTGTGTTTCTTCAAGAGATGACCATTCGGGTCATCACACCAACTCGACAGGATGGAGAACCAAGTTTGGCGTTTGGATCAAGAAATCAACCTTTGTCACGCCTGAGATTGCGACTGCGAAAATGAAGACGCCATTGGTCGACGCTTCTAGTTTCGATTCCGCATGCGTCCCTAACTCCAAATATTCAAGAAGTGATTCAACTTTTAATATATGTGAGCGACAGTCATCAAAAATTCATTTCAAGATTGTGATTTTTTTTTTCCATTTTTGCCTTGATCCCTGTGTGAACGCCGAACGCTGCACAGTGGAATCGTGGAATCTCCAATAATCTATTTTTCAAGATCACCATCAGAGTGTTTTACTCTCAAAATTTTCTCATTTAGTATTGTAATTTACAGTACAAAAATTGGTGCTGTCAGCAGGTCAGTTATTATATTATTTTTGTAATTTTCTAGTATTGTAAAAGTAAAAGCAAAATGAACACTGCCAAAGTAAATGTCGAACATGGCTTTTCTTTTATAATCCCGAATGTTGAAAACGAAATTAACATTGTTCCCTTTGAGGAAGGCACTATAGATATAGATTCATGGTTATCTTATTTTAATAAAAAATGTATCGAGGGAAACAAAGATGATGAGTGGAAATTAAAACATTTTTCCCGATTTGTAAAAGGAGAAGCTCTTAACGTTTATATTCACAATTGTTATCAAATTAACAATTTTACAGAATTAGTAACTGTGTTAAAAGAAAATTTTTTCACCCCTACCTTAACTACCTTTAGTGATTTTGAAGGGTTAAAATTTAATGAAAACAATGATGATATTACAAAATATTTTAGGAGAAAATTAGAAATCGGAAAAAAATTAAATTTAAGTAGTGAAATGATCATATGTCACCAATATGTAAATCATTCAGCTATCCTTAATCTTTCTATTTTAGCATTCCTGTCCTATTGCCATCCTAGTTAATTTTGAAGAAACCCCGTGAGTGTAAGTGAAACTCACATTTTTTTTTTACTTTTGAAGCTTACTACATTTTATATGAAAAATACTATGTACTAGATAAATATTATTGATTTTTATACTGGGGTTTCCATTCACTGTTCCAAATGTTCCTTTTGAACAGTTGCCTTTCCCTCTCATGCTTGAGAAACTTGCCTGCCCCTTTTCATGTTGTGCAGTTTGCTCAACTTGAGTTTCAGGTTGGAAGCACCTTCCTTTTGGTAAACGCTCACGAGGATGTACTCACAACAGGTCACATACCTCAAATTTATGTTTGTATTGTCTCAATTTTTTTTCCTCGACAGTTGAATGTCAGTGTCAATTGTTGGAATTTGTATTTTGTTCGAATTTTGCAACATCAGGTACCAGACATGTGGTATTGATGTTGAAAGTTAATTTTGACAGCATTTGGTAAATTTATTCTACTAATTGCTGAAAGAACTTTTAATATTTTTGTGTACATGATCTAGAGAAAAAGTTGAAATTGAAAACCAATGATTAAAAAATAAAACATAGAAAGTGTTTTGTGTAAAGAAAAATGAATAACCAATGAGAAACGTAACAATAAACAACCAAGAACATTATTTTTCTAAAGGTGACTACAACCCAGGAGATCTCCAAAAGAACTAAACCATACACAATAACTAAAAACTGTGAAAAAAAAATAATAACTTTTGAGACTTTTACAAGTTGAACTGTACCCGTCCAGGACTCTGAAAACTTTTCAGACTGTGATACACATGTCAGAGACTGAGACCTGCACAATATTTTTACTTGTATCTGTATTTGGAACGTCTTTACATCTGTTGTTATTAGTGTTTTCAGATAAGTGTACTATTCCATTTTATTTTTCTCCAGCTATTTGTTTTTTAAGATTATGCCATATTATTATGTTTTTTTAATTGTACATTTTAACATAAAAATTTGTGATTTTCGAGCCAGCTTCAACCTAATATTCTAAGTACTTAATTTCCATGTTCTCACTATCTGGAGTGTCTCGGAGTCGACGGCCACGGCTCCAATCCATTTTAGATGAGGGGGGATATTCTGTGATAATTTAGTAACAACCTATAATCGCCCATTCTGATCTTTATCTGTGTTCTGGTAACCCCTTTTTCTACTCTTTGGCGAAAACGCCTAGCCTTTCCCCACACTAACTTCCTCCGCCAATTCTGGCAACCTCTCTGAGCTAATTGTATTTTGGCGCTTTTACGATAGACGCGGGTTGGCTTCGATGCGAGTAACATGTTGCTGTTTTCATGGAATAAACTTCAGTTGTTCTTATGATTTGGAATTGCATTTAATTTCGGCCTCGATGTTGTTTCTTCAAGAGATGACCATTCGGGTAATCACACGGAAGTAGATACGTCGAATGAAACGTTTATCTCACAGCACAAACCACACTACTAGCTCTCACGAGATGAGATCCAGACAAATGTCTATGTTGTGACGGCAACCATAAAAACGGACCAGTTCATTTCATTTTAGGTATTGAAATTAAGATCTGGCACGAGGGGAGAAGAGATCGGTCGCATTATGCTTTGTGCTTTTATCTGTGTTTGGACGCCATTTCTACTTTTGTGTGGTTAATAACACTAAAAAAGAGTTATTAACCGCACAAAATCTCACTAAAAAAGAGGAAACTTTTACATAGCATTTTATTGAACACTGAAATAGTTTTATCGTGGTCACACAGCGACGGGCACACGTAAAACGATCGGCAGGCGCAATGGTGCCCGCGGGCTTAGGGTTGGGAACCTCTGTTCTAATGAATTATGCGTCACGTGCATAACAACGAAATAAATTGACAATTTTTTTTCTTTCTAATGCGGCAGACGATTGGATATTATCCAAAAAAAATATTAAAATACAATAAAAGAAATATTCCTCAAACTGTATTATATTAACTGTACTATATTCTTTAGTATGTTCTATTAGATTTAATTTCAATATTTTCTTCTACATTATTTTTTATATAAAAATTTCCGTTACGATTTTTTTATAATTTTTTTAGCTTTAATTGCATACATTGACCATTGTATTTAATTTGAATGTACTTCGTAGCGAAGCACGGGTATTCAGCTACTATATATATATATATACATATATATATATATATATATATATATATATATATATATATATATATATATATATATATATATATATGGGTCAGGATAACCGTGCGGTGATTTAAAACAAGTACTATTATAACTACACTAACATTTAATGAAAACTTATTATTCACAAAAGATATTTACAAATAACGTCGTTAATTAATAACGTTATAGACTGATGAGCATTATATAACAGTCGTCTACTGCTATCAGACAAACGTGTCATAGTTCGTCTCCGTCCAACGTCTGACTGACTGGGGTTGCCAGATCTCATCATCTTTAGTGAGCTGGAGCGGCACAGATGGGTAATAACGTCATCTGGTGGAATATGCAGGTAGATCACAGACCTATGTAGGCTCAGGAACCCACAATCGGCCCTCCTGCACTCGGCTGGCCCTCCAGACGATACTGCAAATATATAAAAAAACGGCGAACAGCAAGACTGAAAAAGTACAAAATTCTCTGAAAAGAAACAAACGTTTGGAACATAGAGCTTATCGTCTTAGCTCTAATAATGAAAAATGAGTCAGTTCGTCTTTAATCGTCAATTCGTCTTTAATAGTCATTTTCGTCACTTCGTCTTTAAAATGCAGTCTTCTCGTCTTCAAAAATACAGTCTAATATTTTCTTTTCGAGATGATACGTTTTTTCATTAATATTTTGGTATGATATACCATGGTTTTAGAAATTCAGCGCATGTCGTCGTGCAGTTAGGTCCTTCGTGATTTCCTTCTTTGACCTCCTCCTATGATACACCGATCATAGCCAGACAAATTACGAAATAATTCTATTAACAAAACAAACCAGTCAAGTAAAGATCGGCGATTCGTAGTCTTCTGGAATTCATGCCTTTGAATATGAACATTTTCTCTCTTATCTTGTGTTTTTTCATAATGAACATCATGTTTTAGTCCTATTTTTTTCAGTATTTTCGTTTCCTTTAGAATCTTTTTCCTTTCTAGTATCTTCAATCATTTCTTTTGGTTTGTGATATTCACTATTCTCTGAAAATGGAAATCTACGGGGCTGAAGGAATATAGGTTCATTACTTTTTACCAAAATATCTAATTCGACATTTGATGTCTTAGTTTTATGTGGTACATAATTCGAAACTAATTGTTGCACCTTATCCTTGAAAATATTTGGAACGTCAGGTTCAATGTTCAGTTCAACTTCATTAAAAGTTAAATCAACTGGTAGAACGGATAACGTGTTAATTCCTTTTTCACACTGAGATTTATTTTTAATCGTAATTCCGTTTTCATTTATTAATGTCTCACCTTGCATTAATACATTAAGTCCTACGATGACGTCATAAGACATAACATTATTTTCAGCAACACAAATATCTCCATTACACTTAAAATCCTCAACTTTAATATTTCCTTTAACATAACCTAATGGTTTCACTACGCATTTCCTAAAACCAATAAAAGAAGAATTCCATGGAATTAATTGTCCTACATTTAATTTATCAAACACAGATTTGCGAAGTAGCGTTACTTGACTCCCAGTATCTATTAGTGAACTTACACTTAAATTATCAATCATTACTTTATTGTTCAGTTTTGGTTCTACCTGAACATTCAATGTGGCTACTTCTGGTTTCGAATTTGTTCTAGGACATGATGAAGCAATGTGCCCAAAACCTTGACAAAGAAAACGCCTGACCCCCTTCTCTTTATGGATACAAAATTTGAAATGTGATTCTTTTCACCACAGTTAAAACAAATCTTATTTTTACGATTATCAAAATCATTGTATTTCATTTTGTCAAAACCACCATTATACTTCACTTTATTTACACTTTCGGTTTTAGAATTAAATCTATCACTATGTTCATATTTTGATTTCGTTTTATCAAAAGCATTAAATCTATCATTAAAATCATGTTTTGTTCTAATTCTATCGAAAGAACCTTTTCTCTTTGCCGAATCAATCTTTATTACTTCATAGATTTTAAGTTTTTCTTTAAATTCTAATAAATTCTTACATCCGTACAAAATAGTTTTGTTTTCCGGTCTATCATTTATTCCTTTAATAACATAGTGCATTAAAGCAGATTCCTCAATTTTACCGCAATTGCACAACTCTTTCATCTTTAAAAAATATTCCTGAACGGTTTCAGAATCCCTCATTTTTCTTTTATTCAAAAGATCATGTAAATTAGCTGAATTTATCTCAAAAGAAAATTCATCAATCAAGGCTTGTCTCAATTTTTTCCACGAATTAATTTCGGTTTCTGTTCTAACAATTAACAAAGCATTTCCACCCAATGATCTTTTAGCCATAACAAATTTTTGTAAATCCGAGAAATTAAATAGTATTGACATTCTCAAAGTGGTCTATCCAATTAATTATATTTTCATGCGATTCTGCATTGAATTTAGAAATGGTACTTTTGATATCAACATAATTAATATTAACACTTGGAATAACAGGGTTTGCATAAAAATTACTTCTATAAACATTATCACATTGTACTGAACAATCAGCTATATTTTTCTTTTCGTTTACGTCGCACTGCATTGAAAAATCATTTTTACTATTCGCTTCTTCGCATTCCGAGTCAGAAGACAAAACATCTGTATTAATGTTCTGAGCCAGCGTTTCGATATTACATAATAGAGACAGAATTCTTTTTGTAAGTTCTGGCTTATCTCCTTCGGATGAAATGTTTAAAATGTTTGATATGGTAATAAGCTCGCCAATCGAGAACACATCGTCAATCTTTTCTAATTTCTTTTGAAATTTATCACTTTCGATTTTGAAATCAAATCCTTCGAAATTCCTAAGTGTCTTTCGATTTGACCTATCGCCGTCATGATCAAAAATAAGTGTATGCAGAATTTTGATTCTATCTGATTTGAATTTTTTCAATGCAACGCTTATTTCTTTTATATCATTTAACATCATGTTGGAATATGAAGAATGTTCACGTACCTCTTAAAGATGCTTGACTTTAATCCATATCCTTTAAGTCGTAAATCATCACTGGTCAAACCGTCAATGATGAATATCAATCCTCCTCAATCCAGAATGAAGTCTTTGATACTAAATTAAGTCCTCGCGATTCACTTTTATATTTTCAAAAACAAAAAATTATTCCTATACCGTTAATCCTGGGATCTTTAGTTCTGTATCCCACTTCTGAGTGTGGGTCAGGAGAACCGTGCGGTGATTAAAAACACATACAATTATAACTACACTAACATTTAATGAAAACTTATTATTTACAAAAGATATTTACAAGAAAACGTCGTTAATTAATAACATTATAGAATAATGAAGGAGCAGTCGTCTACTGCTAACAGACAAATGCGTCATAGCTTATTGCCGTCCAACGTCTGACTGACTGGGGTTACCAGATCTCTTCTTCTTTAGTTGAGCTGAAGCGGCGCAAACGAATACAGAGGCTGTTCACACATTTTTTAGACGATGTATATTGTATTCACAAAACTAAATTACATTAAATTCTTGTGTTTTAAATGTTCTATTTGACATCCCTTATTCTGAACTATCTTTCGACACCGCAATTTCCAGGATAATAATGCCTTTTGAGGTGTCAGAAGAGGTATTCTATCCCATTCCTCCTGAACAGCTTTCCAGAGTCCTGTAAGGGTTTTGGGACGACGTTTGGATAATGCAGATTTTAAAAGTCCGAAAGCACAAAAATCCATAGGTGATACATCGGGAGATTTAGTAGGGATATCAGTGAAGGGTATGGCCTTGATACCAGTTTTTTGTTCCATTTCTTTTAGGAAATTTGCAGTGGATTTTGATGTGTGACTGCTAGCTTTGTCCTGATGGAGTCTCACAGATTGATGGCACTGTGGGTAAAGCGATGGTATTTCATTCAGAAAAATTGGCGATAAAATATGTTCCTGATAGTATTTGGAGTTAATCTTGACATTTATTTCCACTCTCTTTACTTTTAACTTGCCATTATAAGAAAAACCAGCAACAATCATGAATCCCGTAGAAAAACTTTCTTTCGATTCTTTGAACCATGTACTTAAATTTTTTTCTCCCCTTTTATGATAATAAATGGCTCTTTTTTTGTTGCAATCATTTAAATACACCCATGATTCATCTATTTTGACAATTGTTTTCCATTTTTCTTTGGATAAGTGTTTCTTATATAGAATTCTGCAGCGTGTCCTGCGTTCAGCGATATGATTTGGAAGAAGACGATGCACATTACGTTTTTTCGCTTTCTTAAGATTTAAATCAACGTTTATCATTTTTTTTTACAGTGGACACCGAGCATTTTAATGATTTTGCAACTGTCCTTTGACTAGGGGGATTTTCTTTTAACATTAAACAACGCACCTTTGCAAAAGTCAAAGATGTCCGTTTTTTCCTTGGATACTTGTTTGGAATTTTTGTCCCACTTGAGGCTCCAATTTAACGTTTTTTTTCCTTTCTTGTTGACGATATTACCTATCGACGCTTTAGATATCACAAAACCATGACTCTCACATCGTTTTTGGATAACGGAGTATGAATATTTCTCTTCGGAAAGAGCTTAAATGTAGCCTTCGAACCACTGCTTTGTTAAAAACGCCATTTTGAATAAAAACAAAACTTTTAAGCCGCAGACGATAATTTTGACTTTTAAAAATATAGTATATTATAGTATATTATAGTATATTATAGTATAGTATAGTATAGTAATATTTCTTTTGCAGCAAACGATTTTTTATTACCGCTTACCAAAATCGTCTAAAAAATGTAGCCTCTAAACAATAGCCTCTGTAACAGTGTCCTCTACTGGTGGAATATGCACGTATCACAGACCGATGTAGGCTCAGGAACCCATATATATATATATATATATATATATATATATATATGTGTGTGTGTGTGTGTGTGTGTGTGTGTGTGTGTGTGTGTGTGTATTTGTGTGTGTGTGTGTGTATTATCTCTAAAATTTTACCTATTTTTAAATACCTGGAGGTTATTAATGGCATGGAAAGGATTGAGAAGGATCAATATAGGAATAACTTAATAGGCACTCTTAATACAACGTGCACCCATAAAGTAACTGGACAATCTATATTAATAAAAGGAAATGTTTGTGTATGTGTGTGTGTGCTGTCTCCAGACGAATCTATAGCACTTAAGCCATGAAATTCGGCACACAGGCAGTGCAGACTATGAGTACGTGCACCTCGAAGCCCGAATTTTAAATTTTATTACCGTTAATTTTTAATTAATAAAAAACCAACAATTTATAAGGGGGTGCATCCAGTAAATGGAAGTTGTTACAGTTTGTGGAATCACCCCTCTGGATATGGCGTCCACGTTAGGCTTAATTAGCAAACAGCGAGCGAAAAGATAAAAATAAATAAAATCAAAACGTCTGAAGTCATATATAGAAGTTTCAATTCATCTCCAGAATAATAAAGGAAAATAATAATCTTCTAAAATTTATATTTTAAGACATTTCGAAGAATTACCGTTGATTTTTCGAAGAATTAGCGCTCAGATTGCAAACAAACGTTCGTCGTTGCCATTTTCATTTTAGAAGTTCATTTTTCAGTAAATGCTTTTTTTAAAGTGAAGTATATCTTTATCAAAACATATTTATTGATCTTTATCATAACATATCTTTATTTTGAAAAGTAAATCTTTATTTTGAAAAGTATTTTCTTATAATTTTGAAAAGTATATCTTTATTTTGAAAAGTATTTCCTTATTACAGCTTTAAACAAATTAAAGACTTCTAAAAAAACTTTTGTGTAATTTATAGATTTTTGTTTAATTATTGTAATTAACATTGCATTCTTGCATTCTTTTTGCCTTTAAAGATTGGCAGAGTGGCAACACAGGAGAGTCACAATGTTAGACACATTGTTCCACAAACTTTGTTGACACACAACAGTTTTCCTTTATCTTTAAACATCTTTTAATTATTAATATTATTATATTTATATTTGGTTAAATAACTTTTGTGTAATTTATACATTTTTCTGTGTTTAAATATTGTCATTAATAGATTTATGTTTTTTTAATGTGACATTTTTACTTTTCAGCTTTACTTTTGAAAATTCTTTACTTTCCAAAACACAATTTGACATTTTTCGTTTTCAGCTTTTAGTGGATTATTATAAATGTATATATATTTTTATTTATAATATTATTTATTCTAGGTTATTTAAGCTGAGTTTAATTTTTATTTATACTGTGTTTCCTTTTCTTTAATTTTGCACTTTCGATTTTAATCTCATTTTTAAGGCAAACTTTTTCAGTAATATATTTTGTTTTTGTATTTCTATAATTTAAAAACATGCTTTTCATTTCATTTTCTGTAATTTTGCACTCTGGATTTTAATCTCAGTTTTATTTCAGGGTATTTCATTTATAGTTCTGATTTAAGTTGTGTTTAGTTTTTATTAATACTGAGTTTCCTTTTCAATGATTTTTCACTATTGATTTTAATCTCAGTTTTAAGGTAAACTTTTACAGTAATTTATTTTGTTTTTGTATTTCTATAATTTCAAAACATGCTTTTCATTTCGTTTTCTGTAATTTTGCACTTTTGATTTTAATCTCAGTTTTAATTCAGGGTCTTTCATTTATAGTTCTGAGCTTTTTTCTTTCTTTTATTTTGTGCCTAACGTTTTATGTCCTTAGCATTACTTTTTAAATATGCCACAGCCTCCCAGAAAAAAGAAATGTCTTCGAACACAACAGCGACAGAACAGACAACGAAACGAAAGTAGAAGAGAAGCTGAATCTACCCCGGAAAGAGAAGCGAGGCAGGAAGAAAACAGACTACAACAGGAATGAAGAAGAGAAATTGAATCTAATCCGGAAAGACAAGCCAGACAGGAAGAAAACAGACAACGAGAGCAAAGAAGAAGAGAAATTGAATCGACCCCGGTAAGAGAAGCGATACTACAGCAGGTTAGAAGTAGAAGAAGTGCTGTTCGAATGCGCATGTACACTAATTTTGAAAATGCAGCTTTTCACTACGACCCATTGGCAGATTACATATCAGATCCTTCATGTACCATTGGATCCATGTCTGAAACATGCCAACACTGTGGAGCAAAGAAGTGGAAAGGTGAAGCCACAGGTATGTGCTGCAACGGAGGAAAGGTTCAACTGCCACAGTTGATGGATCCACCTGAGCCCCCATGTTCTTTACTAAATGGAAATTCACCAGAAGCTAAACATTTTCTTTAAAATATAAGAAGCTACAATTCCTGTTTCCAGATTACCTCTTTTGGCACAACGAAAGAAATTAGAGAGCCCGGGTACATGCCTACATTTAAGGTACAGGGTCAAGTTGTTGTTGTTGTTGTTGCTTATGCCCCTTGACCGACACTAAACATCAGATCAAGTTCCGAAGGCTATGGGCGATGAAGGTGCGGCTCCTGTTTTTAACAGCACCACAAGGGTCGGAGTCCGACTTGGCTAAATGACCGGTCCCGTAATTCTGAACCGAGTCAAGTGACGAGACCGGAACATTTGACCCCGAGGTAAATTTGAGAACTTGAAGGACATTGTAGCCACGCCCTATTTTACGTGCCCCGGCCACCATTATTAAACACGGCGGTAGATTTGCAGCGACGAGTATCGAACCAGGGACGTTCAGATCACTGGTCCGCTGCTCTTGACAACTGGGCTACCGCGCCCACAGAGTCAAGTTTATCACCGCATCGGCAGTCTGCAGCCTCTACCGAGGGAAGAGCCTAAATTTTTGCAAATTTACTTTTTCGGAGATAGTGCACAACAAGCAGAGCATCACTGTGAAAACAAACCACAAACCAAACGAGACATAGTACTACAGTTGCAAGGTATGCTGCAGGATCACAACTGTTACATCCAGAGTTTTAAATCGGCTATGGATAAGATTAGCCCGGAATTCAAATTGTTGATCGTAGCGGACAGAACCCCACACGGTGAACATGAGAGGCGGTACAATGCCCCCGCAACAGAAAAAGTCGCTTTGATCATAGTGAGTGAACAACAAGGAACAAGAGACATAGTTTTAGAAGAAAGAAGTGGCACCCTCAAGAAAATTCCCGAAACGCACAGGTCCTACCACGCGCTACAGTATCCACTCATCTTTTGGCAGGGGGAGGATGGATATCATTTTGAACTGCGACTGAAAAAATCCAACTACAGGAATGCCCCAAACTAAGAAGATTTCAGCTATGCAATTCTATGCTTACAGGATGATGATTCGTTCTTCAAATTTCAACACATTACTGAGAAGCAAAGATCTATTCCACCAATTTAGCGTTGATATGTATGCCAAGATTGAATCGGAAAGACTATTGTACATACGACTAAATCTGAGGACTCTGGGAGTTGAACAGTATGCTCATTTGAGGGATGCGGTCAGGAATGATGGAAATATCTCCGACATAGGCCAGTTGATCATCTTGCCTTCCAGCTTTACAGGGGGTCCCAGGTACATGCACGAGCGTACTCAAGATGCCATGATCTATGTGAGAAACTTAGGCAGACCAGACCTCTTCATCACTTTCACCTGCAATCCAAACTGGACATAGATACAGGAATAACTATTTGTTGGACAAAAACCACAGGATCGTCATGATTTGCTAGCAAGAGTGTTTCATCAGAAACAAAAAATGCTTATGAGTCTCATCACAAAGCCAAAGATTTTTGGAGAAGTTAAGTATAATATGTACACTATAGAGTGGCAGAAGCGAGGACTTCCTCATGCTCACATTCTGATTTGGCTCAAGGACTCTGTACACGTTCACCGCGTGGATGACTTTATCAGTGCACAAATTAATAATGAACAAGAAGACCCGGGACTTTTTTCCATTGTAACTAAGCAGATAGTGCACTTCCCCTGCGGATCCAATAATCCAACCTCGACACGCATGAAAGATAGAATTTGCACTAAACGATACCCACGCGAATTTTGGAAAGAGACGCAAACGGGACAAAACGGATATCCACTTTATCGGCGTAGATCACCAGAAGACGGGAGATTTAAAGCTAACGTCGTTTATAAAGGATCGCAAGTGTCTGTAGATAATACGTGGATTGTTCCGTATTGCCCTCTACTAACCAAAATTTTCAATGCCCATATCAACGTAGAGTATTGCAATTCTGTTAAGTCTATAAAGTATGTCTGAAAGTATATAAACAAAGGATCTGACATGGCTGTTTTTCAAGTGACCAGTGGAGAGAATGACTTAAATGAAATTGTCCAGTATCAAAAGGGAAGATATATCAGTAACAATGAGGCGTTATGGAGAATACTCAAGTTTCCTATTCATGAGCGCCACCCCGCAGTGATTCATCTGAGCGTCCACCTTGAGAATGGCCAGAGAGTCTACTTCACACCAGAAAACGCTGCTCAACGTGCCCAAACACCTCAGGAAACGACACTCGCGTCTTTCTTCAGACTTTGCACCCAAGATGAGTTTGCACGCACCCTGTTGTACAACCAAGGTCCCAAATACTACACTTGGAACAACGGAAACAAGATACGGAACCGTCGAAAACAAGGACATGTTGTACCTTAACAAGCAGGACTGAGGTCCAGTGATGCACTATGCCGGGTGTACACCGTCCATCCAAACAATTCCGAGTGCTTTCACCTGTGCCTCATGCGGCATGAAGTACCAGGTGCAAAATCATATGAAGATTTGAAAACATTTGAGGGACGGCTCTGCGAAACTTACAAAGAGGCCTGCCAGCTTAGAGGACTTTTGGAGAACAATGACCACTGGAACAATGCACTCGAAGAAGCGGCTGCATCTCGATCACCAAAGGTTTTACGGAATCTGTTTGCTGTAATGCTATAAACATGCTCGATGTCGTCTCCCGAACAGTTATGGGTGAATCATAAAGAGAACCTATCCGAAGACATGCTGCACCAAGCACGCATGCAGCAGCATAATATGGATCTGGACTACAGTGACGACATCTTCAACAGAGAGCTAATCAACATTGAGGACAAGATAATATTGATGGGGGGGGGGGGGGTCGGACCTAAAAAGCTTTGGACTTCCACAACCCAATCGAAACCTTGATTCAGTCCTGCCGAGTGAAGAACGTATGGAAAGAAATTATACGGATATACTCGCAACATACATAGAGGAAAATGAGCCAAAAATGGTTCCAGATCAAAAGGAAGCATTTGACAGGATCACAACAGCAGTTTTCAATAGTCGCGGTGGCATATTCTTTTTGGATGCTCCTGGCGGTACAAGGAATACTTTTCTCCTCAATATTCTTTTGGCTAAAGTACGACACAGAAATGAGATTGCCCTGACTGTTGCTTCTTTGGGCATTGCCGCAACACTATTGACAGGAGGAAGGACAGCTCACTCGGCTTTCAAGTTACCCTTAAATCTAGCAAACACAGAGAATCCTACGTGTAACATTTCAAGAAATTCAGGAAAGGCAAGGGTTCTGAAGCATTGTAAGTTAATTGTCTGGGATGAATACACTATGTCCCACAAAGCCGCATTCGAAGCACTTGATGTCACATTGAAGGACATCAGAGGTAACAATTACAGAATGGGAGGCGTAACTATGGTGTTGGCTGGCGAGTTTCGACAGACACTTCAGGTTATTCCCCGTGGAACCAGGGCGGATGAAATGCAGGCCTGCTTAAAAACATCTTACGTGAGGAATGACATCGTAAGACTTAGTCTTTCAACAAACTTGAGAGTTCATTGTGACGTCGTATGACGCACTTCCGTGAACCGCAGGTAGCGCGACGGGTGCCGGATGGAATGAGAAAGGAGAGAGATGGATGAAAAATGATAGACGATGTGCGCGCAACAAAGATTGTAGGAAATATATACATGTTCTTCTTTTTTTTGTTTGCCTTTAAGGCTCAATCCCAATATACTAAAAATCAAGACACAAGCTTGTTTTCCGATCCAATATGGTTGCAAGATTTATCTTTCATGGTTGATATCACCAAACACTTAACCGATTTAAATTTATCGTTACAAGGAAAAGATCAGATTATCACGAACATGTTTGACATAATTAACGCATTCAAATGTAAGCTAGTTCTTTGGGAAAAGCAACTGAAAAATGAAGATTTAACACACTTCCCGACGTGCAACATGAACAAATCAAGATTAGATGATACTGCATCGTATCAAAAATACGCAGAAAAAAATTCAAATCTAAGAACTGATTTTGAAACAAGATTTAAAGATTTTAATTCCTTCGAAGACAAATTTTGTTTGTTTTCTTCGATTTTCTCAATAAATATAGACTCAGTACGAAGCCTTATGCAAATAGAAGTGATCGAGATTCAGTGCGACTCAAATGTGAAGGCAAAATTCATTGAAGTGGGTGTGCCTGAATTTTACAAACATTTACCAGCCAGGTTTGAAAATGCTCGAAAAGTCGCATATGAAATAATTTCCATGTTTGGAAGTACTTAACGTTGCGAGCAGTTATTTTCAGTTATGAAAGGAAATAAATCTCCCGTTAGAAACAGTATTAATGACGCTCATCTTGGGTCAGTTTTGAAAGTTATCACTGCGAACAAAATTTCTCCCGAAATAGAAAAGATAGTGGCAGAGAAGAGATGTCAAGTATCAGGACGTAAACATTAAATTTTCCTGTTCTTTTATATATGTTTATTATAATGTATTATTTAAAATAAACCTACGTTTCTACTAATATTGATTTATTTTTGCGGCCCACGTATAGTTAAACCTTGTTTGTTTGGCCCAAGTTAGCCTTTGAGTTTGACACCCCTGTTCTATGGACTCCTTCAGTTTTCAAGGTACCTGAAGTCAAAGTAGGCGGACCACGAGGAACATTAAACACGCCCTCCTTCAAGTGGGCGTCGTAATTTAAATGCAATCTTATATTTATAAGAATTTTCAAATATATATTTTTTCATGTGTCGAAATGGGTTTCCACATCTTATCTTCAAATGTTATGCCTAAACAACACTATATGTATAAAAAAATCAACTCAAATCTGTAGCGTTTTCCCAATGCATTTTTAAGTTTTATACTTTGACCGAGCACCCCCCCCCCCGGGGTGGGTGGAATATTCCACCCCGGGGGTTATACGGACCGATAATATGTTATCATCAGTCATTATATAATATTTTTTCAGTTAATGAATTTTTATAAAGCTGTGCAACAACTATTTGAAATGAATCCCTTTTAAAAATTATTAAACTATTGATCATCATTTGTTCAGAAGCTTTTCTGTGAGAAACACTGACAAAGTTTAAGATTTTAATTGTGGATATGGAACTAATGGTTAATATCTTATGATGTTATTAATTAATTTAAATAAAGAGGAAAAGGCATTACAGAGTACTATAAAATCAAAATTCGTCAAAAATTAATATTAGCAAAATGGAGAAAAATTAAAAAACTCAAGAAATTTAATCTTTTTAAGAATTAAGTTCTTGTATATGAAAAATCCGCATAAGAATTATTATACTTTCCAGAAATTGTAGGAACCCATGGTATTTGATTAAAAATAAACATGTAATAATTGTAATTGTGTTAATTATAATACTATACTTATGGAATTACTATACTTAAGGAAACTATACTTATATAATTCTCACCAGCTATTTCAAAAACTTACAATATTTAAATAAATAAATTTATGAAAGTTTGCTGATGAAATGAGTCTTCATGTAGATGAATATTGAAGTACCTCTGTTGTAAAGAGGGTGAGTGTAAATCAGTCTGAACCAAGTTCGGGGCGTATTAACCCTGAATTCTGAAGCGTCTTTTATACGTGGAATTAGGGTTGGATGTCAATTATCAAGTGGTTCAAGCATGAAGCTACAGAGTGAGGGTAAACTTCAATGGGGAATTCCTCGAAAAATGGACCGATTATGGTCGCTCACCGGCAGATGGCGCGACATGTTCCTCTGGTTCGCAGTTTTCATTGAGTTCTATGGACACGTGTGTTAGAAAATTGTTTTACAAATTTTTTAATTTATTCTGTGCACAGATATGCCAACATGTTTTTCACCTGGTTGTTCCAGTGGCCAGATTTCATTATAAATTAGGTTGCTGGTTATGTTAGGAGGATCAGTAGATTTTCTAAATGTGACCAATGCATTCAAAACTTACCATTATAAACAGCAATACTGATCAAAGTAAATTAATTAAAAATAAATAATAATAAATAAATTTTAAAAAAATAATTAATAAATAAATAATAAATTTATTTTTTAAGTGATAAAAGAAATTTATACTGGTCCTCTTATGCCAGAAATAGGTTGCAATGAGAAACATAACATTAATTTAATTCAAAATGTTGTCAACTTTTTTCTAATTCCGCGCATGTATATTATATGCAAACAAGAAAATAAAAATTCTCAACTCTGTGCTAAAGGTAAAAAATTAAGAAAACAGTCAAAATTATAAATCACATTTATTATTAAATTTAAGCTTTTATTTTATATTACTTTTGAATTGAATATCAATAAATAATGTTATAAATATCTGTAAAACCTGTCATGTATAAATTTTTGTTCAAATTTATCTATAGTAAATTGCATATCAAGCATTAATTTTTTATTTTATAATAATGTATTAATAGTGTATGTTGTTAGTTTCGATTCTTTATAATTATGAAATACTTTTCTTATATTCAACATATTTTGTGGTTATGGCAAATTAAATACACGTCTGAGTTAAAGCCATCATTATTCTTTAAATTGTTTACAGAAATAAAATATTTCCACTATGAAAACTTCATAAAACAGGTGAATATGCTGAAACCTTAATATAGAATTTAATTACTGTTAAGTTAGTTTTGATAAGTAAATAAGTTTTCGTTGTATGATAAAAAATGTTGTCACTATAAGTGCTTATGCAAAATCTGTTGTGTATAAGTAAAAAAAAAAATTAATAATTTCCGATCTTTTTACTGTGAGTACAATAAAACCCATACTTTGTGTAAGTAGCTCGCTCTAGAAAATAATGGTTCATTATTTACTCATTTCCCTTAAGGGGAGTGGTCACTTTTGCGTACCTTTAAAAGTATCATTTTAGACCTATGTTCGATAGTATGTACTACTCATGATTTTTGCTTGATTTACATGAAATTTTTTGAGTAACTGTCTATAATATTGTTTATTATAGATGCAATTTTTCAAGGTAATTAATAAAAATGACATTTTATGCATAAAAAGTGAATATTTTTTTTTTTTAAATCGAGCATTTTGCAGTCAACTACTGTGCGCATTCTGTCAAAATAAATTATTAAGGTACATTAATAATTTTTAACTATATGTGATTACAATATTTCAGGCAACAATATAAAGAAACATTATTCTAAAATATATTAAAACATTTTAGTACGTGCTATTTTTAATTAGAAATTTCAAAAATGACTGAGTAAAAGCTTATAAAAAATTCTTTAAAAAATTAAAATATATTAAGGTTCAAAAATTTTGGTGGGTTTTGTTGTCTAAAGTGTTGTAATCACATATAGTAAGCAATTATTAATGTAACTTAATAATTTATTTTGATAGAATGCGCACAGTAGTTGACTGCAAAATGCTCGATTTAAAAAAAATATTCACTTTTTATGCATAAAAAATCATTTTATTTTTTTATTAATTACCTTGAAATATTGAATATATAATAAACAGTATTATAGGCAGTTACTCAAAAAAATTCTTGTAAATCAAGCAAAAATCATGAATAGTACATACAATCCAGCATAGGTCTAAAAATGATACTTTTAAAGGTACGTAAATGTGACCACTCCCCTTTTAAGGAGGGAGATCACCTTAAACCTTCAAAAAACTCAATTTTTTATTATGATTTAATTTTGAAGAATGGAATATAAGGAATCTTATGAAAAATATTTAAGTCGATACTACAATTAGAACCAAATTTATGGCCAAATGTATAAAGCTAATAGTAAAGTAATTTATAGAAAATTTAAACTTTAAATTGCTTTATCTAAAAACTTATTTTAAAACTTGTGCGCACTATTTCTTCAAAACTAATCATCACAAATTGCTAAAAATTTTTGTATACATGTATATCTTGCATGTTTCTACAATTTCTACCTAAATTAAGGTATTTTTTTGCAGAAATTTTTTTAAAAAATTCATATTTTTTTGTACATTACAATACATTTGCCTGAAAAAAATATTTTTATGTGAAATATGGTAACAATTTTAGGTGCAGATTAAATTATAACCTATGGATAAAATATATACAAATAATTTAATATAAATCTCTTTTAGTTTTAAAAAATACTCTGCACATTGCATTGATCTAAGATTCACTATTCATAAAACATTTTTTTCTTAAAATAATTTATAATAATCTCCCAACAATTCTGTTTTTTTTTTTCTAATATATAAAACTTTGTACAATTCACCTTTAAAAATTGATTCAAATTAATTACAAATTAACTGTTTAACAACACATTAAGCTTGGTAGTAAAATCAGTGTATTTTTGTGCATGCAAAGGTGATCTCCCCCTTAAGAATTTTAATGAAGTTTAGCAAAAAAGGCAGTTCAAATAAACATTTTGAATGAAGATAAACAATTGTTAAGTTGAATAAATAAATTCATATTAAAAATGCACTTTAAAAAAAAACTTATTTCTTTTGAGTAATACGAAAAATCCATATTACAGCGTATGGTTTCCGTGTTATAGCGGCAACAGATCAGGCGCGCGCGCCATCTAGTGGTGGCGACCAAATCGGAGACACATTTTTAACACTAGCTTCCCTCTTTCTGTAGCTTCATGGGTTCAAGTAATAATAATTGAGATTAAAATAAACAAGTAATAATTATAATTGTGTTAATTATAATGCAGCAACCGTTTTAAATAACTTTACACACAAAAAAACTTTTAAGATCACATGATATTTAAATTTTCAAAAGAATCAATCGGCAACACATAAGGATCTCACAACTAACTTCTACAATAGGGCCGCTGCTAATCACACCATCGGCATCGGTGCGTTGAACCTATAGGATATTCGCACCACCACTTACGTTCACGCCATGAAGCTACAGAAGGAGGAGCAGCTCCGTATTAAAAATGTGTCTCCCATTTGGTCGCCACCACTAGGTGGCGCTCGCGCCTGTACTGATGCCGCTATAACACGGAAACCATACGCTTTAATATGGATTTTTCGTATTTTTCAAAAGAAATGTTTTTTTTTAAAGTGCGTTTTTTGTATGAATTTATTTATTCAACTTAACAATTGTTTATCTTCATTCAAAATGTTTATTTGAACTGCCTTTTATACTAAACTTCATTAAAATTCTTAAGGGGGAGATCACCTTTGCATGCACAAAAATACACTGATTTTACTACCAAGCTTAATGTGTTGTCAAACAGTTAATTTGTAATTAATTTAACCCAATTTTTAAAGGTGAATTGTATAAAGTTTTATATATTAGAAAAAACAGAATTGTTGGGAGATTATTAGAAATTATTTTAAGAAAAAAATGTTTTATGAATAGTGAATCTTAGATCAATGCAATGTGCAGATTTTTTTAAAAACAATAAGAGATATATATTAAACTATTTGTATATATATTATCCATAGGTTATAATTTAATCTACACCTAAAAGAGTTACCATATTTCACATAAAAATATTTTTTCAGGCAAATGTATTGTAAAAAACAAAAAAAAATATGAATTTTTTTTAAAAAAAATTTCTGCGAAAAAATACCTAAATTTAGGTAGAAATTGTAGAAACATGCAAGATATACATGCATAGAAAAAATTTTAGCAATTTGTGATGATTAGTTTTGAAGAAATAGTGCGCACAAGTTTCAAAATAACAGTTTTTAGAAAAAGCAATTTAAAGTTTAAATTTTCTATAAATTACTTTGCTGTTAGCTTTATACATTTGGCCATAGCATCGGTTCTAATTGTAGTATCGACTTAAAATTTTTTCATAAGATTCCTTATATTCCATTCTTCAAAATTAAATCATAATAAAAAAATTGAGTTTTTTGAAGGGTTTAAGGTGATCTCCCTCCTTAAAAGGGGAGTGGTCACTTTTACGTACCTTTAAAAGTATCATTTTTTTACCTATGCTGGATTGTATGTACTACTCATGATTTTTTCTTGATTTACATGAAATTTTTTGAGTAACTAACTGCCTATAATACTGTTTATTATATATGCAATATTTCAAGGTAATTAATCAAAAAATAGAATGATTTTTTTATGTATAAAATGTGGATATTTTTTTTAAATCGAGCATTTTGCAGTCAGTACTGTGCGCATTCTGTGAAAATAAATTATTAAGGTACATTAATAATTGCTTACTATATGTGATTACAACACTTTAGACAACAAAATCCACCAAAATTTTTTAACCTTAATATATTTTAATTTTTTTAAAGAATTTTTTTATAAGCTTTTACTCAGTCATTTTTGAAATTTCTAATTAAAAATAGCGCGTACTAAAATGTTTTAATATATTTTAGAATAATGTTGCTGGATATTGTTGCCTGAAGTATTGTAATCACATATAGTAAAAAATTATTAATGTACCTTAATAATTTATTTTGACAGAATGCGCACAGTAGTTGACTGCAAAATGCTCGATTTTTAAAAAAATTATTCCCTTTTTATGCAAAAAAAGTCATTTTTATTATTTTTATTAATTACCTTGAAAAATTGCATCTATAATAAACAGTATTATAGGCAGTTACTCAAAACATTTCATGTAAATCAAGCAAAAATCATGAGTAATACATACAATCGAAGATTGGTCTGAAAATGATACTTTTAAAGGTACGTAAAAGTGACCACTCCCCTTAGGAAATGAGTAAATAATGAACCATTATTTTCTAGAGCGAGCTACTTACACAAATTATGGGTTTTATTGTACTCACAGTAAAAAGATCGGAAAATATTAAATTTTTTTTAAAAATTATACACAACAGATTTTGCATAAGCATTTATAGTGACAACATTGTTTATCATACAATGAAACTTATTTACTTATCGAAACTAACTGAACAGTAATTAAATTCTATATTAAGGTTTCAGCATATTCACCAGTTTTATGAAGTTTTCATAGAGCAAATATTTTATTTCTGTGAACAATTTAAAAAATAATGATGGCTTTAGCTCAGACGTGTATCTTAATTTGCCATAACGACAAAATATGTTGAATAGAAGAAAAGTATTTAATAATTATAAAGAATTGAAACTAACAACATACACTATTGATACATTATTATAAAATAAAAAATTAATGCTTGATATACAATTTACTGTAGATAAATTTTAACAAAAAATTATACATGACAGGTTTTACAGATATTTATAAAATTATTTATTGATATTCAGTTCAAAAGTAATATAAAATAAAAGCTTAAATTTACTAATAAATGTGATTTATAATTTTGACTGTTTTCTTAATTTTTTAACTTTAGCACAGAGTTGAGAATTTTTATTTTCTTGTTTGCATATAAAATGCATGCGCGGAATTAGAAAAAAGTTGATAACATTTTGAATTAAATTAATGTTATGTTGCTCATTGCAACCTATTTCTGGCATAGGAGGACCAATATAAATTTCTTTTATCACTTGAAAAATTAATTTATTATTTAGTTTATTAAAATTTAGAGTTTTGATTATTGCAATTTTTAGAATATTAATTACTTTTAAAAACAATTCTGAAGGGTATAATAAAGAACCTTTGCTTTTTATATAATAATAATAATAACAATAATAATTTTTTTAAAAAAATTTGATCAGTATTGCTGTTTATAGTGGTAAGTTTTGAATGCATTGGTCACATTAAGAAAATGTACTGATCCTCCTAACAACATAACCAGCAACATAATTTATAATGAAATCTGGCCACTGGAACAACCAGGTGAAAAACATGTTGGCATATCTGTGCATAGAATAAATTTAAAAATTTGTAAAACAATTTTCTAAAACACGTGTCCATATAACTCAATGAAAAATACGCTCCAGTAGAACATGTCGCGCCATCTGCCGGTGAGCTACCATAATCGGTCCATTTTTCGAGGAATTCCCCATTGAAGCTTACGCTCCTTCTGTAGCTTCATGGTTCACGCATACGCAATGGGTGCAAACCATGAAGCTACAGAAGCTGACCGTGACCTACAGAAAGACCATGAAGCTGTAGCTTCATGGTGCAAACTGACATCTCAGCATCGCATCGGTTTGCAAAAATCATATTGCTTGTAGCTGCTGCTGCCAGCTATATCTTGAAATTTGAACTATTTTTATAAGGAAAACTTAAGAAAAGGTTAACTTTAGATTTTTTTGTCAATCTTTTCATTTACACGTATTTGCATCTATATAAATAAAGTAACAGACGTATTTGTCGTGGGTTTTGTCGGGTCACGTGACATCACGTCTCCGGGTCTCACTCATCCAAAAAAAAAAAAGGCCGACAAATACACAAATCGGTGTATCTTTTCTCATGAAAGTACATAAATGTTACATATTTGGAAAGAGTACTGATATTTTTTTCTGATAATTTTTTCTGCGTACACTTATTCTGTTAATTCAATAGTTTTAGAGGTATTTTAACTCTAAAATCACTCCACCACTGAGAAATCAAATCATCTATATCCAGTATGATGCAGCCATCTGTCGGCAGCGACGGGAATGAAAATTGACGGGAATTTATTGACTTGAATTTAATACATTTGTAGGCCTTTTTTTTCTTTTGTGGGGCCCGAAGTACATATAAGAAGAATATGTTACAAGGATGGCTTGAGCGTAGCTAGGCGAAGCCCGACTGGTTTCAAATAAAATAGTAGAGAATATGAATTTTAATTTTTAATAATTTACTATATTACAAAATAAAATTAATATTTATTCTGGTTGCATAAATTTAGAAATTTTGCTATACTTTTATTATTTTAATTCCGTCTCTAAGGGCCTGTTCACATAGGAGTCCGTTGCGCTGCGTTAAGGAAAAAATGACGTTGAGACGAAAATAAACCAATCATATGCCTCCAAACGATTTGCAATGAAATTTTTAACGTCTATGATTGGTTTATTTTCGTGTCAACGTCATCTTTTCCTTAACGCAACGCAACGGACTCCTGTGTGAACAGGCCCTAACTATCATTCTCATTATTATTATTTAATTATCATAAAACAACCATTAAATAAATTAAATTAAAATTATTTTTATTCAGGCCGGGGTACGTCGATTCAAATCAGCTTGATTAAAATCAAAATTTCATTTTCATTCTTTTAACAATGTAAGTTTGCATAAGGCGAAACGTCGCAACGTCACTGGCTACGTCAGTTATCGTCTGCTATAGATCACTTGATTATCGGGTGGCAGAAAATAGAAGCCGTTCCTATGCGTTTGCATGTGTTTTTGGACGATACCTTCATTTTCAGTTAAAAAATTTAAGTTTATTTATAAAATTCCTCATATTAGTTGTATGTAACAGGTATTTTAACACTTTTTTTTCAATATTTCGCAAGGTTTAAGAGAATATAATCATTCTTTCGTTGATAATGATTATTATTATGTTGAGATATGTATAGATATCAGGATAAGTTACTTCAGGCCAGCGTCTTGCCGGGTCACATACTGAATAAACTTTTCCAGGCTGTACCTGAATGTTTAATTTAGTGATATACCTTTGTTTAGATACCGTATCTAAAGACTTACTCATTGAAAGAATACTCATTGAACGCCATGTTAAATTATGCAATGTTTTGCCACTCCTCGCCAAACAAGAAGTAAAACCTGCAAGAGTTGAGATGTGACATGCTGCGAGACACTGAATTTTGAAAGACGCAAAAGTATTTAATTTCCTTTAATTAATAAAGTATCTTTTTCTGGACAATATTTAAATTACTTTGGATCCTTAATCTGTGAATACTGTACAGCCAATGGATACGCATGATGTTTTCAAAATTTGGTCAGGTATTGAAATTTATCTATTTCTTAGGGCCTGTTCACATAGGAGTTCGTTGCGTAGCGCTAAAGTATTGAAATATATTTAACCAATGACAAACCTCCTAACGATTAGCAACGAAATTGTTAACGCCTATGATTGGTTTATTTTCGTCTCAACGTCATCTTTCCTTTAAGGGTCTGTTCACATAGGAGTCCGTTGCGTAGCTTTAAGGAAAAGATGACATAAAGACGAAAATAAACCTATCATAGGCGTTAAAAATTTCATTGCTAATCGTTTGGATGCCTATGATTGGTTTATTTTCGTCTCAACGTCATCTTTTCCTTAACGCAACGCCACGGACTCCATCGATACCTCGACAAGAAGCAAAATCTGCAAGAGTTGAGATGTGACATGCTGCGAGACAATGCCCTGTTGATTTAAAATAAAATGAAATTTAAACAAACTACTTGTTATTTACATCAGCGGTTCCCAACCGGTGGGTCGCGACCCACTAGTGGGTCGAGTGGGTCGCGGAAGGGTTACAGGTGGGTCGCGACTCGATCCTAAAACTATCAGAAACCAAAGAATAAAACCATCAGAAAAGATAAGAAAAATCGAAACTTACTTAAAAACAGCAATTTTACATATTCACAGATTGTGATAACAATTTTCTTAACTGTAATTACACTGAAGTGCCACTGAATTAGGGATAGCAAAGCCTATGCAAATTGTGTAGCGCTGCGCATCATGTATGCGCAAGTGAGGGCGCTGTGGTAACTGCATATATAGCGCGTACTGTGGTTGTTCTGAATTAGTTGTTGGAATTGCCAGTATGGGTAAACTGCCTGATTTAGACGCCTTCGATCGCGGACAAATCGTAGGTGCGCGACGCATGGGCCATTCAATTTCCGAAATCGTCAGACAGCTAGGATTTTCAAGGTCGACAGTGTCAAGAGTATACCAAGAATACATGGATGGTGGAAAAAAAACTAGCGATCGGGCAAACTGCAAAGGACAATTAGCCTTGACAGTGCGTGGTGAGAGACGGCTCAGGCGTATTGTACGTAGCCAGCGAAGCCAAACATTAGCTGAAATTACCACCCAGTTTAATGACGGTGCCAGTCGTACAGTCAGTAAACGGACTGTGCAACGCTCGCTTCACAGTATGGGTTTTTGAGTTGAGCGTTTTTTCGCTTTCTTAAGATTTAAATCAACGTTTCTCATTTTGTTTACAGTGGACACCGAGCATTTTAATGATTTTGCAACTGTCCTTTGACTAGGGGGATTTTCTTTTAACATTAAACAACGTACCTTTGCAATAGTCGAAGATGTCCGTTTTTTCCTTGGATACTTGTTTGGAATTTTTGTCCCACTTGAGGCTCCAATTTGACGTTATTTTCCTTTCTTGTTGACGTTATTTTCCTTTCTTGTTGACGATATTACCTATCGACGCTTTAGATATCACAAAACCATGACTCTCCATGTAATACCACCTGATTCACCCTGGAATTGGATTATACAAGTCCTGAATAGTGGTTATGAATAAATTATACCATTATTCAGGGAAAAATCATGAAAGTTGCTGTAGAGATGCTGTGGTGGATATCGATACCTGTTCGGTATATTATACAGATCACTTTGGTTGGATGATATGTAGTCGGGGGGATCGTACAGGGCAAGAGAAGATATTTGACTTCTTTTTCATGCTCTTCAAACCAATACTTGATCAATTTAGCTGTATGTATAGGGGGGGGGGTTATCATCCTGGAGAACGCCATCTCCTGCAAGAAACAATGTTTGCACCGTAGGATGGACTAGTGAGCTAAAATTTCGACATAGTCCTTCCCATTCAATCTCCCTTTTAGGGTTACAATTGGGTCTGAAGAAAACCATGAGATGCCATCCCAAACCCTGATAGATCTACTTCCATGATTGACAGTTGAGAATAAACAGCCAGAATCTTACGCTTGTGTAGGTGGTCTCCAGACATACGCACGTCCTGTTACTAGGAACAATTTGAACAATGATTCGTCGGACCAAATGCCGTTTAACGACATATTACTCGACCAGGATTTGCGCTCGTGACACCATTGTATACGATATTTTGTATTGACATGTATTACAAGTGGCTTGGGAATAGCTACTCCTCCATAAATGCTTTGGTTGTGAAGTTCTCTTCTACCTCTAATGATCGATACCGGAACATGCAGATGCAGATTGAGCTCTTCGGTCATTTTCGTTCAAGTTGTTTACTTTCTTCAAGCCACAATCTGCTTCAATACCTCGACCGTCTCTTTCACTCAGCTCTCGCTTTCGTCCACTATTCTGTTTGGCAAAGGATGTTTTTCCGTCCACTCTATATGCTATCATGATTTTCGATACCATAGCTCGAAAAACACCCATTAGCCTGGGGGTTGCAGTAAGAGATACTCAATTTAAACGCGCTCCAACAATTTGCCCTTTTCGCAAGGTCTGCAAGGTTTGACATTTTACGCTGTTCCCCCAAAAGCACGATGCCCTTAGCTTCATTACTGCTACCATAGGAACCATAGGAACCATAGGAAATGGGTCGCAACTGCAATTCCTGGGCCACGCCCTCAATTGCAGACTTTCAGGTAATAAGCAGAGGGGAACCAATAGATTCAGAGTATAGAATGGAGTGAAATGATTGGATCGCTGCTAATCCGTGAGTTCATAGTATAAGAAAAAGTGAGTAAGCATCTTGCAGGGTAACATCAACGATCTGGAAAACCTAGTCTCTAGTATTACTACTGACATCAACGAAAGTTTAATTAAAAGTACTAAATTAATCCCCCCTCGTGTTAAAACCATCCATGACCAACACCTTAAAATTCTCATAAACAACAAAAACAAAGCACGCAAAACATGGCAGCACAATAGAACTAATGCTAACAAAACTATTATGAACAAAACTCAAGAAGACCTCAGATTTTACCTTCGAGATCAATCTAATACTAATTGGAATAATTACTTAGAATCACTGGACATTACTGACAATTCCATTTGGAGAGCCGCCAGGCGTTTCAAAAATCAATTCCGTTCCATTCCCCCTCTTATTGACCCCGAAACTAACGAAAACGTTCTCACTGATATGGAAAAATCCCAAGTAATAGGCAAAAACTTCGCTAAAAACTTCACCCTTAATCAAATCTCTCACTCTAGCACTGAAAACATAGTCAAAAATAGTATTAATCTCTTTCTTAACACCCCTCACGAAAGCCCCACCCCCTTTATTGTCCCAGAAGATATCAAAGAATACATTAAAAAACTTCCCAATAGAAAGTCTCCCGGAGAAGATAACATTAATAATACGATGCTCAAAAACCTCCCTTTTAAATATATATTCAAAATTACCATTCTTATCATCTCTATTTTTAAATTTGAACACTTTCCCCACAGCTGGAAGAACTCAATAATCGTCCCAATCTTAAAACCTAATAAACCTCATTCCTCTCCTTCCAGCTACCGCCCTATCAGCCTTCTTAATTCCCTTAGTAAATTAACTGAAAAATTCATCGCTAAGAAAATTAATGAGCATCTCGACGAAAACCAAATCATTATCCCTTACCAATTTGGCTTCAGAAAATCTCTTTCAGCCCCTCATCAAGTCTATCGTCTAGCCGAAAACCTCGCCAGTGCTAAGAAAAATAAATCCTCCACAGCAGCTCTCTTTCTTGACATCTCACTAGCTTTTGATAAACTTTGGATCGACGGTCTCATCCATAAACTCATTAATTATAACTTCCCACCCCAAATCATCCACATTCTCATCTCCTATCTCAAAAATCGTACCTTTCAAGTAAGAATTAATGGCCATCTCTCCAGTAAATTTAAAATTAATTCAGGCGTACCTCAAGGAGGAGTATTATCCCCAATTCTTTTTAATCTTTTTGTCAACGATATCCCTCAAAATACTAACACAAACATTGCTATTTTCGCCGACGACACTGCCCTTTATGCTACTAACAAAAATTTTAAATACGCCGTAAAATACATCAACACCCACATGTCCTCCATTCAAAATTGGCTCGACAAATGGAAAATTAAAATTAATTCCGAAAAATGCGTCGCTGTCATGTTTACATCTAAACGTAAAAAGACATTCAACAGTCACCAAATACAAATAGGTAACACAAAAATCCCCTGGTCTGATACAGTCAAATACCTCGGTATAGTTTTAGATAAAAACATCACTTGAAAACAACATATCTTACATGTCAGGGACAAATTCCGAGCAGCCAGAAGATTAATTTACCCACTAATCTCTCGGAATAGCAAATTAAGCTTAGTCAATAAAATGCTCATTTACAACTCCTATCTTCGTCCTATCTTAACTTATGGAGGGCCAGCGTGGTCATATTGTGCAGACACCCATATTAAAAAACTCGCATCTGCTCAGAGCAGTACCATTCGACAAATCGTTAATGCGGATTGGTATTTCAGAAATACTTGTATTTACAGGGAATTAAATATCCCTACTATTCGAAATTACCTCAAAAATCAAGCTATAAACTTTCACAATTCTATTGACAGTGAACTCCTTTCTAATCTTGCAAACTATGATCACGCTGACCCCACTAACAGGAAAAGGCCTCGAGCCATCCTGAGTCTTCCGTCTTAATTTTTTGTTTGTCCTCGTCATTTAAATAAAAATATAAAAAATATAAAAACAATACTTGGCTTGCCAAGGCAAAAAACATCTATAAAAATTTTATAAAATAAAATAAATATCTATTTCCTATCCTTAAACTTTCTATTAACTTAATTATCTGTCTCTGAGCAAATCCATTTTGGCTTTGCTCATTTTTGTAGTTATTGAACTCACGGATCCCAGACCTTATCTTTCTATCCAATCTCTTTTCTCTATTCTCGCTACACTAGCCAATTGATTTCCAGCTTACAGACAGCCGTAAACTCCACCCATATCAGCGAATTACTTGAAGATCCAGGAGACATCCAATCAAAATTGTTCCTTTCACCATCCAAAGTTCTGACCAAAAGATCCACTGCTTCACTTCTTGTGTTGCAATTTCCTGAACTTTTATTGACTCTCATCGAACTTTCTTCTTATTTTCTGTGTTATTTCTGCTCTCCGATGGCATATTCATGAAATATCTGTGTTAGAAGGCTCTGGCCTAGGTAACACAGTTAAACACTTGTTCCGATGGTCTTGCAGGGCCTTCGCTGATGACACAGCCCTGTACTCCACTTGCAAAAATTTTAAATATGCCATTAAAAATGTTAATAAACATATGACCACCATTCAACTCTGGCTCGACAAATGGAGAATTAAAATTAACTCTGAAAAATGTGTAGCTGTACTTTTCACTTCTAAACGTAAAAAGACCTTTCAAAATCACCAAATTCAAATAGGCAATACAAAAATCCCCTGGTCTGACACTGTTAGATACCTCGGCGTTATTCTTGACAAAAATATCACTTGGAAACAACATATTACACATATTAGGGACAAGTTTCGAGCAGCTCGCAGGTTAATCTACCCCTTAATTTCTCGAAACAGCAAATTAAGTATTAGTAACAAATTGCTCTTGTATAATTCTTACCTTCGACCTATTATTACGTATGGTGGGCCAGCATGGTCATACTGTGCAAAAACGCACATTAAAAAATTAGCTACCGCTCAAAGCAGCACTATTAGGCAAATCGTTAACGCCCCTTGGTACTTTAGAAATGCTGACATCTATAGGGAGATTGGACTCCCAGCTATTCGAAATTATCTTCAAAAATTAGCTCTTAATTTTCACAAGTCTATTGACAATGATTTATTACTAGAATTTGCAAATTATGATCATGCTGATCCCCAAAACAGGAAAAGGCCTAGAGCCATCCTTTCTCTTTTTTAATTTGTCCCTTGTCTGCTTCTCTTAAAAAATGAAAAATAATACTTAGGTTTGCTAAGGCAAAAAAAAAAAAAATAATAATAAAAACTTCAAAACAAAATAAATATTATGTGTTGCTATCCTTAAACTTCCTCCTCTTCATATTTTTACTGTAGCTAAGCCATTTTCTCTCCCATTTCCGGGAAGATTTCTACAGTATCATTTTACTTTCCTACTGTCTTGCCCGATGCTGGATCACTTCGGTGATTCCAGCTGAAGGCATTGAACTCGAAGATCCTGAGCGCTCCATTCACTTTTCTTCTCTCTCTACTTTCTGTCCAATCATGGTTCCCCGCTGCTTATTTTCTGAAAGCCTGCACTTGAGGGCGTGGCCCAGGTAGTGCAGTTAGACCAATTTTCCTGTGGTCCTGTGGTTGAACTGATTTACGGTACGACAGACAAATTCATCAAGGACTATCACGATGCATCTGGGATTCAACAGGACCAAATCCTCATCAAACTTAAAGGTATGTGGAAATACTTTGTTGCTTTTTTACAACGGCCCACTCCAGAAACTTTAAATTCTCTAACTGAAGTACTGAGCTTTCATAATTCTAACTTCCATATGAAAAATAGCAAATCTAAACGAAATAATGACAATAATGAGCCACGGGTCAAGCGAGTTGCGCGTGAAGACCTCTTATCAATAGCAAAATCTAATGCCTTGGAAACAAGGAATAAATTTGATCCTATCGGTGATGATGGGTCTGAAGTTGAAGTTGATAATCTTGATGATCCCATTACCCGGGAACCCAAACCTGAACCTTTTTTCATAAAAATGGTTCCAAACTATCACAAAATTATTGACACTATTAAAAATCTAATTAACGTTGATCTACCAAAGACTGTTTCGGGCAAATTTGTGAAAATTACTCCTATTACTATTGAACAATTCAGGACGATACAAAGGTATCTGGTCCAAAGCAAAATTGAATTTTTCGGAAAAAATCCAAAGAGTGAAAGGCCCCTCAAAATTCTTATTAAGGGTATCCCTTGTGACATTCCCATTGAGGAAGTCAAATCCGAATTAACAAATCTAAATTTTCAAGTGAATAGAGTGTCCCAACTAAAAAAATTTAAAACCAAAGAGCCCCTACCCATCTTTCTTTGCCACCTTAGACAAACGGAAAATATAAAAGATATATATGAATGCAGGAATTTCCTTGGATTTGTGGTTCGTATTGAGGCCTACAAATTCAAGGGAACAAAACAGTGCTTTAATTGCCAAAAATTTCACCATAGCAGTGAAGTCTGCCTGCTTCAAGCCGTTTGTATGAAATGTGCTGGTGCTCATGCATCTATTAACTGCACCAAATCCAGGTACACCCCAGCCATCTGCGCCAATTGCGGCGGTGACCATCCGGCCAATTTTCGGGGATGTAGTGCTCATCCCGAACAAGTGAAATACCGTAGAAAACAAATCCAAACTATCAAGGAAGCAGCAAGAGCTGGTAATTACCCCCCTCAACTTATTGTGCCCACTAATTCCGGAAATATGTTCACTAATAAACCCGTCACACCCAACATTTCTTTCAGTCAAATTGTTAATCAAAATTCAGCATCCCGTCCCCCCTCCGGTAATGACACACATAATAAACCTGAAACTATTCAAAATTCTATTAATAATCCTCAAACCACTAGTGAGCAGCCCTTGGGAAACCTTGACAGCTCTCTAGATAAACTACTCAAAATCAGAGATGTCCTAAAAGAAATCAGAAACCTATGTAACGACCTAAACATCAAAGACTTTCAAAGTCTCATTAACTCCTTAAACTCTACCTCATTAAATTCAGTACTTTCTGCTGCCTCAAACGAGACAGCCAACCTTGTTGCCCCTTAAATCACTCCCTCTAATTCTCCCATAATTTCTGTTCTGAGCTGGAATGCTAACGGCTTGGGTACACGCATTCATGAGCTACGGGAGTTTGTCATTCAGAATCCCGTAGATCTCATTTTGGTACAGGAACTTAAATCCAATACTCCTAGATCCCTTAAAATTCAAAATTATAATCTTTACTTCACCCCCCGTCTTGACCCTAGCAATAATTCCCCCCTTCGTTTTGGTGGTACGGCGATCTATGTGAAAAGAAATATTAAACATAATCATTTGCCTAGTCTTAATTTACATACTTTAGAAAATACCATTGTTAAAATTTGGATCAATAACCACACTACTTTAACTATTGTCTCAACCTACCTTCGGGTCATGAATGGCAGGCCTATTACCAATGAACTTGATCAGCTTTTTAATCTGGATCACAATGTTATCCTCTTTGGCGACTTCAATGCCCACCACCCACGCTGGAATCCGCATAATAATCCCACCACTAATAGCTATGGTAAAGAAATTAACTCCTATTCCATTAATAATTCTGTTGATATTGCCTTCCCTCTTCACCCCACTAGATTTGGCCTCTCTGGCTCTCAGTCCACTATCGATTTTGCTCTACTTAATAATATAACCTTCCCTTATGATATTAATACTATTGTTGATCTCTCCTCTGATCACTTGCCTGTCAAACTTGACCTAAATTGTAACCCCTTGCTTCCAAAAATTCTCCCTCCTTCCCATATTAACTGGCAATCCTACACTAAGTATGTTGCTAACTCTCCCCCACCCTTTAACTCCATTAACAATTCTGCTGACATAGATCTTGCTGTTACCTCCATTACAAATACTATTCAAAATGCCCTTGAGTCTGCTAAGGTCCATTCCCCCATTCATCATTACCATAAATTGCCGCAGTATATTGTCGATCTCATTAAATATAGGAATAATGCTAGGAAATCCTGGCAACACACCCAAGACCCCAATATCTACAGAATCTATAAAGCCCTTAATACTCAAGTTAAAAACAAAATAAAAAATTTCAAGAATAATAAATGGAAGGAATTTATTGAATCATTAGCCCCCAGTGATAATTCCATCTGGCAATACCTTAAAAGAATTAGAAGACCTTACAAGCCCCTTCCCACTTTTAATACTAATAATGGTACCCTCACTAACGATATTGATAAAATTGAAGCCTTAGCCAATAACTATGAAACCCAATTTAACCCTCATGCCAGTGTGTTCTGCCCCAGCACTATCGATAAAGTTTACGACACCCTTAATAAATTTAATAACAACAACCACGATAGTGAGATTGAAAATACTAATATTAACGAAGTCATTAGTGCTATTAATTCCCTCCCTAATCGTAAAGCCCCTGGTCAAGACGGCATCAATAATAACGCTCTTAAAAATCTCCCTCTTCAATATGCCGATTACCTTACTGAGTTAATTAATTGTATATTTAAATTTAAGTATTTTCCACATGCTTGGAAATCCGCCAATATCTTTCCTATTCATAAACCTGGCGAGGATCCCTCCTTTCCTAAAAATTATAGGCCTATTAGTCTGCTTACTTCTCTTTCAAAGTTGACTGAGCATATTTTCTGCATTCGTCTTCATAACTTTATTAATGACAATAATATCCTTAATAATGCACAATTTGGTTTTAGACCCAAGCACTCTACCTCTCATCAGCTGCTTCGCGTCTCTGAGTTCATCCATGATGGACTTCAGAACCGAATGCAGACTGGTGCTGTCTTTTTTGACATACTTAAAGCTTTCGACACTGTTTGGCACAGTGGCCTTATCTATAAATTAATAAAATTTAAAATTCCTGCTGCCCTTATTAAATTTATCCAATCTTATCTCACTGACAGAACTTTTGCGGTCTGCTATTCTGGTAATACATCTTCTCTTCGCCCTATTAATGCTGGTATTCCTCAAGGTTCTAAATTAGGTCCGGTGCTTTTTTCCCTTTTCATTAACGACATTCCGTCTACCCCAAACACCACTCTTGCCCTCTACGCTGATGATACAGCAATTCTTGCTCAAAATCACAATATTAAATTCATGCATCTCTACCTTCAACGACATATCACTATCCTCGAACATTGGTTCGATAAATGGCGTATCAAATTAAACCCTACTAAAACTAAAGCCATCTTCTTCTCTTACAGTAGAATCCCCCCTCCCCCTGTTAATGTTTGTGGCCAGCTCATTCACTTTGAAAGAGAAATTAAATATCTTGGTATCTTCTTGGATAGTAAATTAACATGGAAAAAGAATATTAATAATAACATCTGTAAATTCTTTAAAGCGCGTAAAGACATTGCCCACCTTCTGTACCATAATGAGATGAGTATAGATAATAAACTTTTGCTCTATAAAACTGTCCTTAGACCTATACTCCTCTATGCTGCGCCTGTATGGGGGTCTGCGGCTTCCAGCCATATTCAGAAATTACAAATTACCCAAAACAAAACTTTACGGTTAATTACCAAAGCCTGCAGGTACAAAAATAATTATTCCATTCATAAAGACTTAAATATCGATCCTATCCGCCTTGCTATAGTTAAACTCGCCACTAATTTCTTTGCTAATATCCATTCAGTACCTAACGAAGACCTTGCTAATCTTCCCGATTACGACAATAGACTATTCTCACTCTCAAGCTTCCATAAGGAGGACTTAGTGGGGCACCTGGGCGTGAGCCGAATCCCCAGTGATACATGTAAGACATAATTAACGCAGTGCTCGTGAAAAGTTAAAAAGTAGTGAATCGGGGATTACTTAAATTTAAGTTTAGAGTTTGGAGTACGAGAAAACGTAATGAAAATTTAAAAAGAAAATGAAAAGAACATAATAAAAACAGGTTAAGGAGAATCAACCCGGTCAGGGGGACCCTGGTTCCGGATGAAAAACTCACATAAAATTTTGAATACATCTATCAGTTTTGAGTGGGTTTCGCCAGGAGCTCTGAGAGCTTCCGCGATGTTTTTGAATAATTGAAGTATGTCAGCAGTAGAGTATAGTTCAGAAAAATCTTTAATAAGTTTGAAGAAATCCGTGATGTCTGAGAGACCATCACTGTTTTTATCCGCGGGTTCCTTAGGAGTATTGTTAGAATCAGTTTTAGAGGTATATTTGGAAATGGGTTTTTCTATGCTAATTTTTTTCTTCGGAGCAGTCCGAATGTAATGATTAGGTTTCTGAATGGGGGAAATCGAAGTTTGGTTTACATTAGAAGTAGTTGTAACATTAGAAAGGGATTGAACAGGAGGATTATTAGACCAAGCAGAAGTAGAAGGTACAGGGGCAGGGATAAAGTTTTGAGAATTTTGAATATTTTGTTTTTGAGTTTTATTGTTAATTTTTGCCTCGATATTTTTGGGGTGCCTGGCACAGCCGGTCCAGTTTGCAGTGTGGTTTCCGCCACAATTTGCGCATATAAATTTATCTGGGGATCCCCTGATGGGGCAAAGCCTGGCTTGATGATTCTTGCTACAAAGTAAGCATTTTGGAGTTAGATTACAAGAAGAACTTGAATGTCCGTATTTCTGACAGTTATAGCATTGAGCCTGTCCGCTATTGACGAAAGGAGTGATTGTAATTTTGAGGTGGTTAATGCTAGTGATGTTATTAAGATTTACCAAATTTGTAGAAGGTTTTAAGGAGGCCATGAAAAGAGGTAGGGGGGTATTAGTTTTTTTATTAGTAAGATATGCAATTTTGATAGGCTCAATGCCAAAGTCGGTGAAAGCATCGTGGATATCTTGACGGTCAGTGGTGGACGGGAGGCCCCTAATTAGGATTTTACGTGGCCTCTCAGACCTCGGATCGAAGGTTCTAAGAGGAATTTTACTGTCACTAAGAAATTTCTGAACATCTCTGTAATGACATTCGTTGTGGAAGACGATATGGATTAAGCTTCCGGCCATAGATAGCTCGGCATCAGGACAAATAGAATTTATGTGATTGACAGTATTTTTGTAGTTTGCGTTAGATTCGAAAAAGATATGGTATTTTTTAGTCTTAATTGGATTTACAGTTTCCTGCGTTTCCATGTTTTCGGTAGGGGCATGATCGTCAGCACAAGGAATGTCATTATTTGAATTTACAGGAGAGGGAACAACGTTACAATTAGGATTGTCTATATCATTGCTGAGAGCAGCATACTTATTTTGAGAGACCGGGATACCCTCAATATCTCTCAAACGTTTTTGACTTTTAGGAATAACACATGGTACATCATTTACAATTTTAAATTCTAGGTTATGAATAGATAAATGCTCATTCTCTTGAGCAGTAAAGTTCTTAATAAAAAGGGAATATGATTCAAGTTTCAAATAGTCATTAATATCAATAGATTTAGTAATGAGCACTGCGGAAAATTTGTCAACAGCATCACTTACCCGAAAGAGGTCCTCGTCACGGAAGGTCTCGCTCAGATAGTCGATGAAATCTTTAAAGGTCATGTAATACGGCCAGTTGGTGTCAAAGTTGTCATGTAAGAAAGGCATAAGCAAAGAAGTCTGCTTCAGGATATGAGCACGTAGCACAGAGAGGGAAGTCACTGGCTGTATGATAGTCTGTTCAGAATCCGGAGTGCTGGTCAGAGTCATGGGCGTAGTTTTCTTCTTGTTTGATTTTTTCTTTGGGTTTTTGACGTTTGAAACACAGGTCCAGGCCGGAGCATCAGGAGGTATGAGGGATTGAAGAATTCTTCGCTCGAAGTCATCTTCAGTAGAAATGCGGCAGGAAGGATTTTTCATAAAGTCCGTACGAGAGTCATGAATCGAAGAGGCAATGCTGAGGTCATCGTCCGTGTCGGAATCAGGAGAAACGAAAAATTTGCTGGAATGCGGAGTGCCCGACGGGTCAGCTACCCCAGCCGTGTCAGCCATGTGCAAGCAAAAAATGCCGACTATTCTCACGCAGGCCGCGCGCTACTCTTGTACTATGTACAGGAATTGGTTAATCGGAAGAAGCTGGGGCTGCCGCCAACTTGGCGATTATTTACTTCCTGTTATGATATATCCCGATTTCTGGTTACCCCTACAATTCTTATGAATGCGCCTTCGATAGCAACCCTGTTTACAGACATTAATCTAATCCCAGCATCAGTTTTGCTCCTGCTGCCATCTGTTGACTTATAAAGGAATCTATTTAATTTAGTATGTATTAAAATCAGAATTTATACAGATTTTAACAAAATAAATTGTTGAAATTTAAATTTTCTTTCTTCAAATTTCCACAATCATTTAAATTTGATAAATTTGAGTTTGTTAATTAGAAAATAAATGTAATTTAAATAAGCTTAAATTTAAAATATTTAAAGTTTGAATTGTAATAAAAGCTTAAATTTAAAATATTTAAAGTTTAAATTGTAATAATTTAAATTTATTTGAATATATAATTTTTTAAAACTCAAATTTTAAACTATTTAAAGTAAAAAATAAATGTATTGAATAATAAGCTTAAATTTAAAATATTTAAAGTTTAAATTGTAATAATTTAAATTTATTTGAATATATAAGTTTTAAAAATCAAATTTTAAACTATTTAAAGTTTTAAATTGTAATAATTAAATTTATTTTAAAAGATAATTTTTTTTTATTTGATTTAAAAAAAAATTATTTTAATGTGGTTACATTTGTGTATTTACATAATAAAAAGATTAACAGAAGAAATGTTATTATCAAGACCTGAAAAGATTGCATTTTTCATTTGTATTTTATATATAACAATACCAGAAGCCAGAATAAAAATATTTTTCTTGGGTATAAATTGAAGGATGCTAAGTCCATTTTTGTGATAACCAAAGGGAGCAAAATGAAATACTGTAATTCTGTAACACTTTTCGATAATAGAGATACAAATTTTATGTTCCTTGGGATTCCATGAGATCTAATTGTAAGAAAATTTATGGTTATACTAGATAACCCAACAAGCAGAAAGCCATATTAAAGAGCAAGATATTTTTTATCTCTAATTCTACTAACCTTTATTTAGAAGAATGTTTTATTAGAAATTGACAAAAATAACAAAGACAATATTAAATTTGAACTGTTGGGTCGGTTGGTTGATTTGTAACTTTATGGTCAATTATGCTCATAAGAGCTAATTAGACTGGGCCGTATGGTTTAAAGTGGATTCCGAACCATTACAACATCCGTGCCAACCTAAGATTCAAGCCTGTCACTTTTCATACATTAAGCCAGAACTCTAATCATTATATAACTTAAAATTTAATGAGGAGATAGGTAAAGAGGTCACAATCATATATTACATATTCAGTGATCAAAGATTTTGTTTTTCTTGGGCTGTTCGAGTTCCAAGAGTGTGCGTTATCTTATCCACAGATGATCTAAAATATTCTCACTTTGGCCAAGTTTATCTTGGATGTATAAATTTACTGATAAAGCTGAAACTATAATCTTCACAGCTTAAAATATATGGTCAAAAGAGTAAGTGGTAATAATGAATATGTAAATCATCATACTTTGCAATGATAACCTGTAAAGCTACAATCAACTTAATATAATGTTGCACTTCAATGTGAAGAGTTTTATATTACACAATTGAATTCAATGAAATAGATTCATTTATTGTTAAAATGCAAAATTAAACACTAAATGTCTGGTTGAATTGGATATTGTACAATACCATATTATGTACTCTATTAATATAGAATAGATGGCGCCACCTTAAAACCTAGTACACCTGTTTTTTGCAATAAACTGTTCCAAAGGGTTGAGATTGATTCCTGATTGGTTGCCGTTGCTCTAAATTTGATTTCCGCGCGCAATTAAAATTATTTTATTCTTTCGGTTCCCGCTCTTCCTTGGATTAACACTGACTTTTATGCTCATGCGACGCCTTTCATAATCGCCAACGAATACCGGTAAATTTTCGTTATTTTTCCTTTATGATCTTGAGTGAAAGGGGCAAAAGTGCAGCAGGATTATTAAGATAATATTACTGATGAAGAGGAATTCGAAACTGAATAAGAATCAATTTAAGAATTCAAAGTAAAGTCCCTTAGAGTTTCAATGAGAACTCAAAGAATTTTGGATAAATTTAAGGGCAAATTTACTGAACTTTGATAGTAATTACAACCCTACGGTTGATGAAAAGATATGTAAAACGATTAGTGAAAGTCTAGCGAAAACTACGCCGATTGTGAAAGCATCTCACTTCCCCCTAAGTAATAAAAAAAGCAAATTTACTGAATCTGAAAACTTTGATAGTTTTCACAGCGTTACGGGTGATGAAAACATATGTTTAACGTTTAGTCAACGTCTACTAAAAATTACGGCGATTATGAAGGCATCGTCAAAAAACAATCCTAGGACGTGCGAATCTAGATCAAGGTAAGTCAATTTTTATGTTTGTTATTTAAGGTATCTGACTACGTTTAAAACGTCGATTTAGATGAAAATTACGAAATTTCTTATATTCTTTAAAAAAATGTAAATTTCTGTTTCTAAATCTTTTATTTTTTTCCATACGATGATAAAAATTAAATCGGAGCGATTTCAGTGGAATTAAATATTTTAATTTCGTTTTCTGAAGAACTTTATTTCATTAAAAATGTAATTATTCAAATGTATTTTACATTTAAAATTGCTATTGTCTAGTTAGGGGACTATTTTTTTCATCATTTTCCTACTTTGGTGCTATATTCCGGCGAAAAATAGCACAAGTTTTTGTAAAAAATGGCACCGAACGTAGTCGGATACCTTAAACTTTTCATGTTGCGATTTTTTTGAAAGGTCGCCAGAATTTCTGAGTTCTCTTTTTTTCCCCCCTTCATATTTCGTTGTTTTGGTGTTTTAAACTTCTAAAAACAGCAAAACATCAAAATATGAGCGGGGAAAAAAATGGCGGACTCAGAAACGCAAATTTGGCGACTTTTCAAAAAAATCGCCAAAAAGTCGCCAACCGCCCCAGCTTCTTCCGATTTACCCAGGAATTAACTCCAATACCTCCTTTCCCTAAAATTCCCTTAATTGCTCTTATTTTTCTCAAAACTTAACCTTAAAATCTTATTTTTCTGCCTGCTGATCCACCTGTACAATTATTTCTCTAAGATTGTGAACCTTATTTCATCAGCCAATCCCTTTGCGAGCTCTGCGTGGCTCTAATCCAATCACTTTCCTCCTTTCGGCCCCATGCTTCAAGGTCAATGTGGTTTGGTTTGCGGAGTACCTAGCACGCGCGAAGCGCGTGCTTTAATCTCCGAACGAAAAAGATTAGTTCATCTAGGGGAGTTGCGGATTAAAAATGCCTGGGGCAAAATAATTTGGAAAAACGACGCTCGGTTGAAAGCCTGGATCGCTAAGCGTCCTGGCTAAGAGACCGGCGTGGAGAAACGTTACCTCCAATGCAAGAGGCAAACCAAAAACGCGTGCAGCAAACGTGCGTGCTTCCTTGACGATGACTAGGCTGGGAGTGATGCTCGCATATTGCGAACCCTGACAGGAGAGAGAGGGGGAACCCTGGCGCCATCTATGGGCGGGGAGGGGCTACTATTAAAAAGCTTACTGTAGCACAAAATATTACTATTCGACAAATTGTTAACGCACCGTGGTATTTCAGAAATACTGAAATCCACGAGGAGCTTGGCCTCCTTACTATTCCAAATTTCCTCAAAAATTTAACTACTAACTTCCATAATTCTATTGATAATGAACTCCTTTTAAATCTCGCCAACTATGATCCTGCCGAACCTGCTAACAGAAAACGGCCTAGAGCCGTTCTCTGTTCTTAATTATTTTAAACTTCTTTTTATTTCATTAAATTTTGTAATCTTACTCTTACTTTGGTAAGCAGTAAGCTTTATTTTAAGTTTTTTCCTAACTATTTTTACTTTGCTCCCATGAGCATTGCTTTATCTACCACATTAAACTTCCTTCTCTCAAGCCACTCCCCGGATCCAAATCCAACCTATCTCTTTTCACCTTTACTCTGGTCATTACTATGCAAGCCTACGTTGGAAGGCGTGGCCTATGTAACGTAGTTACACCATTTTTCTGATGATCTGATGATGTCTGGACGTTGTAATAAGGCTCTGGGCCGCTTGGCCGAGCTTGCAACGCCAGGATCATAAGTTGGAAGGTTATGCAGAATGGGATTAGGGATGGCCGAAATACCTTTATAAAACTTATAAGCCAACCTTTTAATGGCTGGCCTAGGCAACTCAGTTAATTTAGTTGTCCTATGGTCCTATGGTCCTTTTAATGGCTGGGAGAACTGGGCGAATACGGAGTTCTTTATGAATCCGGTCGTTTCTGACGTAATAAGGAGCATTGAGAATAGAATATTTAAGAACGTTATTCTGAATGACTTGAAGTCTCCGTAGTTGGTGGATAGACATAGTTCCCCACACGACAGAGCCGTAGGTCATAATGGGAACTATGTATCTCTTGTATAATAACAATTTCATCTGGATGGACAGGCTACTTTTATTTTTAAGAAGGGGTACAAGGGAAGCAATTGCAGCCTTCAATTTCCGAACAGTATGGTCGGTGTGAAGGATCCAATTTAATTTAGAATCTAGGATAACTCCTAGGTATTTATAAGAAGATTCCCAGGGAATGGGTTGATCGTTAAGTTTAAGATTAGTGTTGAGGATGGTGGGTTTCTTTTTAGAGAAAAGAACGGCGGCACATTTGGTCGGGTTGACTTTGATACGCCAGCAGGTGAGCCAGTGTTCGTAGAGCTTAAGATAATTTTGGGCAGCACTAAACGCACGCTTAGCACGCCAGTGATGAGCAATAATAGCCGTGTCGTCAGCGTACAAGGCAAGGTTTATATCAGGAGAGGAGGGAAGATCGTTGACGTAAATGGAGAAAATCCTCGGAGCGAGCAGGCTACCCTGAGGGACTCCTGCCATGATGCTCCGGGGCAGGACATGTTAGTGTTAACTCGAACCGAGAAAGTTCGATTCGAGAGATAGGTGTGGAGGATTTTTATGAGTTGAGGAGGAAGGTTAAGATTAATCAGTTTGAAAATCAGACCCTCATGCCATATTCTGTCGAATGCTTTCGAAATATCCACGAAAATAGCGATGGATAACTGCTTTTTGGAAGCAGCTTCATGCAGAAGCTCCGTCACTCTGAGTAACTGATGCTGGGTGGAATGGCGGCTGCGAAATCCGAACTGGTCATGGCGGATGACGTCATGCTCAGAAAGGAAATCGCAGAGACGGTTAGTCAGGACGTGTTCGTAGATTTTCGAAAGTCCCGACAGCAGGCTGATGGGTCGGTAATTAGCTGGGTTAGTGAGATCGAGTCCCGATTTGGGAATAGGAACCACAATGGCGGATTTCCAGCTCGATGGGAAGTGATTAAGTTTAAGAAGGTTGTTAATGAGAGAGCAGATAAAAATAATGAGGTGGAAAGGGAGGTTTTTAATCATGCGGGAGGAGATGTGATCAGCTCCGGGAGATTTGTTAATTTTGAGCTTATTAATATAATTTAAAATTTCAGAAGGTTTAGTGGGGGTAAGAGAGTTGTTAGAGGGAGTGAGCAGGAATTGCTCAACCCTGGGATTAACGATGTTAGTTGTATTGGGATCAAAAATATCATGATTAGGTTGGAATTGGTTGCTGAGACTGTCGGCTATAGCCTCGGCTTTTTGCTCGTTGTTGATGGCCACTATGTTATTACCCTTAAGGGAAGGGATGTGGCTTTGCGTGCGACGAATATGAGCAGCGGCTTGCCAAATGCTCTTATCGGTAGCTGTGAGGGATCCGACGTAGTCGTTCCAGCGTGCGCTAGTGTAGATCCTGATTTCTTTCCGAACAAGGGCCTGGAGTCTATTAAGGTTAGTTTTGATATCAGGATCGCGGGATGCCTGCCAGCATTTCCTAACATGGTTTCTCTCTCTGATCAGATTCCTGACGTTCTCAGGGAGCTTGTAGTAGTCAACCGTTCTGGTGAACGGCTTTGAAGCTTGTGCGTGAGCAGTGAGGAGAAGATCGCTGAGCTGGCGCACAGTGTTATCTGCTTCCTCATTGGTCGACATTGGCCAATCGGGGATGCCGTTACAGGCGAGGATGTGCTTGAAGTCCTCCCAGTTAGTTTTGAGCCGCGTGTTTCGATCTTGTGAAAACATGGCGGTCTCAAATTTGAGAACAATAGGTAAGTGATCAGAGGAGAGATCCTGGATTACATTAATGACATGGGGATAGGGGAAATTGCGGGTGATCGCGAAGTCGATTACAGACGGGTTAGGTCCAACATAGCAGGTGGGTTCGTTGGGGGCTAAGACTTTAGCAAAGTTTGAGTCGATCCATTTCCTAATCTTAGAACCACGGAGATTGTAGTTACTACAACCCCAAGAATAGTGGTGAGCGTTAAAGTCACCCGCAATGATGAAATTAGGACTATTATTAATAAGAGCGTTTAATTCGTTTGCTAGCAGGCGAATTGGGCCGTTGGGCCGAACGTAGATGGAGATGATGCGAAGCCTGGGGATGTCAGGAAGCTTAAGCTCGATGATCGTAGCTTCAATGGCCGAGAGGGGGGGGTGGGAATGTTGGCGTGGTCGAGCGCTCGCTTGATATAGATGGCGGTGCCGCCGTAAGCATTACGAGAGGAACTATGCGGCCTGTCGTTATGATAAAGAGCATAGTTCGCGATCTGCGGGGGTTTTCCCTTGGAGAAGTGAGTCTCACTGACTAAAAAGAGATCGAAATTGTTATCAGTGACGAATTGCCGGACTTCGGCAATCCGCGAACGGAGTCCGTTGGCGTTCCAAAAACCAACGGTGAGAGAGTTCAAGTTATGAGCCGTGAACGCGAAGGGGGAAGGGGGAAGGCGGGGGGGTTAGCCCTGACAGGACGAGAGCGTGATAATGCTCTCGTACAGACAGAAGATTCTGTCCATCGGGTGCGTAGCACTCCTGATGGCAGGGAGGGCGCTCTTAAACGCCGCTAGGATTAACTTTTTATCATAATTGGCCTCCAAAGTGAGGAGATAGCTTAGGAAGTCAGTGTCGTTAGAGTTACTCTCAGCACTGGGGACTGACTTATTAGTAAGGGTGGGTTGGGGGGGCTCCTTATTACCAGAAACCGCGGAAGCATAAGAGACAGTGGGGTTAACCATTCGACTATTAAAGGAATTATTAATAGTGTTGGCACCACGCGTACTGTTAGGTTGGCGATTATTTATTCTATTGTTTTTCCTCTGTTTGGGTTAAGGGAATTTGGGGCATTTGCGGTAGTTAGCAGGGAGGGGGCCACTGCAATTGGCGCAAACACATGGGTCTTCCGGAGCCTTTCGGCAAAATTCGGAGCCAGTTTGATGTCCTTCTCCGCATTTTACACACCTGGGGGCCAGGCGGCAAGCTGCGCTGGAGTGGTAGAACCCTTGGCAGTTGAAACATTGAATGGGCACTTTTGTTCCTCTATACCTTTCGATGTGCACCTCAGTGCCAGCATAGTCTGTGATATTGTAAATGTTAGCAACGTCCTCAGTTCGTTGAACCTGGACGTGAAAGAGGGGCATTGGGATTCTTTTATTTTTAGGTCCCTTGAACATGGGGGTAACTTTAACATTGAGGTATCCCTCTAGTAATAAAAATTGTTGAATTTGAATGGGGTCGGTGCAAGCCGGTAAGCCACGAATGACCACCTTGAAAGGCTTGTCTTCGTCCAGGAGATAAGTTTTATTTTGGACCTTATGGGTCTCTAAATATTTAATAAGCGCACGATATTCAGTAGAGTCGCTTACAGTAAGTCTGAGATACCGCCCTTTCATTACGGAGTACAGCGATGGTGCCACACTTTCTCTAATATCTAGGAGGTGTTTGTACCAGTATTGATCTGGCACTATAAAGACTGGGGGGGGGGTTTAATTTTTGGAGCACTCTCAACATGAGTAGTGTCCATATCGGCTATATTATTTTCATCCGGATCAATGTCCGTAGGGATATTGTCCTGTAGTTGTATTTTAAGTTTCGGCTCACTGATAGCATTTCTGCTTTTTCTAATAGTGTGCCTTAGTGGCACAGGGAGGAAAGGTAAGTTTTCACCTCTAGCGGCTTTTGAGTTGTCATTGGAAGTGCCTTTAGAAGGCCTTTTCTGGGCGACGGTGGCTTTAGGAGCCGCCGCCATGTTAGGCCCAGCCGAAGTGCTAGGGTTAGCATCAAAATTAGTTGCTGACGATGAAGCGACAGCTTGAATGCTAGGGGGGGGAGATTTCTCAATCAGTGCCTGGTCGAGGAAAGGCAATATTTTGGAGAGCTCACCAGCTATAGCGTGCATCCGGGTGAAGACATCTTTTTCAGTATCAGACAGTTGTTTTCGGCTCAGGATTGCACGTCTGAAGTCGATGTTATTACGGTGCCACAGCGTTGAGGTCCGTAGTAGGTGAATTTCGTCGCAGCTCATCTCGGCAAGTGACTCCGGTTTGAGCTCCATGATAGCTTGCAACCTAGTAAGGTCAGGAGGGGTGTCGACGGCCCAGTAGTCCGTCATCGCAGGAGCGCGGGAAGGTGCGTCCTCACAGATCAGCGACATGGCTTGATCAAGTGATCTGAGTCAACTCTAAACTTAAATTTAAGTAATCCCCGTTTCACTACTTTTTAACTTTTCACGAGCACTACGTTAATTATGTCTTACATGTATCACTGGGGATTCGGCTCACGCCCAGGTGCCCCACTAAGTCCTCCTTATGGAAGCTTGAGATGGATTTGCTCAGAGACAGATAATTAAGTTAATAGAAAGTTTAAGGATAGGAAATAGATATTTATTTTATTTTATAAAATTTTATAGATGTTTTTTGCCTTGGCAAGCCAAGTATTGTTTTTATATTTTTTATATTTTTATTTAAATGACGAGGACAAACAAAAAGTTAAGACGGAAGACTCAGGATGGCTCGAGGCCTTTTCCTGTTAGTGGGGTCAGCGTGATCATAGTTTGCAAGATTAGAAAGGAGTTCACTGTCAATAGAATTGTGAAATTTTATAGCTTGATTTTTGAGGTAATTTCGAATAGTAGGGATATTTAATTCCCTGTAAATACAAGTATTTCTGAAATACCAATCCGCATTAACGATTTGTCGAATGGTACTGCTCTGAGCAGATGCGAGTTTTTTAATATGGGTGTCTGCACAATATGACCACGCTGGCCCTCCATAAGTTAAGATAGGACGAAGATAGGAGTTGTAAATGAGCATTTTATTGACTAAGCTTAATTTGCTATTCCGAGAGATTAGTGGGTAAATTAATCTTCTGGCTGCTCGGAATTTGTCCCTGACATGTAAGATATGTTGTTTCCAAGTGATGTTTTTATCTAAAACTATACCGAGGTATTTGACTGTATCAGACCAGGGGATTTTTGTGTTACCTATTTGTATTTGGTGACTGTTGAATGTCTTTTTACGTTTAGATGTAAACATGACAGCGACGCATTTTTCGGAATTAATTTTAATTTTCCATTTGTCGAGCCAATTTTGAATGGAGGACATGTGGGTGTTGATGTATTTTACGGCGTATTTAAAATTTTTGTTAGTAGCATAAAGGGCAGTGTCGTCGGCGAAAATAGCAATGTTTGTGTTAGTATTTTGAGGGATATCGTTGACAAAAAGATTAAAAAGAATTGGGGATAATACTCCTCCTTGAGGTACGCCTGAATTAATTTTAAATTTACTGGAGAGATGGCCATTAATTCTTACTTGAAAGGTACGATTTTTGAGATAGGAGATGAGAATGTGGATGATTTGGGGTGGGAAGTTATAATTAATGAGTTTATGGATGAGACCATCGATCCAAAGTTTATCAAAAGCTAGTGAGATGTCAAGAAAGAGAGCTGCTGTGGAGGATTTATTTTTCTTAGCACTGGCGAGGTTTTCGGCTAGACGATAGACTTGATGAGGGGCTGAAAGAGATTTTCTGAAGCCAAATTGGTAAGGGATAATGATTTGGTTTTCGTCGAGATGCTCATTAATTTTCTTAGCGATGAATTTTTCAGTTAATTTACTAAGGGAATTAAGAAGGCTGATAGGGCGGTAGCTGGAAGGAGAGGAATGAGGTTTATTAGGTTTTAAGATTGGGACGATTATTGAGTTCTTCCAGCTGTGGGGAAAGTGTTCAAATTTAAAAATAGAGATGATAAGAATGGTAATTTTGAATATATATTTAAAAGGGAGGTTTTTGAGCATCGTATTATTAATGTTATCTTCTCCGGGAGACTTTCTATTGGGAAGTTTTTTAATGTATTCTTTGATATCTTCTGGGACAATAAAGGGGGTGGGGCTTTCGTGAGGGGTGTTAAGAAAGAGATTAATACTATTTTTGACTATGTTTTCAGTGCTAGAGTGAGAGATTTGATTAAGGGTGAAGTTTTTAGCGAAGTTTTTGCCTATTACTTGGGATTTTTCCATATCAGTGAGAACGTTTTCGTTAGTTTCGGGGTCAATAAGAGGGGGAATGGAACGGAATTGATTTTTGAAACGCCTGGCGGCTCTCCAAATGGAATTGTCAGTAATGTCCAGTGATTCTAAGTAATTATTCCAATTAGTATTAGATTGATCTCGAAGGTAAAATCTGAGGTCTTCTTGAGTTTTGTTCATAATAGTTTTGTTAGCATTAGTTCTATTGTGCTGCCATGTTTTGCGTGCTTTGTTTTTGTTGTTTATGAGAATTTTAAGGTGTTGGTCATGGATGGTTTTAACACGAGGGGGGATTAATTTAGTACTTTTAATTAAACTTTCGTTGATGTCAGTAGTAATACTTGAGACTAGGTTTTCCAGATCGTTGATGTTATTGACAATGGGGGGAATGTATTTAATATTATTTAGTTCATTTTTGAAATTATCCCAGTTAATTTGCTTAGTATGATTTATGATGAGAGGGTTAGTGTCAAGAGGGATACGAATTTCGACTGGGTTATGGTCAGAAGTTAGTTCACAGTGGGAAGTTATGGAGAAGTCATGAGGGAAACCTTTTACAAGGGCAAAATCGATGATACTTTCAGAGTTATAGGAGAAGTGGGTTGGGGAAGTGGGGGCTATAATATCGAAATTTGTTTTGCTAGTAAAGTTATAAATTAAGTTTCCATAAACATTATTAATTTTACAATTCCATAATTTATGTTGAGCATTTAGGTCACCAAAGATAAGGGTATTAAGATTGAGGGAGTTTAAAGCGTTAAGGTCTTCATTAACATGATTATAATTTTGCATAGGAGGAATATAGGTTGAGATGATGGTATAGAAAGGGAGGTTATTTAATTTAATGTTGATAGCGGTGCCATTACTGCTACCTGACAGTAGAATAATACATACACTATATTATATAAAAAATAGCGGTGGCCAAACTCGTTTTCTAAGGAATACGAAGCACATTCATAAACACCACTAATATTGGTAGGTGTTTCCATTAATTTGATAACCACCTGTATATAAACCGAAAGATTAAAAAATCTTTTTAATGGTAACGCATTAACATTTTTATCAATTGATTGATAATCAATTGATCAATTTACTGAGCGGATTAATCGGATGTTGTCTCCAAAATCAGTTCACATTTTCATCGAGATACAATTAACGTGTAACTTTTTAAATTAAATTACCTAATTGCAGACTTGTTAGAAAGTCACGTGCGTAAGAACAAAAGGTGGTGAGTATAAGCTAAGGATGCGACATCGACAACAAAACATCGATGTTTTGAAACATCGATATACAATATTAAAACATCGATGCTAATAAAACATCGCCCTAAAACCACCGATGTTTTAAAACATCGATGTTTATGAACTTCCATTTTTTTAAAACTGGTTTAGTAACCTCTAAGATTAATGTTACTTCGATTAGTCATGGAGGGGGGGGGGAGGGTAATTTTACTCTCAGGTTGGGCTGACACAAATGACAAAAACTTGGTTGCTAGAGTCAGCGCATATCGCAGAATTTCCATTACACATTTTATTACTTTTAAGAGAAAATTGAGGAAGAAATTATTGCAATTTATTAACAAATCTTTTATTTTCAAATTAAATAGTACAAAAGATAATTACATATATTTACACCAATTTGAAGTACAGGTGCAAAATCAACGTATGGAGGAAAACTGAACAAGCTTATTTTTTCTTTACTGTAAATTACAATTATTGGGGCTATTGGGGCATATAATTATTATTCATTGGTTGCTCATTGCCATTTGTCTCTAATCGTTCCCCCCTTTTGTATTCGTCCTTTTCAGAATTCAGACTTACATTTACTGAGTGGGAAAATTATGCTATGTGGTTAATTTTTTTTTTTTTTATCATGTTACATTTTCATTTTAAAAAAAACATCGAGACAACGTAAAACATCGAGCACAAAACATCGATGTTAAAAAAAAATCGGTTCCAATAAATCGATGTTTTGAAAACATCGACATCGTTGTCGCATCCCTAGTGTAAGCTGTTGACGTCACCTTGACATCGAGAAAACAGACATCTTCCTGTCAAGCAGCCCCATTACTGTCACGTCAACAGCGGAGTCTTTTAGGAAGAGATGTTGATAATGAGAAGCGCAAATTATACCTCCGGATACGGGTCCCCATATAATGCCGCTTCATCACACGCTGAGTGGTACACCCCCTTCAGTTTCAAGCAGGTCAATTTGCTGTTACTAATGCCGCTACATAATAGCTGTCCCACAGTCGTAAACGACAGCGTAATCGTCTGCGGGTATAATTATTTTGATATCTTCCCTAAGTCATTCTTAACTTTGATGAGAAATAGTGCCTGTAATAATGCATCGAGTGTTACAGGATGAGAGGGAAACACATTTTCGGCAAGGTCAGATTGCCTAATAAATATCCTGTCAATAGCACGATAAGGTGCTACTGACAGCGTCACTGACTCATACCCTGAATCAGTGGCCTCAAACGGAATTTGAAGCTTCCACGTCAAAGGGAATTTAGAGAGAGAGATCTTAGGTTTTGAGTTTTATTTTAACGCAGGATTACGTTCCTCCATAACGGTCTTTAAGGGGACAGTGGACCTTCAAACCTAACTTTTTTTGTTTTGAATGGATTTGCTTGAAATTTGAATATGTGATTAGTACCATAGATATGTAAAAGTGGTTAAAATTTAAGGATGAAATATTAAGAATTTATGAATTAGGAATTATTAATTATACCAAAAATTAGCCTAATTAAAAATGTCCCATGCGCATTTCTTTTGCATATAATTTGGTAATTTTTATTTACAGGATACCTTATAGAACTAACATTTAAAATTATTGCTTGTTTTAAGCATTCATTAAAAATATAAAGAGAAAAAATAATAATTGTGAAAACACCCTTTTTATGACGCAAAATACCTATAAATCATCTTTTTAAGTACAAAATTTAGAAATTCTGAGCTACGAAGCATAATTTTTTTCATTAAGATTTATTTTATATACAGTTAAGAATATAAAAATTAAATTTCAAAGCAATGCGATAATTAGATATGCTCCTGGAGCAGTTTGAATATTCGTACGACATGAAAATTTTTATTTTGAGAAAAGCACATTTAAAGTTATTGCTATTAGTAACCACATAATATCTAAATTAAATACAAATGCCTATAACTAGGAGAGTAATCACAGAAATAAAAAATTCTTTTTGCAACACATTCCTACTCGTCCGTAGTTTCACAATTCAATAAAATAAAAAAATCGAACTTTTGGACAAATTTGTCAATTTTGAAAGTCCACTGTCCCCTTAAATGATTGACTGAAATAACATTTTATTAAATGTTTTGTTTATAATAAAACTTAGATTGGGCAATAGAGGAACACTCAGGAATTGTTTTTCCCCGACACATTTAAAAATGTGAGTTCATCTAATTCAGGGGTATTCAAACTGAGGTCCGCTGGCCGTATGCGGCCCACCAAGCTTTTATGTGCGGCCCGAAACACTCTCACTTATTATAACGAAGGTGCTTTTGTAAACATAATTTTGGAAAATAGTGCCGGGAAAAAAATGCAAAACTTTACAAAAATTTGTCCCCTGCTGCTCATGGTGATCACATCAACGTTTCTTTGTATATCATCCAATTTCAGAATGGCATATGCGAAGAATGTATATAGAAATCGTCTTACTGATTCTTACCTTTATGAAGTGTTGAGAGTAACATGTAGCAAGTATGAACCTGATTTGTATAAAACAGAATAAAGTTTGTCTGATTTAGTAGGGATATCAGCCAAGGGTATGGCCTTGATACCAGTTTTTTGTTTCATTTCTTTTAGGAAATTTACAGTGGATTTTGATGTGTGACTGCTAGCTTTGTCCTGATGGAGTCTCACAGATTGATGGCACTGTGGGTAAAGCGATGGTATTTCATTCAGAAAAATTGGCGATAAAATGTGTTCCCGATAGTATTTGGTGTTAATCTTGTCATTTTTTCCACTCTCTTTATTTTTAACTTGCCATTATAAGAAAAACCAGCAACAATCATGAATCCCTTAGAAAAACTTTCTTTCGATTCTTTGAACCATATACTTAAATTTTTTCTCCCCTTTTATGATAATAAATGGCTCTCTTTTGTTGCAATCATTTAAATACACCCATGATTCATCTATTGCAACAATTGTTTTCCATTTTTCTTTGGATAAGTGTTTCTCATATAGAATTCTGCAGCGTGTCCTGCGTTCAGCGATATGATTTGGAAGAAGACGATGCACATTGCGTTTTTTTCGCTTTCTTAAGATTTAAATCAACGTTTATCATTTTGTTTACAGTGGACACCGAGCATTTTAATGATTTTGCAACTGTCCTTTGACTAGGGGGATTTTCTTTTAACATTAAACAACGTACCTTTGCAATAGTCGAAGATGTCCGTTTTTTCCTTGGATACTTGTTTGGAATTTTTGTCCCACTTGAGGCTCCAACTTGACGTTTCTTTCCTTTCTTGTTGACGATATTACCTATCGACGCTTTAGATATCACAAAACCATGACTCTCACATCGTTTTTGGATAACGGAGTATGCATATTTCTCTTCGGAAAGAGCATAAATGTAGCCTTCGAAACCACTGCTTTGTTAAAAACGCCATTTTGAATAAAAACAAAACTTTCAAGCCGCAGAAAATAATTTTGACTTTTAAAAACATAGTACAATTGCAATTATTTCTTTTGCAGCAAACGATTTTTTATTACAGCTTACCAAAATCGTCTAAAAAATGTGCGAACAGCCTCTGTATATAGTGTGGCTATGTTCAGGCACGCGTAACGTAGCAAACTTATGCATGTGGCCCGAGAGAGAGAAAAAAAGGTTGAGTATGACTGATCTATTTGATATTAAAATTAGTTTTTCTTCAGTTTCAATTCACCACAAACGGTGAAAAAAGCGCCAAATAATTTGTAAGAGTACGGCACCCCTGAAACGAATAGAAACTTAATTAACTTCCAGGCAGGGGTCGCCAAATTATAAGCATTTTTAAGGCTATAAGTTCAGACTAGTGACAATTTGGCAGTTTTTAAATTTTGCGCTAAGATTTCGCGATTGAAAAGAAGAAATGATGCCATCTATTGATGATTCCTAAAGCTAATTAATATTTGAAGGTTTCCAGATTCAGTGTAAAATCACCGAAACAAAAAGAGAATAACAACTTAAACGGTATCTAATCAAAATTAAAATAATTAAAATAATGTTTAATCATATTTCCTAGATTATTCACCATTAAGTTTTAAAAAAAAAAGCGTATTCATATAAAATTTCTTTGTAGTCGCATGTCAAAAGGAAGAGGAATTTTCTACTGACGGAAAAGCTCGTTCATTTTCAGAGAAATGGAAATATTTTGGTAATCTGACTAAAGAAAACCTAGACGAAAGAAAAAAAAAGTCTATCGGAGATTTTTAGAAGACGTCAACTGAACCCAAAATGCCAGAAAAGTCATTCATTGGTAGGCATCCAGTTATTTCTCAAAACAGACAGGATTAATTTACTCCGGTTCTCTATCAATATCAAGAATACATCGCGACCTATTCAATTTAATAGTCGCAAAATAAACCTTCATTTCGGGGAAGTATTGGAATTAGAGCTAGAATTCTTCATGAACTATAAATAGCGTTGACCCAAAGAACTACGGGTAGTCTAATAAGTCTAATAATTTTATTTTTTTTGGAGGGGGGACGGGGGGTAACAGTTGCAACAGAGATTGAATTTTTATCATTGTCCAGTTTTAGGGGATTTGCAAAGCCACAGTCATTTTAATCGTGGTCAGCTCCTCTTGGGTCAGTCTTATTATATATATATATATATATATATATATATATATATATATATATATATATATATATATATATATATATATATATATATATATATATATACCTATTAACTTAGTAACTATTAACAGCTGAAAGTAAACAAACGTATGTATGTTTGTTAGTGAGCAGTCCGGGCGACAAGGGGACGGACTAATCTCGCGAACCGAGCGTACCAGGATATCACGACTGGTACCGATGGACGCGGACGGACGAGACGTGTGCACTGATGCCATCCGCAACATTCAAAACTTTAAACTTTTTAATTATTAAATTAAAACCGCCGAACTCAAAAGAAGCGGACAACAGAAACAGATGACATTCCGGGTGGTCCAGCTCCTTTCCGTTTCGCAAATTTCCACTATTTTCATGCATGCAAAATTCAACTTTTCCGCCCTCCAATCGACAAATTTTTTATTCCCATGTGTTCTACAACTCTTCATCTTTAAGGTTATACACATTTTTATAAAATTAAAAATGTTTTTCATTGCAAACGAAGCTTTTTCCCCAAAGCAGTATTCCAAATTTCACGAAATCGACAATTTTGATGGACAAATATTTCGGTTTTCTGCACCTATTAATGTCAATTTTACGATTTATGGGCATTTTCTAGATGTTTAGCTTCTAAAATATACCAAATACATTTAGTAAAAGAAAAGTTATCATTCTAAAAAAGCATACTTACAAAACTCACTTTTGAAATTTCCCGCGTTGATCGTCATAGTATCTTAATGTAACTGAATGCCGATTTCATAATTTTAAGACTTATTATTTTACTCACTAATAATTCCAGCAAGTTCGTCAAATTTGTTTCTAATTAATGAGCAACTGATGAGGATTTTTGCGCCATCAATTTTGAATTCATCAGAACTGCCTTTCTATTTTTTAAAGCACTTTTTCCCCCACGATATTTAATATTTACATTCGGCCACGTTGCCAAAAGGAAAAATTATTAGTTGAGAACGAGTTTGAGACCGAGTCATTTAATAATTGAAATCCAGAAATAATTTTAGTTTCGGGAAATGAGAAGTTAAAACCTTTAGAATTTTTCCTAATTGAATGAACTTCTTTTTTGTTTAAAAAGCAAAATTTGAAAACGGAAATTTGAAAGAATTGTTTCAAAAGCAAAAAACCAAAATTTGAAAAAGAAAATTTTAAATAATTATTTCGTTTTTTAAAAATTCTGATATATTTTAAAAGTGATTAAACAGTTTTTAATCTTTAAGAAAAAAACCGTTTCATTTTAAATCGAAAATGCAACACATCGGGTTGCCACTCAGCTAGTATCTTTTATATCGTGATCACCGTTCCGTGTAGTTGAGCTAAATTTTGTTAGGCTGTGCCCCAAACTTTTCGAATTCAGGATCTTGCCTGTAAAATTCCTGATGAAAGCCGCCAAAGGAAGTGAAGTGTCCACAACTTGTCCATCTCTAGTCTTAATTTAACTTTCAGTAACAACACGAATATCATCTACTAAGGGTTATTTTTCTGTCAACTCGTTTATGGTATTGTATGTATAATGTTCGTTTATAATAAATTAAAATATATATTTAGAATGATAACGGTTTCCACTTGTTCTTTTTTACCATGTTTTTATTAACTTGCTTTTTTGTTTGTTTGTGTGTTTGTCCAATACAAATCTTGCAATCGATTTTTAACTAACTTCTCGACTAGCTAGACATTTGAAACTTTTAGAATAGCTCAGAACACGATGGCAATGCATTTTTTAATACTTTTAGCCATCTTTAAGCAGAATTAAATTAATTTTCAGTTATTTTCAGTTAATTTTGTTTTGTAGACTGGTGCAGCCATCTATTGGCCGGGACGGGAACGAAAAGTTAAATGCAAGTTAGCTTCCAATTAACTTTATTTTGTTTCAAGTTGATGGGATAATTCATCAAAAAATTTTTTAAAAAAGTATTTATTAATACATAGAATTGTCAAGTTTATATGATCACACAGAAAATTTAAAAACATGGTATATAAAAAGTTCTTTTTATCTTGTAATTATTTCTATCTTAAAATGTTGTACTTTGAAACACTAACAGACCCGTCCTTTGAGAGTTATCTGAGTGCTTTTAGGAATTCAGATAAGGAAGTTAGTGTTTTTTTTTTTTTTTTTTTTTTTTTTTTTTTTTTTTTTTTTTTTTTTTGGGGGGGGGGGGGGAATACAGTAATGCTAACCTGTATAACCCAATACGTAGTCCCCTTTGTCCTAATAACACCTAATACACCTTTTATATTTATGTACAGTTGCCTGAAACTCTTAGTACTATGAACCATCGAGGGGTTGCATACACAACGGCTGTAAAAAAGTGACATAAGCGGGACCAGGGTTTCCAAATAAAAACACCGAAAATAAGGGACAAGTTAATAAAAACATCGAAAATAAGGGACAGGTTTTGATAACTTTACTACTGGGGAGTATGGAATTCCCCCAGGGAAAGGGGGGTCCAGGGGTATTCCCCCGAAAATTTTTCAAATTTTAACCTTTCAAATAGCCATTTTCAATGCATTTTTCGTTCAGTTTTGCAACTTACATAGAGTTTAGGTAAAGTAAACAATAATGTAATTACACAGAAAATGTTTCAAATTTTAACCTTTCAAATAGCCATTTTCAATGCATTTTTCGTTCAGTTTTGCAACTTACATAGAGTTTAGGTAAAGTAAACAATAATGTAATTACACAGAAAATGTTTCAAATTTTAACCTTTCAAATAGCCATTTTCAATGCATTTTTCGTTCAGTTTTGCAACTTACATAGAGTTTAGGTAAAGTAAACAATAATGTAATTACACAGAAAATTTTCAAATCAAAAACAATTTAAAGTTGGTATAGGCATATAGTACAAAACTGATTTTAATTTTATTAGTTTACTACAACTAAGTAAGTGCCCTTATAAAGTGTTAGGGACGTGCATGTAAAATTTATAATTTCATTATTGTACAATGTACATAATATAACGTGCGCAGGAAATCTTTGGGGTGACTTTTGTGTCATAAAAAAGTTTTCGAATGAGCGTGTTCCCACAGTCCATTAAATTGTATGATATATTGTGCTTTTCTGTGTTAAATACATCCGGATGTGAACAGGCCCTTGTATGCGCCCAACTCGTATACAATAAATTTCTCATTTCGGCGAAAAACGGGACTTTTGCCGTCCCGTATCAAAGTTCCCCGGGACGCGGGACAAAATTTTCAAATAAGGGACTGTCCCATAAATTCCAGAACATTTGGTAACACTGACCGGGACTGTCTAGAACAAAAATTTAAATTCATCCCGATCTTTTGTGACCTAATAATTGGAAATTAATTCATCGAGTCCCATTCTTGTGGTCAGCGAGTGCGCTATATATCTTTACTGATTTAACATCTTTACAATAACATGATTTTTTTTAGTTATGAAATCCATTCGATCCCCTGAGTCCCGTTTGGTCATCCACTTGATATGACCAAACGGGTGGATGACCAAACGGGATTATGGAAAAGCTGATTATGAAAAAAAAAAATTCGAGCCAATTTCGATATTTCGCCGAAATTACCTTTTATTTCGAGATAATTAAAACTTTCAATCCATTCGTGTGATGAATAATTAGGGATACATAATTTTCGTTTTTACGAAATAGATGCGAATAAATGCGAAATTTGCCGATATGAACGAATAAATGCGAAAATTATTTTTTTACTACTTTTCGGCGAAAACTCGGTGATAAATGGCTTTTTAAGCGAAATTAGGTATTAACAGTAATAATTTATTTACATAATTGTTTATCTAAGACCATCCACGGTCTTTAACTGAGAGATCTCACTCTGGAAATTTGCTTATTACATATTGCTAAAGACTTAAGGAAGAGAATGTGGAGACTATTACAATGTTAGCTTTTAACTAAGAATTTTGATATTTACCTAACCAAGTAAGTAAAATTGATTTTTTTTTAAATAAATGTGAAATTTTTTAATTTATATATTTTTTGCGAATAAATGCGAAATTTTATACTGTCCGACCACAGTACGAAGAACCACGGTTGGCATAGTGCTAAGACGATTCTATTCGCACTGTAGGTAAGGCTGCTGAGGAAGGAGGGGAAAAATCTCGTATTCTCTCAACATTCGTTAGAATCGGTTACTAACTGCTCTTGCTTGCTTTTTCCTCGATTATTATATTAAAATTAATGGATCCTTTACCCAACACAACTGCTCGGAATAAGCCGTTCCGTAGTGATTGTAAACGTATAATACACAATGTTTTATACAATGTAATTAAATTGTGTGATAAAGAAGCACTAGAAGGAAATGTTATTGTTCCACTTTCGCAATCCCTAAAGAGAGCTAGTGAAATGACCGGGATATCAATGTCCAGAGTAAAAAGGATACGCAGAGAAGCAAAGGGTGAAGAAACTCCGAATCTCCGAGGAAACGTCAGGAAAAAAGAACCACCGAAAACATAGCTTTAGATAACTTTGTGATGTAATCCGAAAATATCCACTCCTATTTTTTAAATAGATTTGCTTCTTTCTTTTTATTATTTTGAAATTATTATTCACATATTCGATCAAAAATAAAGTTTTAAAAAAATAACTTTAAAATTGCGGACAAAAAGCAGTCTGAAATACATTCCGTATTTCATAAACAAACACATCCGAAAATATGACGTTTTCCCCTATTTTCTAAGTAGACTAGCTTTTCTCGCGCATGCGTAACAGCTTCCAGGGACCTTGCTTCCGTGGTCGGACAGTATATTGTAATTGTTTTTATATCGAAATTTCGATATTTTTTATGCGAAATTTACGTACCCCTATGAATAATCCAAGGTCTGGAATCAATTATTCCTCATTGTTTCAGGAATAACTAGATTGTGTTCATCAGTAAATGCTGTCGATTTTCAAACTTTTGGGGATTTTCCATTTTCAAAATTCTTGATCATTTTTTCTTTCTTTACTGCGACTTACAGCCAAAGTAATATCAGTGGTTGGTGCCAGTTTTCGGCAGCAAGGAATTTAAAGTAAACTAATGTTTCGTCTAAACTTAATAACGAATGAACTAAGAAATATTATAAAATCATAGAAACCCGTAGTGCGATTTCCATTGAAACTAGTTATATTCTTTTCCTACTCGTGTCATAGGAACCGTACACTTATAAATGCGGCGTTATTGTGCTTCATTTTTGCTTATGGTATTGCAGACAAAACAAATTGTGAGTTTTCGAAACAAGAATATAATTTTTTAATTTTGCAAATTCTGATGCAATTCTTTAATTTTAATTATAAGATATATTTCATCTAAACAGAACTCTAATTTTTTTGCAAAATCTTTCGGGCGGTGATATTCATGTACATTCTGCTGGCAAAAACTTTATTAATTCTACATTTGTGAAAGTATACTCTTGGATGCAAGCGCCACCCCACAGTGAACAGAAAAGTACCTTTGTTCAGAATAAATTTATTTTGGTAATGCGCTTTGAAAATGTTCTTCAAATTCTCACTCCTCATCTATCGAAGGGGAAAAAAACACTTTCTGCCATAATGGAGCTAATTTATGGTGAGTATCGTGAATGTTCAATACAAAGAAACCCATTCCTGACACAATAGCGGCTCCAAGGTGGGGAGTAGGGGAAAATGCCTCCCCCCCCAAAAAAAAAAGCCCGGCGTATTTTTTTGTTATTCATAGCCTAAAATTATATAATCGTAGACCTAATACTAAATGAGCTTAAATTTAAAATGAGACGATGTTTATATATATATATATATATATATATATATATATGCAGTGGACGCTCGTTAATTCGAACTCGGTTAATTTGAACTTTCGGTTAATTCGAACTAATCCAAAGACCCAAAAAAAACTTGCATTGGAGTTAATGTTAAAAATATCTCATTAATTCGAACTAAATTTTTATCACTTCGGTTAATTCGAACTAAAAATTTGACAAAAAAAATTCTTTTTCCTCGTTTAATGGAGAAAATACACACTGTATTTATTATTTTGTGCGTCAAAATTTCTTTTCTGTGTAAAGAGGCACATGCCTGCATTCCTAGACTATTGCATGTCCGCTAAACTTTAGTAGCTATTGTCCTTCTTATTAGTGCTAAATGGAAAAAGCAATTTTCCTTTATTTGGATCGATTTTCTTAGAATTTCAGAAAAACTAGTCTTTACTACAGATTCTAGGGCGCTGCGTCAGTAATAACTGCAGTGCAGACAAGTTAATGTGGTCTAGTTTTTCTTCCTCATTGTGTGGTGTGAAAGTGTAAAAATTCAGGATGTCTAGACTTGGAAAGTACAAAACCCTAACTTTGGAGACAAAGGTAGAAATTTTAAAGAAAGTAGAGAATGGCGAATGTAAAACAAAGTTAGCAGCTGAATATGGAGTTTAAAAAAATGCCTTGTCAACTAATTTGAAAAACAAGAAGTCAATTTTAGATTCATGGGAAAAATTAAAATTTGCTAGAGGAAGGAAACGCATGAGAAATGCGTCCCAAGAAGTTCTAGAAAAAGCTCTACTGCTATGGTTCCAGGATGTTAGATCTCAAAATTTTCCGATAAATGGATCCCTAGTGCTGACGAAGGCTGATGAATTGGCAAGTCGAATGGGTATTGAAGATTTTGAATGCAGTGATGGATGGCTTTCTCGATTTAAGTCAAGACACAATATTTCTTATCAAACTGTATGTGGCCAAAGCTCTGGTGTAAACGAAGACGTATGCACTAATTTCGGTAGGAATCTGCCAGGTCTTTTCTCTACTTACCTGCCGAAAGATATTTTTAATGCGGCCATAATGGACAAGGCCATATTGGACTCTAGTAAAACTCTGAAAGCATTTATTCAGATGGAACCTTCCTCTGAAAATGAATTGAAATCTTTACTTCAAATCGAGAAGCTGGCTGAACAATGTAGGCATCATAAACAGAACCAAACATCAATTTTACAGTTTTTCCCCGAAGTGTAATTCATATTTTTAATAAAAGTTTACTTTCTACTGCATATCTTCTGCTTCATTTTATGATAAAGGTAAGTCTGTATTGCTTTTTAATGTGTTTAACTTTATAGTATATAGTATATTATATTTTCTGGGGTTATACATACTAGGAGAGTTTCTTCTTTAGTGATACACATTTAAAGTTATATATTTTCTCTTGACATCGGATATTTCGAACTTTTTTCTGAGAACCTTTGAGTTCGAATTAACGAGCGTCCACTGTATGTATATATATATGTGTGTGTGTCTGAGACGAATGCCCTCCTCAGTGCTCGAGAATCGCCCTACCCCACTCCTGGCAGAGCTGAGATGCCGAGATGCTGGAGAGGGCAATGAACTCCGATTTGGCCAACACCTTTTCTAAGAGAGGAGATTCTTTCGGGGGAAAAGGACTGTTCGCTGGCTGTTACCACATGGACGGACTCTGAGACGGGCTCCCGACGTTATAGGAGCGAGGAAGCGTAAAGACGAATTGTAGACGCAGCTATACTAAATTAACCATACTTTCAATAAATATACATTTGTTATTGTTAGATACCTCGAGTGGTTACTGATTTAATGAGTGCAAATACTCCTTCAAACGAAGGGAATCCCACACACACACACACACACACACACATATATATATATATATATATATATATATATATATATATATATATATATGTGTGTGTGTGTGTGTAGACTGTCCTGTCTACGTAGCTGGCTGGCGTCTAGGGTGTGTCCAATAATTACACACTTGAGTCAAAAATACGCTACACTTTGTAAAACTCAACAACTATTTATTAATGGAGATATCAATTACGATATGCCGGAGAGCCTACTTTTACTGTCTCCGGTGCAATATAACAATAATTACGGGATAGTCCAGCGCAATGCTAGCTTCCCTTCAAAATTACAAGATCGAGCAGCCTTCTCGCTCCCGTCAAATACACCACAACGCAGGCCTTGACTTTTGTGCTCGTGATCTAGTCTTTAGAACTAAAAAGCTTGTAGGGTCGACGAAAAACTTTGTAGGGCACTCTTTAGTTACATAATACACCACTCTCTCGAGCGTTACGATTGCAGCAGATTTCTCCTCTATTTTTTTTTTTCTCATCAATCTCTCTCCCGTGCTTGCCTCTCTCTCGTGCCTGCCGAACGGACTCACCAACTCAACCGCTCCCTCTGGAGGTCTGTACTTCGCTCCACCGTGCACAGAGCATTTTTCACACCACGCTTCGAATAACCTCCAAGCCGGGGTCATTCAACCCTCGACTATCCCCTCAAGAATGTCGCAGGAAGAAGAGTTTGGTGCGTCTCTGGCTACGCATAGCAACAGAGAATATTGCTAGGACATAAGAAGATATTTCGCATAAATCTTACATATATATATATATATATATTAGGGTGGAACGAAAAAACTTTTTTTTAAATTTTAATATGCTGTAATTCTCAAAAGTTGTCTTTTAACAAAATAAAGACGGAAATTAAATATTAGCTTAAGTGGTGTATGTTTTGAGTTGCCGCAAGAAGGGCAAACTTTTGGTTTTTATTAAATTTTTGACAAATTTCGCAATTATTTTGAAACTAGAAGGTAACCCGTCATTTTGACGTCATAATACTAATAATGACGTCATAATGGAAAAGTATATGAAAGTTAAAAAATATCCCGAATTATCTAACAATATTGCATTTAATCCACACCTTGTAAAAGCAAACCCTTTCATCATTTTTTATTTATTTAGTTTTTCATGCGATTGGAGTAGTAGACTGCCATCCAACCCGTCATTTTGACGTCATAATACTAATAATGACGTCATAATGTAAAAAGTATATGAAAGTTAAAAAATATCCCGAATTATCTAACAATATTGCATTTAATCCACACCTTGTAAAAGCAAACCCTTTCATTATTTTTTATTTATTTAGTTTTTCACGCGATTGGAGTAGTAGACAGCCATCCAGTTTTTTACAGCTCACTACGCGATATGAATACTTGAGCTACTTGATTCATTCACATTCAAGTTTGTTTACTTTCAGAATTCATCGCAAAAGTAAACAGATTTTTAAAAACTGTTAAATATACAGTTAAAAGCATCCAATTTTTTTTAGTTCTGAATGTTTTATAGAAAAATAGGCTGAAGAAACGTGATTTGATGGAGAAGATATTAGATTTTAGGTAAGAAAAAATTCTGATCCACATCTGAAATTGAAATTAAGCCTAACCGGCTGTTTGTTTACTGAGGGCTTCAACTGAAAGATGAGTACAGCCCGGAAGTGTTATACAGAGACAACGGCTATTATATATAGGATTGAATACACTGGTAGTAAAAAAAAATAGCAAAATATGCAATATAAACATTTTTTTTTGTCAGGAAACCTGCTAAACTGATTACATAATACGTTTTACTTCATAAAAATAGTACACATAAAGGCACTTACGGTCGAGGCACTTAAAAGCTACTCGGACACCACAGTGGAACGAAAAAAACATTTTCTGAATTTCAATATGCTGTAGTTTTCAAAAGTCGTCTTTTAAAATTAAATTTAAGAATATAAAATTCTTTTGCTCTATAAAAATATTTTCAAGTGCCGCAAAAGGCTCCAAAATGGTATCTATTCAAAATGGTATCGCCTATATCTTTATGTCTATTGAAGATCTAATGACTAATTCTCTATCCTGCTAAATTATTTCTAACTTAAAACTTCTCCCACATGTATGTTTTCCAACCTACAAGAACTTTCCATTAATTTCAGTGCGAGTATCTTTCACTTTACTCTTCCTGTGACTGTGAATTCGTGGCGCATTCAGAAAACTGCTCGCTTCCTGAACTTTTGAGTCGGGTTTGTATCCCGTCCGTGCAAAAATCTGTTAAACCTGTAATTTCAGCTTTCTTTTTGAAAGGCCTTTTTTGTTTCAGCTTTTATTTTATTACTTTCTAATTATTATTTTTTATTATTATTATTTTTTTATTTTTATTTAAGCTTTTTTTATGATGAAAGGCTGAATCTATCTGAATTCTGAGTTTATTATATAAATTTATATATTTTATTGTATTTTAAGTTTTACACACAAAACAAACTGTACTTAAGAGAGAGAAAAAACCATTTTACCAGTCTATTACAAACGCATGGCTGTAAACAGAACTGCAGCCAGAACTACTTAGCTGACATGTTGCCAATTACAAAAAAGAAACTTTACAAATTTTTTCTCTGTTAACATGCTACAACACTTTCCCTTGTTGAAAGAGAAAAAAAATATTACAACACATTTCTAAATTAGGGTTCTAAATTAGCAGTTAGAGTTCAGAGTTTATGAGTCCCATCTTTTCGCATAATATTAACAGTCTAGGTTTATGCAAGGGCTTTGTCATTAAGTCTGCAACTTGCATCTCTATTGAAATCTGTTGCACACTAATTTCTTCTTCTAACACTTTTTTTCACGGATGAAGAAATGTTTTAAACTAATGTGCTTCGTTCTTCGATGAAACTCAGGGTTCTGAGCCAGTCTAACAGCTGCACTATTATCAATATAAATTGTGGGTATCTCTTTCAAGAAAGATACTCCACTAATAAGTCTCTTCAACCAAATTTACTCTTTAGCGGCTTCATTTGCAGCAACTATCTCAGCCTCAGTTGTTGATGTAGCTACCATTGCTTGACGTTGACTTAGCCAAGATATTGCTCCACCTGCATACAAAACTACAACACCACTGGTTGATCTGCCTGTTTGCATGCAACCTCCAAAGTCAGCATTACTGAAGCATTCTAGAACTCCAGGTTTATAGCCTGATTTATAGATAATGCACTTTTGCTTAGAGCTTGCAATATATCTAAAAACTCGCTTTACCTTGATACAATCTTCTTTACAGGGATTTTCTAGTTTACGTGATAAAATACTAACAGCGTATGCTAGATCAGGTCTTGTCCCCATCATAAGATACATTATTGCTCCAACTGCTTTGCGGTAAGGAAAGGCTGCCTCATTAACTTCTTCTGTACATACTTCTTTCTCTTTTAAAATAGGTGTATGAACTGGCCTGCAGTCACTCATACCAAACCGCTGAAGTATCTTTGTAGCATATGCTTCTTGTCCAATTTTAATGCTTCCATTTTTAAGATGCTGTATTTCTATTCCTAAGAAATGTGATGCTGGCTTGCTGGTAATTTTGAACTTTTTCTTTAATTGGTTAATGAAATTTTTTGAGTCTTCTTCATGAGTTGCAGCAATTAGTCCATCATCCACATATAGAGCTACAAGTAGCTTTTTGTTTTCTTCCTGTCAAATAAAAAAACATTGATCTGCTTCACTGATTTTAAACCCAAGGTCTAACATAAATTTTCCAAAACATTTATGCCAACATCGAGGGGCTTGCTTCAATCCATACAAACTTTTCTTGAGTTTGCATACATTATTGGTACCATCATTATAACCTTCAGGTTGACACATATAAATGCTTTCATCTAGATCGCCATATAAGAATGCAGTTGAAACATCAAATTGCATCAGATGCATCTTCTCACTTGCTGCAATACTTATTAGAGAACGTACAGTTCCTAACTTTGTCACTGGACTGAAAGTCTGGTTATAATCAATACCATGTCTTTGATTAAAGCCTTTAATTACAAGTCTTGCCTTATACTTATCAATTGTGCCATCTGGATTTTTCTTGATCCGGAAGACCCATTTACAAGGAAGAGCTTTTGCCTCTTGTGGTAATGGTGCTAAAGTCCATGTGTTGTTTTCATTTAAAGAACTAATTTCAGAATCCATGGCCTTTACCCAGAAATTATGCTCTTTGCATTGAGTAGCTTCTTCATATGACTCTGGTTCATTCACGTCAGACATAAAACCTTCAGTTGCCATTACATAATCTTCGAAAATTTTAGGCCTTCTTAGTTCACTGCGATTTCTTAATTTTATATACTTCTTTTCATCTTCACATTCACTTTCTGAACTGATTTGCTCTTCTAAATCTTCTTCGTCATGCTTTCCCTCATTTTCAGCTTCAGGTAATTGTCTGTCAGGTTCAGGTAAAGGTATTTCTACAGGACCTTCACAATTTTTCAGAGGTTTCTCTTAAAATACTACATCTCGAGAGCAGATAACAGTATTGGTTTCTTTTATCCAGATTCGGTATCTTTCATCACCATCATATCCTAGCAAGTAACCTTTTTATGCTTTCTTATCCATTTTTCTACGTTTTTGATCTGGTATGTGGGCATAACAGGAAGAACCAACTATACGCATATGTCTTATGTGAGGTTTCTTTTCCATCCACAATTCATAAGGTCTTGCATCTGGTAATGAACTTTTTACCGTTCTGTTCAAAATGTAAGCAGATGTACTAATCCTGCCCATAATGATGAAGGAAAATTAATTTCCGAATTAGAGTATTTTAGAGTTCTTGCCATTTCCACCAAGATTCTATTTTCTCGTTCACTTCCACAATTCTGTTGTGGGGTGTAGGGGGCTGTTGGTCTTTGGATAGTTCCATTTTTCTTCAGGATACGTCTAACATTATCATTGTCGAATTCTCTTCCATTATCATTCAACATCTCTTTGATATTGTGTCCTAAATTTTTAGCATGTGCTAACATATCTTCAAGAGCTCGTGTAACTTCTGACTTTTGACGAAGAAAAAATACATATCGAAATTTAGTAAAATGATCCTTAAAGACTACAAAGTAACGATACTTCTTAAAGGATTCATCAAAAGGTCCACACACATCTGCTGAGATAAGCTCTCCAGGTTTCTGAGTCTTCTGTCTACTACCAAATTTCAAACGATGTGCTTTACCATATACACATGCTTCACAGAGCCGATTATCCAATTTAACTCCAAGATCCATTTGTTTTTCTAAGACATTCTTTATATGACGTTTGTCCTGGTGTCCTCAGCGCTCATGATATAACTGCAGAATAGAATCATTTGTAGTAGCTATGTTCACTTCCACTGGATTATCTGGAATAAGAACTTCCATGTGAATTCTATATAGACCACCACTTTTGTTTCTTGTACCATAGAGCCTTCTTGTTGATTTTTAACCAACATTCTTCAGCAGTTGACTCGAATTTGCTGTTTTTGTTTCTATCATGTGTTGCTAATACTGAAAATAAAATTTACTGATACCTGGCACTAGCCAAACTTCTTTAAGTTCTTTAAATTGCCTCTCTCTTTTTACTTTTGTCAATATCTTTAAAGTTCCGTTACCTACAGCTGGTAAGATTTTACCATTTTCAGCAGTAACTCCATGAGGGGATTCAAATACTTCAAAGTCTGTGAAGTAATTGCTGTTATTGGTGATATGCTTTCATGCACCATTATCAACAAACCAGTCATAACAACGTTCTTCAGATGAGAATGCTTCTTCGTGTACAGCCAATAAGGACATATTTGCTGAAATACCGTCTTTTCTTTGGAACTTATAATTCTGACTGGGCTTTGCTGATTTTCCATCAGCTATCCACTTTCGACAAGATTTCACCCAGTGACCACTTTGGTGACAATAATTGCACTTTCCTATTTCCTTTTTACTTTTGTAAACTGTTTTGGCTTTAGTGGCTTTTGCTTCTGATACTTCTTGATTCCGGACATCATCTTTTAATTTCTCTTCCTTATTTTCTCTTTCTTGTGTACATAATTGAGTTGTTAGTTCATCAATTGTTCTTTAATTTTCATTCAGAAGGAGCCAACTGGACTTGAAAGACCTGTACTCTTGAGGTAATGTGTCTAGAATCTTGCAAATTAATAGCATTTGGGGAAGTTGAGCTTCTTGTTTTCTTTCAAGACCCAAATTCAATTCATTCCAAAGGTTTTTTAATTTTGATAGGTGAGCAGCCATACTGTCATTAGCTGTCCACTTAAACTGAAAAAACTGCATACAAATATTGTACAGTTGATTATCTGAAGTAGCTTCATACAGTTTATGAAGTTCCAGCCACATACATAGTTACTTCTCTGGCATTATCAAACCTCATTATTTTCTGCATAGTTTCTTCAGTCATTGAATTCGTTAAGATCATCATAGCACATGTGTTAGCCTTTTTATAACACATTAAATCTTCCTTATGCTTTTTTAAAGTTGCTTCACTAGCTCCATCAGGTGGCTGATCTGGTTTCTGTAATTTTCCTTCAACAACTTCCAAGGTGTCAGCATGCTAGTTCAAAATAAATTTTATTTTGTATTTCCACAGCGGCCAATCACTTTCTCCACTCAAAGGTTTAACCTGTAACTTTGATGCCTCCATGCTTAATACTTCACTCTTATTAATGCAATATCTTCTAATATAGTATGACCTTAAATCAAATATATAATGAGCACTATAGTCCACTTCAATCCCAAAAATCCCTCTATGGCTTTCTTAAAAATGATTTCAGGACTTGAAGAGTAGAATCATTAAAAAAAAAAAAACTTTACCGTTCTTGCCGGCCACGAGTTAGGCCTAAGACTGCAGGGTTGGCATACTTCAGCTGACTCAATTATTTATGTGTAAAACAATCGTCCGAACACATATAGCGAGAAAAAAACCCATTTTACCAGTCTATTACAAACGCATGGCTGTAAACAGAACTGCAGCCAGAACTACTTAGCTGACATGTTGCCAATTACAAAAAAGAAACTTTACAAACTTTTTCTCTGTTGACATGCTACAACAATTTTTAATTGGGTTTTCATATTATTGATGTGTATAACATTTCGTATGCTTTTGTTGCTATGTTATTTATACTATGTTTAGTTTTTAAATGTAGTTTGGGAAACAAACATTAATTCTTTTTTTCAGTTCCTTCCATCATATAGAGTTCTCAAGGCAAAAAGACAATTTGACATTTTTACATTTCAGCTTTTAGTGGTACAATGATGAAAGGCTGAATCTCCCTAAATTCTTAGGAGTTTATTATGGAGAGAAAAGGAATTTAATATGTAGAGGATGTTTATAGAAGTTTAATGTGGAGGGCAGTTGAGTGATTTGCAGTCCTCAGTCAAACATTTCCAGTTTTTTAAGAGGTAATGCTGGAGTCATTTCACAGTTCTATTGGAAAATTCTGCTAAACCTGTAATTTAATCGCTTTTTTTTTTGCTCCAGTGATGAACGGCTAAATCTAGATGAATTCTGGGGAGTTTATTATAAATTTATATATTTTTATATTGGGTTTTCATTTTATTCGTGTGTATAACATTTCGCATGCTTTTTTTATGTTATTTATAACGTGTTAAGTTTTTAAATTGATTTTGGCAAACAAACATTCGTTAATTTGACTTTTTACTTTTCAGTTTTACATTTCAAAATTCTTTACGTTCCAAAAGACAATTTGACATTTTCCCTTTTCAGCTTTTAGTGGTTTATTATAAATGTATATATTTTATGTTTTACTTTTCAGGGTTTTTTTTTGCTCCAATGATGAAAGGATAAATCTAGCTGAATTCTGAGGAGTTTGTTATGAATTCATATTTTTTATATTATAGATTTATATTTTTTATTCATGCGTATAACATTTCACGTGCTTTTTTTCTATGTTATTTATACTGCGTTTAGTTTTTAAATTGATTTTGGTTAACAAACATTCTTAAAATCTCGGGCAATGCCGGGTACTTCAGCTAGTATATATATATATATATATATATATATATATATATATATATATATATATATATCAGATAGGGATTTTTCTCTGGGGGTACGTGGGGATCCACAGCTTTTTTTTTAAGTACTAGGGGCTTCGCCCCTAGGCTCGCTACGCTCGCTTTTCGTACGGAGCCTTCGGCCTCTAATAAGGCTTACTCGTAAAAAAGTATTTGTTATTGCAATGTGATATTAACGTGACCGACTACGTTGAAAACATCGATTTTCGGCAATTGGTCTAATTTATTTTTATTTGTGTTTGGACCTTCCTCTTTCAAAAACTGTTTTTCTTTTTTCTCTACGTGATCTAGAAGAAATAGGAATACAATTGTAGTATAATGTATTTTATCTCCTGTGGCAACACTTGATTTTGTTTTTACTTTTGGCAACACTTCTGTGTTGCTTACATTGATGTAACAATGTAGCTTTATCACCTCGTGGTTTTCCAGTTGATTTAAGCTTAAATCTAGGTTAATATGCTGCCATTTCATTTAACATTTCACTACAATTTAATCAACTGAATTTCTCGCATCCCCACATCGCTCGATTCTGCAAAAATGGAACAACTTTTGAAACCCGAAAGATTTGATACTGATCCCACGTGCACGGGTGCCGAATCGAAGTGGAAACATTGGAAAAGGACTTTCAATAATTTTCTTGGCCAAGTTACCGGAATTACAGAAGATGGTAAGCTACAATTATTGTGTAATTATATCTCTGCTAATGTTTTTCGATACATAAGTGACTCTGAAAACTACTCCAACGCTATCGAAGTACTCGATTCACTATACGTTACAAAACGAAACGAAATTTTTGCAAGACATTGCTTAGCGTCTAGAGCTCAACAAACGGGAGAATCTATCAACGAATACCTCCAGATATTGAAACAAATGAGTAAAGACTGTGAATTCAAAGCTGTAACAGCAGACATATACAAAGACGAATACATAAGGGATGCCTTTATACGAGGTCTTAAGAGCTCGCGTATCCGGGAAAGACTTTTGGAGAATACCACCATTACATTAGAGAAGGCTTTTGACCAGGCTAGGTCACTGGAGCTAGCCGAGTTACACTCCGCATCATATTCAAATACGACGAATTCTATTCCAGTGTCCGCTGTTGAACATAAAGATGATGACTTGGAGGAGACCCCATCGACTTCAGCTGCCTTAGCACGCTCAGAAAAGTGCTTTTTCTGCGGTAACGAACGTCACCCAAGGAACTCTTGCCCTGCCAAAGATGTTATTTGTAGAGGATGTGGAAAGAAAGGGCATTACCAACGAGTTTGTAAATCTCGACCTACTCGCTCTTCCACTAATGCTACAGCTTCTACACTGTTTTTGGCTTCTGCCTCAACAGCTCCTCAATGCCTCCAGAAATCCATAACCAAAGTGTTAGTGAATGATGTGGAACTAAATGCATTAATTGATACAGGTAGTTCTCTCAGCTTTTTGAACGAAAATTTCGTAAAAAAATGTAGAATAAATATAAAACCATACTTTGGGAAAATAACTATGGCCAACTCATCCTTGAGTTCAGATGTTACGGGATGTGGCTCACTAACTCTAAAGATGCAGACTCATATATACCACAATATTGAGGTATTAATCATGAAGAATCTGTGTGCGGATTTCCTGATAGGACATGACCTTCTGAAGAGCCACTCTTCAGTAGAAATCGAATTCCATGGTGACAAACTGCCTCTTAAAATCTGCTCGTTGGCCACTGCCAGAGTTCCAGCCGCATCTTTATTCGCCAATCTCACACCAGATTGCAAACCAGTCGTCACAAAATCCAGACGGCAGACGGAAGCAGATAAGATATTCATTGCTGCTGAAGTGGAGAAATTGCTCAAGGAAGGGGTGATTGAACCTAGTAACTCACCATGGCGGGCACAGGTTTTTATAGTCAAAGGAGAAAATCACAAGCCTAGAATGGTAGTTGATTACTCCCAAACTATTAATAAATTTACAATGCTGGATGCCTACCCACTCCCAAAAATTGAAGAGATGATACATAACATATCCCAATTCAAAGTGTTTAGCTCCATTGACCTCAAGAGCGCCTACCACCAAGTACCTATCTTAGAGTCGGACAGGCAATTTACAGCCTTTGAAGCTGCAGGAAAACTCTACCAATTCCGACGAATCCCTTTTGGCGTTACTAACGGTGTCCCAGCTTTCCAAAGAAATATTGATAATATTATCAAGGAAGAAAAACTCAAAGGCGTTTTTCCATACTTAGATGATGTAACAGTTTGTGGTAGGGACCAACACGAGCATGATCAAAATTTGCAGAAATTCTTGAATGCTGTTAAAAGATATAACCTCACACTAAACCCAGATAAATGTCAATACTCAACAAAATGTGTCAGAATACTAGGATATCTTATTGAAAATAGAATTATTAAACCTGATCCTGACAGGCTAGCACCACTTATGAATTTACCTATCCCAAATGACATGGCAACCTTACAAAGAACTCTTGGTATGTTTGCACATTACTGTCGCTGGATTCCAAGATTCTCAGAAAAAATTCGCCCTCTTCTGACAAAAGCATTCCCACTCTCTGAAGAAGCTGTGAGAACATTCAAGTCAATCAAGGAAGATGTTGCAGAAGCTTCTTTGTCTGCAATTGAAAACAACATCCCATTTAGAGTTGAAACTGATGCTTCGGAATTTGCCATTGGGGCAACTCTCAGTCAAGGAGAACGTCCCATAGCCTTCTTTTCAAGAACACTTAATGCAGCTGAGCAAAGGCACTCTTCTGTCGAGAAAGAGGCTTATGCCATCGTGGAATCCATAAGAAATTGGAGGCACTACCTGATAGGAAGACATTTTGAAGTCCTCACCGACCAGAGATCTGTGGCTTTCATGTTTGATCAGTATCACTCAAGCAAAATAAAAAACGAAAAGATTATGAGATGGCGACTGGAATTAGCTAACTTCAAATTTGATATAATTTATCGTCCAGGTAATCGGACACTACTGCAGACACAATGTCAAGAATTGCAGCAAATATCTATCCAGGAACAGAAACAAACCTCAAACAGTTGCTCAATAGCTTATGTCACCCTGGTATAACACGTATGCACCACTGGATTAGAGCTAAAAACTTGCCATTCACATTAGATGACATTAAAAGAATGACTAATTCATGCCCTGTCTGTAATGAGCTGAAGCCTCGTTTCCATAGGAATGAGGGGCAGTTAATAAAGGTAACTTCACCATTTGAGAGGCTTAACTTAGACTTCAAGGGGCCCCTACCTACCTCATCTAAGAATCGTTTCCTTCTGACTATAGTAGACGAATTCTCAAGATATCCTTTTGCATTTCCTTGTACAGATATTTCTGCTGCAACCATAGTAAAAGTATTAACTAATGTATTCTCCCTCTTTGGGACACCAGCCTATATACATTCCGATAGAGGTGCTTCATTTATGTCACATGAACTGAAGTCTTTCCTCACTTCCTTAGGGGTTGCTACTAGTAGAACCACTGCTTATAATCCACAAGGCAATGGGCAAGTCGAAAGATATAATGGGATTATATGGAAGACAGTACTTTTAGCCTTGAAAACAAAAAGTGCAAGGACAGAAGATTGGGAAGAGGTGCTTCAGCCAGCTCTCCACTCAATTAGATCATTACTGTGCACTGCCACCAACGCTACTCCTCATGAGCGTATGTTCACTCACCCTAGGAGATCCTTCAATGGTCGATCCTTGCCTACATGGTTAACCCAGCCAGGTCCTGTTTTAATGAAAAATCATGTGCGGCATACTAAATATGATCCTACCGTGCTAGAAATTGAACTAATTGAGGCTAATCCAGACTATGCATTTGTTAAGCTTCCTGATGGACGTGAGTCAAGTGTCTCTGTTCGACATTTGGCACCCAAAGGTGACTCTGCAGCCAAGCTCAACACGCAACCCATCTATCTTCCCCATACTGATCCTTCAGATCCTCTAGAGGATGACAAGGTTTCCCTAGACAATGATCAAGATACCACCATGCCAGAGATCAACAGTCCTGATCTCCCTAATGTGGATTCTATAAAGCCTACCCAGAACAATTCCCTATCTGCTCGACAGAGACGACCACCACCATATCTTCATGACTATGTGACTTATTAACTTTTTCTGGTAGGGGGTGAATGTAGTATAATGTATTTTATCTCCTGTGGCAACACTTGATTTTGTTTTTACTTTTGGCAACACTTCTGTTTTGCTTACATTGATGTAACAATGTAGCTTTATCACCTCGTGGTTTTCCAGTTGATTAAAGCCTAAATCTAGGTTAATATGCTGCCATTTCATTTAACATTTCACTACAACAATATAAACTGAATTTTGATTTTAGTTTCTTTTAAATTATGTTTAAATATTTCCTCTGTTAGGGCTAATAGCGAGATACATAGGGGTGATTCTCGGGCAATGTAACAGCCTCCATCCATTTACTATTGTCACCCTTATGTGAAGGGCTTTTCATCACTGTTGAATTATCAGCTTTAAAATTCGATTAAAAATCGAAATCTTAAGATAGAGACTTGAAATGAGGTTTATATGAATAAGAAAGCTTTAATCTTCCAGATGATGTAAATATTTCCTTTGTAAGATAAAAACTGGAGGAGCGTATACCAGGAGCGATCTATATTACATCCACATATGGGACGATATTTCTTGAAAAATTGTTTTTAATTTTTTGATGAAAATATTAGTCTGTTTTAAAATATTTTTAAACAAACGAGGTCTAGTTTGAAAGAGAAATGTCTGTAGTCTTAGATTGCAAAAAGATCAAAATTCTACGATCATTTTTTGGCGAGTTATCGTAATCTGAAGATGAAAAAGTCAATATTTTCCCACAAAACATAAAATTAAAAAAGAACTTAAAGTCCGATGAAGATGAGACATGTCTTACTTTGTTGCCCCCATTTTTCTGCATCCGTTGGTATCGCTCTCGACCCTATACCCCCAACGGTTTCGGAGGAGATAGCGTGACAAACTTTTGACAGCGGCGGCGGCAGCGGGAGTTACTTTTTTTTAGAATAGAGAGATTATTTTGGCTTAACTTAACCGAAATTTTAAGAAACTTATGAATCAATTGTTAATATGTAACAAAAAGTAGTTTTTAAATTGCGAGTTTATTGTTCCCCTATGGCGTGACGTGTGAAAACACGGTACTAAAAATGCGCACCTTTATTTGTGAAAACACTGTATATCACCGATTTTTATATAAAAAATAAACCCTGTTTACTTACACACACACACACACACACACACACACACACACATATATATATATATATATATATATATATATATATATATATATATATATATATATATATATATATATACTTTTGACCTATTAACAAGGAAATGATGTTAGTTAACCTAATAAAGTTTTAACAGAAAGATTTCGTATCCAGGTTGTTTCTTATCCAGATTGTCTGTTGTCGGCGAGAGTCGTAGGGCCTGTTCACATAGGAGTCCGTTGCGTTGCGTTAAGGAAAAGATGACGTTGAGACGAAAATAAACCCATCATAGGCGTTAAAAATTTCATCCCTAATCGTTTAGAGGCATAGGAGAGAGGCATAATCGTTTTCACATAGGAGTCGTTAACATGTGACTTAATTGATACATCTCACCTGGAAGGTGAGTCACATGTTAGCTGAACAACAGACTGTTTTAACTTCATTATTAGACGTATCAATTGCTGCTTCTAAGGATACTGAATCTAAGATTATCGGAGAGAAAGATACTGATGAAGAAAACAATAAGAATCTCTCTTTACTTTTGGAAAAAGTTGAAGGTTAACGTTTTTTCCAGGTTAAAAAAAATTAGATGAAGTTCTCAAAATCAAATTTGTCCTCCATGTTGAAGCATTATGACAACTCAACAAATTTCAAACTTCTGCTTCTGTTTATAATGATAGTAGGGCGTATTTTCGTAAGTTTTTGTTTCGAATTTGATATTAAATTTAATTTTTGATTGTGTTAGTAGAAACCTCTCTCTGAAATTGAGAAAATATATAAAGTATTTAACCATGGGTGACAGGTTGACTGACAAATTAATTACCGAGGAGTTTAATCCTCTCGATTATGTTAAGAAAAAAATTATTGATTGCACTGGTGTAGAAGATCTCTTAAATGAAAGAGATCGTATCCAGAAACTAGCTGAAGAAACTAATGGCTTACTCAAGAAAAATGTCTATAAAAATTATACGCAGTTTATTGAAACTGCAAAGGAAATTTCATACCTGGAAGGTGAGATGTATCAATTAAGTCACATGTTAGCTGAACAACAGACTGTTTTAACTTCATTATTAGACGTTTCAATTGCTGCTTCTAAGGATACTGAATCTAAGATTATCGGAGAGAAAGATACTGATGAAGAAAACAATAAGAATCTCTCTTTACTTTTGGAAAAAGTTGAAGGTTGTGCTACCATCTTAGAAGTTAGGGGAAGAACTGTGCTGTATAATGGTGAAATGATAGAGTTAGGAGTTAATGACTTAAAACCTCTCCACACTGTGTACTGTGTTCTTTTAGATGATGGTTTGATGTTTGCTACGAAGGTAGAAGATAGTCGGGGACCAATGCAATACAGGTTAGTGTTGATATTTTTTTTTTTGGTAAAATCCAGTTGATATGAGCATATTACCTACGATTAAGTCTCTTTTTAAAATGATTGCCAGAATATCACCCAGTCAAATCATAAAATTTTCGAGTATACCCCTTCTGAATGTCTTATACGCCAATCGCAAGAATATCAGCTCCAAAAACATGCACAAGAAAGATATGAAAGGGAGTAATATACTTCTGACCATCATTCGCACAGGAATCCTCATAATCACCCAACACTGCTGTAACATTGTATGTATTATAAAATGGTTAATAGCAATTTCTGATTTTTTTAAATCAAAGTAATTAAGGAGATAATTTAACATCACTTTAAGAGAAGCATTAATTTTCCTTAAATTGAGTTTCACCTAGACTTTCCATGCCCTAATGAGTGGATTCCTGTTTATCATTTTGTTTTATTAAGTAATATATTAGAATATATGTACTTTATGAAATCTATCTGAATTTTTTTTTCTTTATTGCTATATATTCTATGATTAGGATCTAATTCTCACAAAAAATGTGTTGAAAGAAAATAAATCTTTTCTTCGTAGAAACTTATATTCTAAAATAATCACACAATCACTAAAAAATTGCTTTGTTTTGCCATCATAGAATTATAATTTTTGTTTTCAAATCAGTAACACAAGTTCCTAAATAATAACTGTGAATTTTTATAAACCTCTGTTAATTAATGCTTGAGTGTAACAGAGGTTACACTCAAGCAAATTGCACTCAAGCAAAGCTCAATTAACAGAGTTGGTTATTAATGTTGAGTGTGTATACTAAACTCAACTGACAAACAAAAAGGTTCTGCATAGCTTGAAAATATACTTTTCAAGGATTATTGATGTTTTTATAAGCTGCATATAGTGTTTAAAATGAGAACTAAGTAAAATAATGTTAAAACACATTGACTGGCTGTCTTCAGTAAATAAAGTCAGTTGTATTCTATTGTGAGTAATGCTGACATTCTTTCAGATGATTTATATTTTAGCTAACTTTCTTTAGCCTATGCATGCATAATCCATTGAAGGGTAACTTGGAAATATATATTTAGAAGTTCAGTGTTTATTTTAAAATTACTTTTGTAAATTAATTCATCAATTTTTTCCTGTTCATATGAATATTTTATAATATATAATATGGTTTATAACTGTAATGAATGTTATAGCTAGTTTCTTGGTTAGATTAAAGTGCTAAAATAATCTATTGTTGGTCCTATGACTATTTGGAATATCAGTACATCTTTCCATAATAGTATATTAGCCTTAATGTGTTAGTACTGAAACTAGAGTTCATCAGAGAAATTAAGTTATGAGCTCATCTTGTTGTTTTTCCTATTTAAGTGTTATGAATTTGAATGTTTAATCAGTGCTCTTTACAAACTGTTATTTAATAGTAATTATGCTCTAGAGTTTTTCAAGGTATAAATGTCTTGATTTGATTGATATATGATGCAGTACAGCATTATAATGAAGGTACTTTTCAACAATATTATGAAATTTTGGATTGAATTTTTTTTTTCATTGCTGTGCTAAATAAAATTCAATACCAGCATTCTAATGAAGGTACTTTTCAACAACATTATGAAATTTTGGATTGAATGTATTTTTATTTCATTGCTATACTAAATAAAATTCAACACAAAAAATATGTATAATAATAATAATAACACTTTGTTTATATGGAGATAACTTAAAATAACAAGCAAGAAAGATTAATAATTAAAACACTTGAATGATCTTATCATTTTTTTTAAAATGTCATCATTGATAACAAATAGAAAAAAAATCTTCCCTGTTACACTATGATATGAACCTCTCTACAAATAAAATTTTCTGCTAAAATAAATTTGTACTTTTTATAGATGTAATATTTAAACCCTTGTTACTTTTGTCAATATATAAATGTGAAGATTATAACAATGAAACTGAAGAGATATGCTCATAGGTGTAGCGTGCTTCTAACTTGAGGGGGGGATGGGGGCACAAATTGAATTCAGGGCCCTCCTCCATGCATTGACTGCCTGGTAGTCCTTAAAATATGAAATATTATGATTTTTTTTAAATTGAATAACAATAGCATTGATGTTTGAGTAGTATTCAAAAGTTATACAATGAGAAAAATAAATATAATATAAATAACATGAGGGAAAAAAAAATAGCATTGAATTTTTGTTATGGATCATATCATTGTTAAAAACTATGTTAAGGCTAAAGATATAATTGGAAAGACAATACTATAGATACAATCCTATAGGTACATGCAAGTACACATACAATCCTATTAGGATTGTATGCGTACTTGCATGTACATACATACAATCCTATTAGGATTGTATGTGTACTTACATCTATGGTGCGTTGAGCCGTTACTGTAAGTTGTCTGTGTCATTTCATTTTCTTTTGACTAAATGTTTCAATGGGGATCTCGGGGCCTTGGGATGTCTTTTGGCTATACCTGCATCCTATTCAGAAAGTTCCCCTTGAGGTAACTGATTTGGTTAGGCTCCCTGATGACGAGACCAGTCGGTTACTTCGATTTCTGGTTCAGTTCCGGCACTACTACAGAATCTTGCCTTAGGTGCATGGAGCCCTGAGTGCTTGATTTCTGTTTATTTTTTATCTGCATTCATCTCATAATTATCTAGCTCTGTTGGATTATTTATTTTTAGTTATATTTGTCCATTTTCAATATGAGAATATGAAGCAACTGCACAATCTTTTATTTAAAAGTTTTATGTTTTCATTGCTAGGGTAGGTTTTAAGTTAACTTGTTTGGCAGTCTGTGCTCGCTTTTTAATTTTTGTTTGTTTGATTTGTTTATATTATTTTACTAGGTTAAAGAATACATAGGGAATTAAAATACATTGGTCATTAATCAGGGACACTTTGAGAGAAAAAAAAATATTACTATCTCTCAACTGCATGAAGTAAACCTCTTAGAATCAGCTTGATTTTGACAGATTATTGATAAATTTATAATTACAGACCTTATACTATGCAGCAATCTAATTTAAATCTCATTTATACATTTTTTTTTTTTTTTTTGTTTTTTTTTTTTATAAAAAAAAAAAAAAAAAAAAAAAAACTGATACTATTAAGTGACCCTTCTTGTTAATGTGTGTTCTGCAGATTTTATTTATCTTTAAGCATTCTAAATTTTGCACTGCAATTTAGAAAAAATATAGTTCTTTCCTTTGTAGTCTGAAATTTTTGTTTTTACAGTACTTTTCCCTCTAGCATACTGGTCCAAACTTGATTATTGACTGGGGGAACTCAGTAAAATATCTGGGCATAACGCTAGACAAGTGGCTAACATGGAAACCTCACATTAAATAAAGTGTTATAAAAACCTGAAATGCTTTGCTCACTATTTTTCAGCTCACATCTTAATAGAAGAAATAAAATGTTGCTCTATAAATCAGTTATTCTTCCACATACATTCTATGACATGCATGTTTGAACATACACAGCAAAATCAAATATCCAAGTACAGTAAACCTTGTTTATCTGGACTAACTGAGACCATAAGCAATCTGGACAATTGAAAATCTGGGTAATATGGGTAATAAGCAAAACAAAATCCTTAACTAAGCAGATTTACCATTTATTACGATAAAAAAATGTTTTGTAACAAAATTGCATAGTATTGTTTACAAGACATTAAAAAATATAAAAATAACTTTTCACATCATTTCTTAACAAAGAAATAGTAAGTCTAGTAAAGCTTTTTTAAACTCAACAAAAAGTATTTTATTATCATAATTTATTGTACAATCTATTCAGGTACTGTACATTGAATCAAACTAAAAAGTGAATATTTGGCATGGTTATAGTTATGTTCTTGCTATCATAGTTTAAAATTATCTAATGTGAACTTTAAATAAAAATGTCTACAAATCTGATCCGGATTATTTGGAGATCCAGATAAACAAGGTTTTACTGTAATAGAAAAGGCCTAGAACCAAATTCTGAGGAGAATTACAAAGGGCAAATAAATACCTCTCTAATGTGGTTATTAAGTGGGATTATGACATCTGAACTTTCAATAGGGCTGCTCAGCAGGTCTCTTTTAATTTTTATAATGAAATAATAGCTGAAGTCCCTGATTATGATCATAGAGATCCTCAATACAGAAAACATCCCTGAGCAGCTGTCCTTGAGCCTGCGTCAGATTAACTTATTTAATTTTTTACATTAACTTATTTACACGATTTTTAAATCAATTCCTCTAATCTCTTTAGAATATCAGTTAAATTAAATTCTCTCCTTTTTCTCTGCTATATATTTATTCTGTTTTTTTTGTGTTTATAATTATAAAAATAATAAATAAATATATAAAAATTAAAAATTAATAATAATATATATGTATATATATATATATGAATATCTGTGTGACCTTTCCATACCCATCCATATACTATTAAGATTAATAAATTAAAAATTTACTCTAAAATCAAGAAATGAGTCATTCAATTATTTTTTGTTGACAGCATCATAATTGCATAAACATATATTGTTTTCCATATTTTAATCTGTATTTGTGTATGTGATTAAAAATAAGATATATTTGGTTTGCTATTAACATAATGTTTTATGCATTATAATAATTTAAACTGAGTCTTTTAAACTTTATTTTAGATACCAAGCCTTATATGAGTTGGATGGTCTGGCTGTTGTTAATGTCAAAGAAGAATTAAGTATAAAAAATGCTTTCAAAATTCTAATGTTTCCAGAAGTAAGACTTTTTCAGTGTTCATCTGCTGCATTGAAAAAAGAATGGTTATCCCGTATTGATCAGGCTAAAAAAAAGAAATTAACATTACATGAAAGACGTCATTCTGGTGTGGGAGATGCTCCAAACCCCTTTGAAGATGAAGGAGGCAATCCATTTGAAGATGGTTCACCTTCAAAAAAGAATGCTCAGCTTGAAACACCTACATGGCTTTTGGAGCTTCCTGAAGAATTAGATGTATGCATTGCTTTACGAGAGTTTGAGAAAGCTGTTGATCTCATACAGAAGGCCAATACTCACTGTGCTGCATTTCCTAGAAGTACGGCTGTGCGAGACACAAAAATACGAATAGATAACAGATCAAAACAATTAGTCATTATACTTACTGAAGAACTTAAAGTTTCTCCTGATCGTTCTCTTCATGGTGGTCCCAGGGCTGCAAGAAAAGCTGTAGGAGTTTTAATTAGGCTTGGGAAGTCTTCTAAAGCATGTAATTTATTTTTAAAGCGTTGCTCTGCAATGTTGAAACAAAATATGAAACAACAAAAGGCTGAAGGTGCTACTGCTGGTTATGTTGAAAAATTGTGCTCAGTTTTTTTTTCTAGTATTGCAAGTATTGGAAAAGAGTTCTCCAGAGCTTTTGGAAATAATGCTTGTATGTCCTTGTTTATCTGTTGGGCTAAAGTGCAATTAGAGCAGTTCATTCAAACTTTTTCAAAACATGTGTTTACTCCTCAAGTTAGTGCATCTGTGGCTACTGAATGCATAGCCTGTGCTCGTCAGCAGTGTAACACACTTCCAGAAGTTGGATTAGATTTATCTTTTATTCTCAATGTCTTGTTATGTTCTCATGTGGAACGACTTGTCACAGAAATGAGAGACAAACTGTTAGAAGCTGTAAAATTACGTGCTAATGATGATAAATGGCGCCCTCAAAACCTACAGAATGCTGCAAATACTAAGAAATTGCTGGATGATTTGAGGGAAATGGGTGTACATTCAGCTGAAGTATATCTCTTTGATGAATGTTGGCTCTACTTAACATCCAATATCACAGCATTTGCAAAAATGTATTTGAATTTTCTTGATGACTTATTAAAGTTATATACACCTTCAGTTCATGTGCTAATTAGTGAAGCACTTGCTGTAACTTTCCAAACACAACTTTATCATGTGAAAAATGCTTTTCAAAAAGCATCTGATGTCTCAGAAAAACAGTTTCTAGTCAAGAATGGCACTTTCCTGTCAGATATTTCAAAGATTGCTGAAAATCGATTTACCTCTAAATTAGATCGTTCTTGTCCATTCTTTTCTGACATACAAGAAGAACTTAACAGATTGATATCAAATTCTCAAAAATCATCATTTACTAAATATTCATCTACTGCATATATATAGTAGAAAATAATGCTAAAATCTTAGTTATTTAATACTAAAAAGGAATGCTTACAGAGTTATATAAGATTTTGCTCTCAATTACATATATTTTTTTTCTGATAAGAATTTTATGTCATGTCTAGTTGATAATTCTTTTGTACACATTATTTAATTTTCTGTTATATTATAAATTGAAGCTTCTAAATTGCTTATTCATTGTATCAGAATCTGCCCAGTCCCTCGATTGTTGTATAAATAAAAGAATATTATTTTAAGTCTGTGTTTCTAGTATGCATTTTTATTCTGTAAATTTACTATTTTTTATAATTTTGACTGACTTAATTATTTTCTATTAATTTTGACATACTTCTAACCAATAATTGCCAATAGTTCAGCATTAAGAGGTGCAGCATAAATTAGACATTTTTCATAAATTATTCAACAGACAATTGAGACATTGGTCATAATTTATAATATGCTTTTATGAAAATTAATATGTTGTTTTGTTATGTATTTAAGTCCTTAATTAGAAATTAAACATCAATCAGAAATTAAGTTCTTAATTCTTAATTTGCCCAATTTTTTTAATGCATTTTTTATTAATTGTTTGATCTTTTACTTATTTCATGTTAATTTTTATGTGTCATAGTACAATTTTAGGTAAGTGAATGAACATTTCTTCCTCCTAAATTAAATATATTAAACCTGATGTTAAAACTGGAGTCATTAAATTCTGTTTATCTTTAGTATGCTGCAGATGAATTAACCTTGATGTTTCAAAGTAATATTGCATACATGTTTTAAATCAAATGTGTAGCCTAGGGGTTGGTAACACGGTGCCGCAAAACAATTTTAAAGAGCCCGCCGTTTAACTATTTCAATTTTAGATATTTGAACAACAAACGCTCGTAGTTGTAATGAGTAATTTTTGCAAACAAAAATTAAAAATCGTAAAACCGGGAAAATTAAAAACTGAGCAGACTGCTCTCTTGACAGTGTCGCTCTCTCCTTGCTGTGAGTCACCTTCTTTTTCCTGCTCTGAAACTGAACTCTCTTTGTGCGTCGACATATGCATGTGAATCTTTTTTTTCCAATATGAAATACTTAAAATCAAAGTACTGGTCAAACCTCACTAACACTCAGGGAATTCAACTTATGTGTCACATTACAATAAGTTGGCCCCAGATTTGCAATGTCCAATATCGCATCAATTTTAAGATTGTTTTGTTTAAATTAAAATTTGAATTTATGTATTAAAAATTTATGTGTCATTAATGTATTCATGTTTAAAAATTAACCCCCTCCTCCTCTTCATCCAACGGTGCCTGCCAAACTCCCGCATTTCTGAAATATGCCCTCCTAGTGAAAAAGGTTGCCGACCCCTGGTATAGACCATTACTTGTTTTGACATGAGTAGATAACTATTTTACTCATGAAGTTTTTAATTTAATTTTTAATCTTGTATTTTATGTCCAATTTGGGACTTTCACAGCTCGTATTAGAACTACAGTTCACATTACAGTTACATTGAAGAACTTGAACTTTAAAACTGCTAAAGGGCTTGGCTAGGATATTGGCATTCGGTACCAGAGTCTGTGAGTTCGATTCCCACTCTTGGTACGGACGTTTGTAGCCGTTCGGGTTCGTTAGGCTTTATGCATTACGTCCCTGTCTAATTAGCCCTCGTGTAGCAAAACCATTGACCGTAGCGCTCCTCTTTTCGGTTACAGATAACTACACATTTGGCATGATATACTGCTGCCATCTAGGAGGAATTTATTAAACTTGAACATTTCAATAATGTGGATAGTTTTAAGGAAAAATAACTTTTATTTGATGAAGCAATTAAATGTTAATTATTTTCATACTTAACTATATGAAAATTTTCGATTAGAAATATTTAAAACAACAACAAAAAATTTGACGATTTTGAAATGGTCCAATGGATAAATATTTCTGGTTATGTGATTTTAATCGCGGTGTGTCGGAGCAAGCTGGCTAATATTTTTTTTTTTTTTTTTTTTCTAATGCTGATGCACTTGTTGTGAGCAGTGGCGCACCCAGGGGGTGGGTCAAAGGGCCCTATCCCCCTCCAAAGAAATAGAAATTGCATTATGAATATTAAATTTGCATTATAAATATTTTTATCCGTTCAACTCCCCCCCCCCCCCCCCCCCAAGATTTAACCCTGGGTGCGCTACTGGTTGTGACATCCGCCAAGGCTAATATTAGTTTAGAGCTGTAACTCGGTAAATACAGCAAATTTATCCTGTTCAAAAATTTTCAATTTGGGAATATTTTTTTTTTTGTTTGTCACGAAATCATCCAGCTAGTGATTAGAAAGAATTTCTCATCATTCTGCCAACCTCTAACTATTATTTAAAAGACCGCGAACCACAATTTTTAAACCACTAGTCTTGATTTGGCACTAGTTGCGTATTTGATGCAGTGGCGTAGCGAGGGGTGGGCAAGGGGATCTATCATGCCCCTGGCGCCAAATAGTCCTTTTCACGAATCTATTATATATAAAGGAAGAAGTCCTGACTTATTCACGTATCAACGCCCAGCAAAAACTATTGAGATACAGATATGAAATTTTAGGAGCTTATTACTTTTGTGCTGAAGGCGTCATTTAAGGAGCGATTTTTCAAAATTCGCCCCCTAAGGGGGGGAGGGGGCAAAACGTGTTTTTTACATATTCCTTCATATCTCAAAGAAGAAAATTGATATCCATAAGATTCTTGCTTTAAAATGTAAGGAACACGAATACCTAAAAACCAATTTCAGGATTTTCCAAATTTCGGCCCCCGAGGGGGGGCTAAACGTGTTTTTTACATATACCTTCATATATCAAAGTAGGAAACGGATATCCATAAGATTCTTGTTTTAAAATGAAAGAAAGACGAATACCGAAAAATCAGGTTCAGGATTTTTCAAAATTCTGTTTTACATATTCCTTCATATCTCAAAGAAGGAAATTGATATTCATAAGTTTCTTGATTTAAAATGCAACAAACAGGATTAATTGTAACAAACACGATCAATGCCACGATTTTTCGACATTCGCTTGGATATTGTAAAAATTGCTAGAAACAATCCAATAATTTGTATTTTTTATATATTTTTTCAACACCAAATTGGTGGTAGGGGAAAAGAGAGAGATCATCCTTAATTAAATGAAGCGTGGAAAGGTGTGTGTGTGTGTGGATTATAGATAATTCGGTTATTTGTATATATGCATCTAGAGCTCAGGTTAACTCCATTCATTTTTATTATCGTGGACAACGACAGGTAATTCTTTGTTTATGAAACCGGCGATTTTCACAGGGGTTTACGGGGAAGACCTGAAAATCCTCCAAGGACCGGAATCCAGAGGGATATCAAAATTGAAAGAAACATTTTAATGCTGACATCAGCATGGGAGGGGGGGGGGGGATTATAATATGGTGATGGGTTGCTGAGAAGTAGGGAGAGGTATCGATTGGCATAAAATTACAAGTTTACATAATATGCAAGTAAGCCTTATTAATGGTACGCCCGTGCAATGCCGGGTATATAAAGCTAGTTCTATATATTATATCGCTATATGTTTTTCGGAAAGGGGGGGCGCCAAAAAGGTATCGTGCCCCGGGCGCCAGTTATGCTCGCTACGTCACTGATTTGATGCGAGCAGTTCAGTTAAAAATGATTAGGAACCTATTATAGATTTATATGCTCTCAATATTATTTGATCACTGCGTTCCCTTTTAATAGAGAAAAGGAAACGTGTTCAGGACACTCCTTTTTCTTATTAATTTTAAAATCACTCATTTGTGTATTTTTATTTAAGATTTCTTTCCCTTCCATTCTGGCTTTTCCAAATACAGGTATTTCAAATTCAACTCGTCAAAATTTATCTGCAGGTGTCCTACGTTGTGAGGTTCAGTGTATTAAAACCCTACTTTAGCAACTAAGATAGAAATCTCACTCTAATCAATGATCATTCCAAACGACTTTTCTCTGCCTTATAAACTTTGAAAATATCCTCAGAGTGGAAGCTATAATAAACCTGATAAGTTTGTTCTTAAAACAGAATATAAAATGAAACCTGTGAAAAAGTTTTGCTCTTTTTTTCAAATTTCGGTCGTGTAACTGAAAGGCATGCATATTTAATTACATTTTTCTCCATGCTCTCGAGAAGAGCAACGTTCCCAGAGCAACGTAACCTCCTCCACTGATTAATTGTGTTTGAATTCTACACATCGTAGCCACGGTGGGGATTTCCAGACGGTTTCCACACAATGAACCCCAACCGCACCGGCAGAACTCCTCTCCGATTTGTGAAGCACAATCCTTTTAGCCAAGTTTCTCCTTCGACCAAGATCTTGATATAGCCAATATTTACTACAAAACGGGAACATAACTACTCAAATTCTGACATTTCAACTTTTTACACCGTACTTGTTTTGTATAGGGTTCAGTTTGCTGTAGTATTTTATTATTAATAATGTAATTATTGAGTTGTATTTCTTTTGGTTGGCAAGAGATACTTACTTATTCATATTTGAATGAAACTGGGTTTACCAATGCAATGCGGTCAATTGGTCTCAAGTCATATACACTGCTGGCCACCCAAATTGCAACACCAAGAAAGACAAGAGATATCACAACAAAATTTATTTTGTAGATAACATGTTGACCAAGTATCAAATGATTAAATTTATAGACTTCTGTGAAGTGTGGTTCCTGCCAAAATCAGTAGCCAGAGTAGCCGCCATTGTTGGAAATCACCGCTGCCACACGCCTCGGCATTGATTCAAAGAGACTTTGGATGAGTTCTTGGGGTACAGCAGACCAAGCAGCTTCCACACGTTGCCAAAGTTGATCTGCTGTGGCAGCTGAGGATGGAATCTGGGTCAATCGTAGAGCAACCATGGACCACATTTTTTCTATCGGCGAAAGATCCGGAGAGCGAGGCGGCCAGGGAAGCAATTCAATCTGGCGATTGACGAAGAACCGTTGGAAAATGCGTGCCACGTGTGGTCGCGCATTCTCCTGTTGAAATATGGCTGTGGGCAAGCCCTGAAGGTAAGGAAGGACAACTGGCTCCAACACCTCGGAGATGTAGCACTGGCTGTTTAAAGTACCGGCAATGCGTACTAGAGGTGTGCGAGAGTGATATCCAATACCGCCCCATACCATAATACCCGGTGCAGGACCAGTGTGGCGGTGCATAACGCAGCTGTTCAGCATCCTCTCTTCACGGTGTCTCCAGACTCGAATGCGACCATCGTGGTGTTGCAGACAGAAGCGTGACTCGTCAGTAAAGACAATTTCATTCCATTCTGCCGTCCACATCCTTCTGTCATCGCACCATTGGCGGCGGAGACGTCTGTGGTTCTGCGTCAAAGGTAGACAAAGTAATGGACGTCTTGCGGACAGACCACTCTGCTGTAAACGGCGTCGAATGGTACGCGCAGACACTGAATGATGCGTTACAGACTGCATGTGCTGTGCTATGGTTCGTGATGTGACTGAGCGATCCGTCACTGCCATGCGCACAATTTGCCTGTCATCACGTGAAGTGGTGCACTGAGGTGGATGCGATCGAACACGCCGGTCCGTCGTACCCTCCTGCATCCAACGATCACATATCCGCATTACAGTTGTTTGGTTTCGTCCAACACGACTACCGATTTCCCTGAAAGATAATCCACAATATCGGTAGGCCACTATCCTTCCTCTGTCGAACTCGGATACTTGATCAAAAGATGATCGCTGTTTTCGACGAGGCATAATTGATCGTTTTTTTTTTTGAAAAAAACCACAAGAAAAACACAATTGCCGAACTTGAAATCGTCGAAATCTCCGAGCCTTATATAGCGCTTTGAAGTGGCGCCACAGGCGCGCGTGATGTGCGTCTGCGCTTAAATTCTAATCATTTGTATATCTCACCTCCGCTAATGCATGTTGTAAATTTCATGTTATTTGCATGTTTCCTTCAAGGTGTTGCATTTACAGTGGCCAGCAGTGTACTTGAGACCAATGTAAAGCGATAGGTTAGGGGAGCATAACGATCAGTGACGCACCCAGGATTTTTTCTTGGGGGGGGGGGCGGCGAGATGAACGGATAAAAATATTTATAATGCAAAATCAATATTCATAATGCGATTTCTATTTCTTTGGGGTGGGGTGGGGGGCAGGGCCTCTTACCCTTACCCCTGGGTGCGCCACTGATAACGATCACGTGTGGCGTAGAAGTCATGATTCAACGGCGCAACCCGAATTCCCTGTAAGATCCCCCTCCCCCTATTTTTAAGGGGCAGAATATTAACTTTTGTCACTGGGGCAGTAGCGTACGCAGAAATTTTCAAAGGGGGGGGAGGGTTATAGTCCAATCAAATTAGGTTTTCATTTCGCATTAAAAGAAGGTGTTGAGATTTTTTCAGGAATGTGTAGGGGTTGGTCCCCTGAACAACGCCTAATAAAGTCCCCTCGATTTCAGGCACTGCGGGGGGGGGGGGGGTCCAAAGGTCACTTTATACAGTTTTCGGCGTTTATCTCGAAAACAAGGTGTCGCACAGAAAATTGTCAAACTCAAAAATTAAAGCTTATAAAATTCCCTTCCAAATGGTATATCCATGTTTGTACCCAAGTGTTACCGTTTTCGAGATATGAGCCGTTGAATATGAAAAATTTTCAAAATAAGTGGTAGCGGTTCAGGTATCTCTTCAAACTTCCTCTTCTCTTTTCCCTTCCATTTCTCAGAAAACTCGTGATAGAGAAAGTTGTATAGCGAAAGATTTCCTTCAAAAATGTATATAGTTATGCTAATTTATCTTCACCAGGTAAATAGATCGTTTAGAAGTTTAGGAGTACTTTTCAACATTTTGCTAGTAAAATGCTCGTCACTCAAGTTTCGTTTGCAAGGTCAGAAACTCTCTTAATCACTTTGTATGCTGTTTAATTAGATACGTATAGTATTCATAACCCCTATAAATAATAAATTATGTATACCAGTACGTATAATTTATATCTCATAATATACAGAACACTTGTAGTACAAAGGAGGAAGTAAGAAAACAAACCAAAATGTATAAAAGTGTCACTTTAGCTCAGATCATTTTGGAAAATTTAGATATCACACCGTATGAAAAAGAAGTAATTCAGTTACTTCAGACGACAGTAGAAATTACTCCACAACACATTTCCACAAATACCTCCCTTGTCAGCATTCAGTGGAAATTGAGAAACGAATTGTCACGTCTCAAACGTAATGGGCCAACAGCAGCTTTGTGGGTCCAGTACTTTGAAATGGTGGTGTTGATGAAAAAATTCATTGCAGCACAGCGCAACTGGGAAGATCATATGATATGCTCCCAACTGATGCTACCTTACAGTCCGACCACAGTACGAAGAACCACGGTTGGCATAGTGCCAAGACGATTCTATTCACGCTGTAGGTAAGGCTGCTGAGGAAGGAGGGGGAAAAGTCTCGTAGTCTCTCGACATTCTTTAGAATCGGTTACTAACTGCTCTTGCTTGCTTTTTCCTCGTCTGTTATTTTGATTATTATATTAAAATTAATGGATCCTTTACCCAACACAACTGCTTGGAATAAGCCGTTCCGTAGTGATTGTAAACGTATAATGCACAATGTAATTAAATTGTGTGATAAAGAAGCACTAGAAGGAAATGTTATTGTTCCACTTTCGCAATCCCTAAAGAGAGCTAGTGAAATGATCGGGATATCGATGTCCAGTGTAAATAGAATACGCAGAGAAGCAAAGGGTGAAGAAACTCCAAAATTTGAATCTCCGAGGAAACGTCAGAAAAAAAGAACCACCGAAAACGTAGCTTTAGATAATTTTGATTGTGATGTAATCCGAAAGTATCCACTCCTATAAAACTCCTATTTTTAAATAGATTTGCTTCTTCTTTTTATTATTTTGAAATTATTATTCAAATATTCGATCAAAAATGAAGTTTTAAAAAATAACTTTAAAATTGCGGACAAAAAGCAGTCTGAAATACATTCCGTATTTCATAAACAAACACATCCGAAAATATGACGTTTTCCCCTATTTCCTAAGTAGACTAGCTTTTCTCGCGCATGCGTAACAGCTTCCAGGGACCTCGCTTCCGTGGTCGGACAGTACTTCCATGCCAGCGGGCATTTTCATTATGCAAAGTGTACTCACCTATATGTACAACACATGCTGGGACTAACAACTCCTCACCTTCAACTTAAACAGGATTTTATAGATCGTGGATACTTCACTGTCAACAGAACTGGAACACCAATGGCTGGTGTGTGGTCTGACATGGCAATTGAGGTGACAATCATGTGTGACATGAAGAGTGAAGGAGAATTAACACGTGGGCGAGACTTTAGTGATTCCGTGTTGGCGAAATGGGTTGGGGGAGCACGCACAGCTACAGCAATATGTAGTTAGTTCACTTGAGATGTTTTGTGGCGTCCATACTGCAAGAGAAGAACAACATGTTGAGTTTCGAGCATCACGCATAACCAGAGATGATCTAGACAGAAGGAAGCTTGCTCAATGGTTGGCTGATCACCCGCCTTTTGTTAAACGTAATTGTTTGATGTCACTTTCAACGGGAGTAATTGGAACAAGTAACGTCAACTGCTACCAGGCCTTGGAAATTGGAACCCGCACAATCAGCACTTTTGTTGGAAGGAATGTCTCAGAAGTGAAACAATCCAAGAAGGACTCAGTCTTTCCTTTAGCTGCGATGAGCAATATGATGAAAGTTAATGATGAGGTAGTGGTGGTAGAGCCTCTGATGCTATTTCAAAGAACTCTGATCACCAGGAAGAAAGAAGGGGATGTAGAGTAGTTGCTAACGTACGAGTTAGCCCCATACCCTATGTCTCTATTCGCCGAGAGGATAATGAGAAAAATCAAAAAGTCAGCACTGTCTGATGCTTTTCCAAAATGTAATCAACTGATCAATGTGAAGAACAGTTTCACGGTAATCGATGGCGGCTTCCTGCTTCATAGAGTAAAGTGGAACATCAACACCACCTTCGCCTCCATCTGCGATCAATATGTATCTTACATAATCAACCATTACGGCAGCAGTTCAGCTGTGGTTTTTGATGGTTATGAAGACACGAACTCCACGGAAAGAGACTAACAACATCGGAGAGCATTAAGTAAAACATCAGTGGATATTGACTTCAATAAGAACATGGTGGCTACTGTTCATCAGGAAAACTTCCTTTCCAGTGAAAGGAACAAAAACAAGCTCATTACTATGTTAGTTCAGGCCTTCGGTGCAAGAAATATACAGTCTACTACAGCCAAAGGAGATGCTGACTGCAGTATTGTCAGAGGTGGGTGGCAAAACACCTCTCATTCAACTGTGGTGATAGTAGATTGGTAAGACCTGCTCGTCTTACTTGTGGCACTCACCCCACGAGACACGAATGTGTTTTTCATGAAGGCCGGACGGGGCAACACAGAAGACAGGCTCTACTCTTCCCAACATCTTCAGGTCTTATCATTCAGCCGGTACATTCTCTTCATCCATAGTTTCTCAGGATGTGACACTACGTCAGCGATTTATGGTAAAAGGAAAGCAGCAATAGTACAATGTATCCAGTGGTATGCCAATGAAACAACAAACATCGCCAAAGTGTTTTATGACTCCAAATCTTCACCAGGAGACATTTCTGAAGCTGAGGAACGAATGATCCTGCTCATGTTCCAGGCCCCGCGAAAGCACGCATGATCTCAATCACCATGAGCATGATCTCAATCACCACAGGTACCTTTCATTTTTCTTTGCTCGAACTGACCCCATTAAGTAAATTTAATAATTTATATAATTCATTAATATTCAATAATACGTTATACACTATCTGGCCAAAAGTATCGGGACACCCCCCTAAAGAAGTGGATCTAGCAGGTGGCGTAATTTGATGCGTAACCGAAAGCTATAAATGTATTGGTAGTGGTTTATCAGGTCATATTTTTGCGTTTGTGAGACGATGAGTAAGTCAAAGGAGCTTAGTGACTTTGATCGTAGCATTATAGTGGGATGCCACCTTTGTGGGAAATCAGTTCGTGAAAATTCAGACATTCTACAGAAGCTGAAATGATAGTGAAGACTTTGACTTGTTTGAAACATTTTCCGAAGTATCAGATTGACGGCTTTTAATATATAGGAAAGCAGTTGATGAAATAAATTGTATATAATATATTTAATGTAAGTAACTGTTGTTTTAACCTACTTTTAATAACCATTTTTGATTATATGAACAACTTTTATACATTTTGGTTTGTTTTCTTACTTTCTCATTTGTACTACAAGTGTTCTTCTGTATATTATGAGATATACATTATACGTACTGGTATACATAATTTATTATTTATATGGATTATGAATACTATACGTATCTAATTAAACAGCATACAAAGTGATTAAAAGAGTTTCTGACCTTGGAAACGAAACTTGAGTGACGACCATTTTACTAGCAAAATGTTGAAAAGTACCCCTAAACTTCAAAACGCTCTAACTATTTACCTGGTGAAGATAAATTAGCATAACTATACACATTTTTGAAGAAAATCTTTCGCTATACAACTTTCTCTATCACGAGTTTTCTGAGAAATGAAAGGGGAAAGAGTTAGAGGAAGTTTGACGAGATACCTGAACCGCTACCATTTTTTTTGAATTTTTTTCATATTCAACGGCTCATATCTCGAAAACGGTAACACTTGGGTACAAACATGGATATACCGTTTGGAAGGGAATTTTATAAGCTTTAATTTTTGGGCTTGACAATTTTCCGTGCGATGCACCGTTTTCGAGATAAACGCCGAAAACTGAAAAAAGTGACCTTTGGACCCCCACCCCACCCCCTACCCCGCGGCGCCTGAAATCGAGGGGACTTTATTAGGCGTTTCTCAGGGAACCAACCCCCACACATTCCTGAAAAAATCTCAACCCCTTCATTTAATGCATGATTCGCCGCCATTTTGAGCTAATTGGACTGGACTATGACTATGAAAGAGTAGTTTTGAGCAATCAGTGCAAAGCGTAAATCTAATTTAATAATATATGTAATCAGAACCAATGGGGGGGTTATAACCCCCATCACCCCCCCCCCTTGCGTACGCCACTGCACTGGGGGGTGGTTGGCATAAAAGTTAACAGGGAAGTTACTATTTAATACCGATTTTTCGGTTATTGTGTGGCGGGGGAGTGATGGGGGTTAACCCCCCATCGGTTCTGATTACATATATTATTTAATTAGGTTTAAGCTTTGCACTGATTGCTCAAAACTACTCTTTCGAAGTAACTCCCCCCCCCCCTTTGAAAATTTCTCCGTACGCTGCTGTTTGCAGTGGCATTCGCAGGGGGGGGGGGAAGATGGGGTTTAACCTCCCCATTGGTTCTGATTACATATATTATTTAATTATGTTTAAGCTTTGCACTGATTGCTCAAAACTACTCTTTCATAGTCCCCCCCCCCCCCCTCCTTGAAAATTTCTGCGTACGCTGCTGCTGTGTGGTTATGGTAATTGTGTGTAAGAGAGGGGTGTGGTAACTCTAAATTTGCCCCTGTGGTTGTGCTGCTTCCATGATTTTATATTACGACAGATTTTAATTCTAAAATAATGCTCGAAAGAGCATACGGTTAGAATGATGATAGTAGTCAAGTAGTGATATCAGCGAAGTCGTAATGATATTGTTATTGATGTGCAAAAAATATATAGGTAAGTTTTGCCACCATTGTGGTGTAACTCGATCAGTGGCGTAGCGAGCATAACTGGCGCCCGGGGCACGATACCTTTTCGGCCCCCCCCCCCCCCCGAAAAACGTAGAGTACTATATAATAAATAGAATTTGACCGTTTGGCGCCCTCTGCGAGTGGCGCCCGTGGCATGATAGACCCCCTTGCCCCCCTCTCGCTACGCCACTGAACACGATAATCTAATAAGCAATTAAAAATCCCGAAGCAAGTATGTAGCATAAACTAATGTATATTCTCAATACTAATCAACATTTTAATCGTCTCTAATTAATGAATATAGGTACAGTTTTTGACCATAGAAGAATTAGGAATTTGAATAGCAATAATAATTCTCCTCTGATGTATAGTTATTGAAAATTTATTCATATTTTATTGAGAAAAACCATTCAATCAATGACTCCCTGATAAAATGAATGTTTAGTTTTTCTCTCTGGCCCAAATTAGAAAAATAATTTAGTCGTCTTCTACATTTTATCTTTTGGCATGGAAATTGGCGCCAATGCTACTCCTTGTTGATATCGTATTTTATTCGATAAATTACAACCAGATAAATAAAATCTGTATCTAAAGAGTAGCATTAAATTTAAAATTCATATACATCATCAATTTTTAATATAAATGTCTTAAAATGTGCTTACTCCGTTATTAAAAGTTCTGTTGTACCGTTTCTCCCTTATATTTCACGAAACATTAAATCTCAAATGTAGCGAAAACATGCCAAATGTAACGACCATGTTTTATTTACGTTACGGCTATTACGCTGACATTGCCATCTGTACAGATAAGATGTTTATTTATTTTAAATTGTTATTTTATATTCTGTGATGATATTGTATTGGCCAGGATGATATCTGATTTTGCTTACAATGTCTTAAATTACGTGGGATTACTCTCCAGTGATATTTACTTGTCTTAGCAATTCTACAAATGATTATGCAAAACTGTTGTTTCATGTTGATCACATTGCTACGCTGCAGTTAAGACCGGCGGATTTGAAAAGAGTTTGGCTCGGATATTAGAAAATGAATTGGAGTTGATTTTGAATTATTCACATTATGTTACATGTGATCTCATTTTGGAAAAGGAGACAAGCTGTAAAAAATTTTCCCTTTCTGTAGTAAAGTAAACCTTGGCATTTATTTATACTATATATTATGTAAAAATGACTGTTTCTGAGAGACACAGTTTGTACATATTCACCGTACCGGTTACTGATATAAACATAATATAATGTACGAAAATTTTATTTATAACTCGCTAGTAGGAACGTTTAAATTTTTTTTCGGATTTCCGTTTTTTACTAATGAATAATTCCTATTCTCAAAACGTAGCTGAGAGTTAAATTTGTTGTTTTGAATTTTAGTGACATTAATTATTCCCATTTGGTTGTACTAAAACTATAAATTTTAATACAGCTTGTAATGGTTTTACTTCTTTGTGTTGGCGTCTGTAGTATAAAATTTGTGTTATCTGTTGTGTGTTTATAATTCACCCAAGAGACAGCAATGAATAGACAAATGCACCAATGATTAAAAAAAAAAAATTACAAACTGATAATTTTTCATTACTTAAAGTGTTAAGAGTGATCAGGTGCATCTAAATCGTCAGTAATTTTGTTTTATTGATCTGGTGTTTAAAAAATCTAATATATGGGAATTCTGATCACAGATTTAAAAAGGATGTATTTATTCATTGTATGATATAAACATTTATACATACGAAGGCTGTATTTTACAGGTATATTTAGTATGTAACAGCCAAAATGGTTACTCATTCTGGTATCTCTTTAAATGTTAGAAGTCTGAACATTTCTAAAAAAATTGTGAGGTTATATTCTATTTAGCGATATTTACTAGCAGCACATGGGGAAAGTACTTTTTATGAGTAAGAAAGTTAATTAATCCTTTTGAGCAAGAAATTATTTCTATGTTGTTATTATTAAGTAACTTCAATGATATTATGTATATAGTTTTATACCAGGAGTTATAATTAATACCTTCAGCATTGATAAACCACCTCATATTTGTAGCCCTTGAAAGATCAATCAAAATTTTGTTGGTTTGGCAGATATTACTCTAATTCTATAGCAGTAAACCAACTTTAATATTCCCATACCACTGACTATTATAACCGGACTAGATTCTTCATAGCAATGATAAAAAATTAATGTTAAGCAGTTATTCAGAAATAGTAATTTTTAATGCAAGATTACCGTCTAGTGATTTAAATGATTTTTTAGAGTTTTTCACTCAATCATGCATTGTTGCAAGTATAATGAAGTTAACTTTTCAAATTATTTGGATTTTCTCATATGATATTTATTTCCTAATTCATATGATTTTAAGGTACAGATTCTGCATTGAAGATTTAAAATAATTTCTGAGGGTGAAGAAGTTATTTTTATACTCTTAAGCATATCAGTTTTAAATGATATATGTATGGTTATTTAATTATTTGCATCTCAGAAGAGTTTAATGTATGAAAAATAGTATTTTATATCTAAAATTATATATTTTGTTTCTTGCTTTCAGAAAATTTAGTCATGGTTGGATTTGATAGAGAATCCTCATCTATAAAATATCTAGATTCAGATTATGTTATTGCTGGAGCTGTTAGTGGGTTTATGACACGCAACATATTTCAACCATTAGATGTTATTAAAATCAGATTTCAGGTAAAAGTAAAAAATTCATCAATAAAGCTAAAATTTAAATAGTTAACAGTTTTTAATTGTTTCTGTATTTATGGATGTTGAACATATCTTATTGTATTATTATAACTTCTATTATATGTATAAATGTAATGGATGGTAATTGCAAAGTATAAAAATTTGGGTGAGATTTTTAAACATGTAATATGTGAATAAAAATTATGTTCTTGAATAAAATTGATGATAATTTGCAAGCTAGGACCCTTGTTTGGGGATGACAGGTTTAGTTTCTTCTTGTATAGATATTAACTAAAAATGTAGCATACTCTAATAGCAAACATCAAAAAATCGATTAGAAAATAAAGAAAATCATATTTTTTATCTTAAGAAATATAGGAGATATTATTAAGTGACAGTGTAAATGGAAAAAAATGGCAGTGCACTACACTTCTCCCAAGTTTAACTTAACTTCTCTGAAAATGAATATAATTCTTGGTATTAATTTATGAAATATGAATTGGAGAGGTTGTGTTCAAATAGCATGGAAGTTGGTATGTGCACATTCCTTAAGACAAAACAGAGCAATTCATTTTGTGTATACTGTCTTTTATATCATGTAATTATCCTTAGTTTTAAGTAATAAAATTTTTTTGAAAAGATTGATGTTTAAAAATTAAATTGAAAAGGTATAAGGTGCTTCTAATGATCATTCTTGAAACAATGATTGTTTTATATATATATAAATATATATTTGGTTAAAGTAAAGAAGTGGGTACCCCTTGGCGCGGTTTTCAAAATTCACCAAAACCAAACTCTAAGATGACGTTTATGGCAGAGATGTTCATAAGCAGGAAGATGTTGAAATCTTGACACAAAAAGGCTCTGATTAAATAAATGGGTGCCCCATTTGACGTGGACAATCATTATTGTGACTGTCAGTCTAATAGTAACTTTCGACTGAAGAGTTTTTTTTATTTTATTATTGATGCTTGTTTTATGGTTTCCATCACAATATCAAAGTTATCCATTTATAAGATTGACTGCAGAACATGTAACATTGAACGGATTTATCTTGAGTGACATAGATATCAAGTGTTCTCGTAAAGAAGTGGGTACCCCTTTTGACGTGGGCGATCATTATTGTGACTGTCAGCTTAATAGTAACTTTTGACTGATGAGTTTTTTATGATTGATGCTTGTTTTCATTTTATGGTAACCATTATGATTAAAGTAAAGAAGTGGGTACTCCTCGGCATGGTTTGGCGAAGATTTTAAAAGTCGCCAAAATTACACCAAAAGACATCGGCTATTACAGAGAAGTTCATATGCAGGAAGATGTTGAAATCATTGGAGAAAAGGGCTTTTGTAAAGAAGTGGGTACATCTTTTGACGTGGGCAGTATATGTAGCAAAGTCATTGCTATCTTATCCACTTATAACATTAACTGTAGACCATATAACAGGTTCGTATTGAACAGATTTATCTTCAGTGACAGAGAGGGCAAGTGTTTATTACTGTCAGCCTAAAATTAATCTTCGACTGATGAGTTTTTTTGTTATTGCTTGGTTTTGTTTTCTTATTTTGCATTACAATATCATGTTTTTCAGTGTCAATTATGAAGAGAGAATGACATTTAGGATTTATTCTGAAATATTTATGCTATTTAAATTGCCTAAAACTGATTGTATATCCTGTATATACACATTGTGTTGTCCACTATGTCGCCGTTACCATCAGGTTTTTTTTTTTTGCGATTTTAGTGAATTTTGAAAACTTCACCAAACCATGCCAAGAGGTACCCACTTCTTTACTTTAGCCTTATGCTATTTAAATTGCCTAAAACTGACTGTCCATTCTGTATATGCGCATCCTTTTGCTGTGGCGGCGAATTTCGAGGGCTTCGCCAAACCCCAAAAAGGGGAACCCACTTCTTTACTTTAACTATATATATATAATTTTTTTGAAAATTTTGTTTCAATGTGGCAGGCACTTGTCATGAGGACATACACAGTACAAGTTCTGTTCGTTATTTTATTATGAGAGCACAGAACTGGTGAACTAACATTGGTTCCTATGAGGGGACAGCACAGGAACATCCATGTTTTGGCAGGGATTGAAACTCAGAACCATATGGCAGTAGCTGTTGTGTTAACCACTGTCTAAAATAGGTGGCATATTGTATATATTATTTTTTTATAAATTCAGATCTTATTTTATCTTTAAATTCTTTAATTATAATTAAGTTTTCTTATTTTAAAGCAAAGATACACAGAATAAAAGAAAAATTGCAAACAATTTTTTAATATTGTTGTATTAAAATATTATTCATTTGAGTATAACTATATAAAAAAAAAATTTGCAGCCAAATTTAGCTTTGTATTTCTTATTAATAATTATACACGATGCTACAAAAGGAACATTTTTAATAGAAGAAAATTGTGGAAAAATTTGTAAGTTATGGTGAAAACAATTGATTAAACGGCTTTTTAAGGCTTACTTTTATGAAAATTTGACTTAACTTTTGACGTTTGGGGTTTATTTTCTGCTAGGTTCTGCTGGTAGAAGTATATGATACTTAAATTCCATTTAGCTTGGTTCATTGTTATCATAGTTTTTGTATAGACAGATAAATAACAAAAGTCACAATCAATATTCAAAGTACAACAGAAAGTTAAAAATGTATAAAAAGTTTTATTTTGTCTAGGACTATATAAGAAGTTTTAATTTGTCTGAAAATATATAAAAAGTTTTATTTTGCCTTTAAAAGATAAGTCTGGTTTATTTCGTTTTTAGATTTCAGAATATTTGGTTTATGGCTGATCTACCCCTTAAATTTGTTGTTCTTGTGAAAAATATTACTTGTACTTTATTTTAATAATTAAATAGCAATTTCTTTCCCTTCACAGCTGCAAATTGAGCCTATAAGTGGAAAATCCCAGTATTCTAAATATAAGGGTATTATACATGCAATCCGCACTATTGTTCGGGAAGAAAGAACTGTTGCCCTTTGGAAAGGGATTGTTCCAGCCCAACTGTTGTCTGTGTCATATGGTGCCTTACAAGTAATTAAATTTTTAATTCTCAGCTGAATTAATTACTTTATATATGTGTGACTATCATAATTTTTAAAAATTTATTTAAATACAACTGTTTAAATTTTGCCATGGTTTGCATAGAAAGAACTTCATAAATATGTAATGGAAACATCCTTTGAAGTAGAACATATATGGCATTGCAACCAGGGTTAGTATTTTATCGACTTTTTTTCAAAATGTTTAAGGTACTAGATAAGAAAAAAAAGAAATGGATAGAGGCAAATGGAGGATAAATTTTGCTTTTATTGCTCTTGTTTGTTTAATTCTTAAATTACTTTATTTGCATACTATTTTTTACATAAATATTTTGTTACATTTCATTGTGAAGCAATAACATGAGATATGTAATAACAGAAAACCACGACCTTCTGATTTCCTTACCTTCCTTAAAATTTTCTTTTTCAATGTAAGATTCAAGAAATTTAATTTTGTTAAAGTCAATCTGTTATTAATTAAAATAAATCTTATTAGGAGTATAAAATATTAAAGATCTTTATAAATATATAAGTAATTTTTGCTATAGATTTTTGCTTGATTTTCATTTAAACATACACAACTTATTAGTCTTTGAGTATAGTTAAAATTAAATAGTGAGTTACCTGTAAAACTTCTGAATTACAATAGTTCAATTAGAATAACCTTTCTTATAGAGATCTGACTAATAAATTAGTATTTTTTCTTTTATGATGTTCCATATTTAATTGCTCCCTTTTATCTATGCTTTTACTTTTTATAATATAATAATGGAAAAAACATTAACAGAATTGTGTATTTGTTATATTATTTATATTTTTTATTTATAATTTGCTCTTATCTGTACAATTCACTTATAATACAAGTCTGTTTATAAATTTTGTTAAATCATTTCACAGTCAATTAAACAAGTAGTTACTGTTTACTTTTCAAAGGTAATTTATACATTTTGATTGGTTACTAGTACTCTTATAGGTATGTAATTTCAAACTGAAATTCATTTACACTGTTAACTCTTCTGCTCTTTAATAGCGTAGATTTTGATTGCTTTCCATTTTGCCATGGAGATATATATTTCATCATGAATTTTCTAAAGTTTTGCAGATAGCTTGAAATCTTGAACATCCTGAACATTAAACACATGAATGTATAAAGTTTTATAATGTTTGTATATCGGTATATAATGTAAAAAGGAAAATTGTCTATTGAAAAGTTTTGTATCTCTACTTCAGAGTTTAAATTATTTGTAATTATCTAGGAGCTCCTTTTTATCACAATCCTTTGTTGACTAAAACCAATATTGGTTTTATTGGAAGTATTTTCAGTCCGATGGATAATCTAAAATAAATTGTTAATCTATAGTTCAAGGCAATATTTTCTCTTATATTTAACATACGTACATATACATATAAATATTGCATATAAAATGATAAAAATTATTTTTGACACATTTATAAGTCTTTAGTAGGAATATAAAGCAATAATTTTGTGACATATTATACTGATTGAATGTGTTCATGACTTCTTTTAAATAGACTAGGTAGAGTGTGCTGTAGATTTGCTACAGAAGATTCAATTTTAGAAAAACATTAAAAATTTTCCTAATGAATTGATTTAGAATTATCTTTTTAGGCAAATCTCTAATTAGTTTAATATGCACTCTGCTATCTATTGGAATCTTTTATAGTTTAAATGGAAAAGCATATTATTAGTTTGATACAGGGGCGGCTCCAGTCCAGAGTTTTCGGGGGGGGGGGCAATGTTGGCTCTTTGGGTTTTATATATATATATATATATATATATATATATATATATATATATATATATATATATATATATATATATTTATATGTATAAGAAATAAACATCTCATTTTAAATTTAAACTCATTTAGTATTAGGTCTACGATTATATAATTTTAGGCTATGAAAAAAAAATATGCCAGGCTGTTTTTTTTTTTTTAGGGGGGGGTGCAATTGCCCCTACTGCTCCCCCCCCCTGGAGCTGCCATTGGTTTGATATTAACTAAAGAACCTGTGTTAAAATTATTAACCATCATTATATGGTAATGGTGGCATATCTGAATACTGTAGGTCATAATTTAAACAGTGTGTATTACATAAATCAAGACATATTGACTGTTTTTCTGTATGTTATATATATTTCAGCTAAAAAATTGAAGATAAGAGTAATTAACCTTATTAAGTAATTAATCTTACTGAATATATTAACCACTATTAAAAAGCATTATAATGCTGTGATTTTAGTTTTTAGCATTTGAATCATTGACTCAACAAGCTAAAAATCTGTTACCATCTAATGCTTTGACGGAAACCACAAAACCTGTTGTAAATTTTACATGTGGAGCTCTTGCTGGTCTGACTGCTACAGTTGGAAGTTTCCCTTTTGATGTCACAAGAACAAGACTTGTAGCTCAGGGAGAACCTAAAGTAAGTGTCACAGTTATTATTTTTTTTTCATTTAATATTTCAATATCTAAAAAGTTTATTTTAATCTTGCAGATGAAAATTGTACTAGTAATCATATTTTCCCTTTCAAACATGTTACAATCATTATGTATCCTTAATTTTTAAGTTAATAAATTAAGTTAGCTTAGATAGCTTCATATTGTAAAATTTTATTAAAAAATGTGCAGGTCATTATAGAGAATATACAAAGATATATTAAATAACTTATAGGTAAGTAAATGTTGAACTTTATTGAGTGGAAAGTATTTAGGTTGAAAAATTTAGTTTCTGAACATCTATTTTTAAATAACAGGAGCATCATATTTCCAGTCTTTTTAGTCATTTTATAATTATAAATTTATAAATTAAAAAAAAAAAATTTGTGTTAATTTCTTTATTTATACTGATCCGTATATTTCAGTGTATACCTTAATAGTATTTAATATTTATGCATATACACATCATATATATTAATCTTCTTTCAGATTTGGTCAATATATATTTTTTAATTAAAAAGCAATTCAGATTTCAAATTCTGAGATTAAGCAATCAATAACAAATGTTACTGAATGTAGTATGTTTAAGAAAGGGCACTTTAGTCTACAAACATATGTGTTTTAAAGGAGGAGAGATAGATCAAATGCAAACGTTACAATTATGTGTTACAAGGAATAAATTCTGCAGTTCCTTAACTGTTTAAATGCACTTAATAGGAAGTATTGTTTAAGTATTATCAAATAACCTTGAAGATTATGATTAACTGCTATTGGTTTACAAGGATTGGGACCAAAGACGTGTTCTTCTATATCCCAATTTATCGAGGGAGCATATTTTTTAAATGAAATTAATAAATAATGTACTGTGATGAATGATATTGTAGTATACAAACTATTAATATGTTATTTATATATAATACACAATATTATTTCTTATTTTCAAAAGGATTTTGGGGGGGGAATTACACCAAATTGTAAATATAATTGTTATTATATGGAAAAAGCTATTCATATAGATGTTTATAAATGTGACTTCATGTTTTGTATTTTTGCACCAAAATTGTTAGGAATGCTTGTAGCAAAATACTTTTTAAAAAAATATATCCTCCCTCTCTCCAACCATCAATAAAAATTGATACTGATTGATTGACTTTTGATGATGACATTTATATTAAGCTGTGTGAATTTTAACTCAGAAAAACACATTGGAAATCATAAACGTTTATGTATTCATGCAAAACTACCAAGATATGATTAAAATCTATCAATGATCTCTGTTCTCTGGTTAATGATACATAATGTTTATTACACTGTAATTAATTCAAATGTAAATTTTATTTTACTTTTTTTAATCAAATCTTTTAGATTTACAGAGGCATGCTTCATGCTGCCATGACTATGGTGCAAAAAGAAGGCCTCAAAAGTTTCTACAAAGGACTAACTCCTACCCTTGTTCAGATAATGCCAAATGCTGGATTTCAGTTTGCTTTTTATCAGTTGTTTCAAGGGTTGTGGGTGTATACATTTAATCCTACATCCTCTGAATCAAGTTAGTGACTTTCTATTGTTAAATTAGTATAAAAATCAATGCATATTATTTTTGCATGAGAAGTGACTAAGTTAGAATGAAGTATATGACGATATTTATGTCTGAGACTCTGCAATCATGTTCATTGTAGTTGTGGCAGTAAAGGTTATTCCAGAAATTCAGTATAAAGAATTCTTTATTAATCCTCTCTCAACTTTCACCATTTTCATTTTTGCCCCATGCTCCAACCTGTCTCCTATCCATACTAAAGACTACTCGTCTGCCTGATCAAATCACACAGAAAAAAATATGTTGATTTTAAGTTCCTTCCCTATATTTCAGCAAATGGACTGACCCAGATTAACACAGATGTATACAGTTTCCAATGCCTTGAGAGAAACCATGCACACATGCAAGAACTTTAGGGCAAATGTATTAATTAAAAGGGTAATCTCTAAGTCAGGAGTGTTGTATGAAATAAAATTGGGAATTAAAATTTTTTGGATGACACATACATATAGTTATTCAGAGGGAAGCTTTATTCCTTTACTTCACAACAATTTTAAGTCTATAAGCTAATAGTTGATATGTGTATGTATTTATATATATTTAACTATCTTTTGTTTAAAATATTATTCAACCATGAAACTCTAACCTTAACTGTTTCTTCTTGACTGCAACTGTTAACAGTAGTTTATGTACTCTTTGTTCTGTCAGTAGCTGTAACGTTTTGTAGTGTGTGCTTTGCACAAGCTTTGTATTCTGTTTCGATTTTGTATAATCCAGTTTTCCTTTTCTAATAAATGTAGTTTTAATGTCAATCTGATAACCTAGTTTTAACATCTTTGTATTTTTTAAAAATATATTATTCTATTATGTTTACGATTTGTTTCCTTAAGCAGCAACAGATATTATACCTTTCTTTAAAAAATGACATAAGGATAATTTTTCTTTCATATCTTTTATGGTGCAAGAAAAGATCCAGTGGGAATAGTAGTTTAACATTACTATAGAACCAGAAAATAGACTCTTTTAGAACATAAATGAGTCAGTTCTCAGAAGAACTGAATAAGTTTAAAAGTCAAATATTTTATCCGTCCTCTTTATCTTGTCATTAAAAGACATTTAGATATATTTTATGAATTTCAAAATTTATTTTTATGATGACATGGATTTAGAATTTTGTAATCAAGTAGAGTTACAGTAAACAAGCAGATCTTGCAGCTTTAGAAAAAATATCACTAATGATTAAAAGTTCCTTTAAGATTCATTTCTCATTTCATGTAATTGTTATGTAAGGAAGAATCTTGAAATATGATTGTCTCCCTTGGCATGTGTTGTATGTAATATCAACTGATAAGTTCTGTGTGATATATGTTTATCAAATTCTATTACTTTATGTTTTCATGGTAATTTGTGAACTGTGGTTTTAAAAATATAGAAAATCTTACATTAATTTTAATTAATTTTTAGGTGCATTTCAGAGTGCTTCTTGTGGTGCAGCAGCTGGCATGGGTGCTAAAATTGCCATATATCCTCTAGATCTGATTAAAAAGCGGATACAAGTTCAAGGGTTTGAAGAGGCACGAAAATCTTTTGGTGCTGTTAGACGGTATACGGGTTTCATAAACTGTATACGTTGTATTCTAAAAGAAGAAAGTATCATTGGTCTTTATAAAGGATTAGGGCCTAGTGTTTTAAAAGCAGCATGTACTACTGGCAGCCACTTTCTCTTTTATGAAGAGACATTAAAATATCTGGTATATTTTCGTTCATAATATATATTTATTTCCTACTAAATCAAAGTTTTAGTCTATTGTTCCTGAGAAATTCTATTATGATGAGCTTCTGAAAGCATATTGATAGGTTAGTCGTGTGAAGTGTTTTATACTTTTAAAAATTGAAAGTACAGATTCTATAGATTTATATTTCTTACAGAAAAATGCCAAAATGTGATAACTAGCCACAAAGTTTGTCCTTGTATTTCAGGATTCCAAAGATTTCTTTGTTTTATCATTGCTTTTTTTTTTTTTCATATTACTCTCAATAGAAATTGAATGTAAGTAAAAACATACCTTTGAATTGTTAGTTTGAAAGTTTTCTTCAAATTATTCATTTGAAGAAAACAGGATTTTTTCTTTCACGTTGAGTATGTGAGTATTCCATACTCACATACTCAAATTCCATGAAAGAAAAAATTCTAGCCACTTTAAAAAAAAAAAAAAAAAAAGAAAAAAAAAGTCAGAAATAAATATTAAAATGAGCACTTCCTTACCAAGATGCAATTCTCCAATCTTAGTTAAAATTGAATGGCAAACAATTTGTTAAAATTCAGAGTTGGAAAGTATGTTTGAAGTACGTAAAGTTTAATCATAATGTGTCACTATCAGCATTGCAAATGAAGTGTTAAACAGAAGATTATTGTTAAGATCAAATGTTTTCAAAAACAAGCACTCCTTTGGACTATTGAGATGATAGCTGAATAACGAGGGTGCTGGCTTTCGGTACCAGAGTCTGTGGGTTTGAGTCTCACTCTTGGTATGGATGTTTGTATCCATTTGGAATTGGCTTTAATCTGTAGGTCCCAGTCTAATTAGCTGTCATGTAGCAAAAAATGACCTTAGCGTTCCAAACCTTTGGATTATCAAATCGAAAAGGTTATCAAATCCTTTGGATTATTCAAAGCATTCTTTCTTTTTAACTGATTTCATTTTTGAGCATTGATTGGCATTACTTATTTTTAGTGACATATCAAATTTTGTGTAAGTTATTGCAAGATTTTTTACAGCTAAATATGATTCTCCTGTTATTATTTGTTACACATCCTAGCATTATTATTAGCCAGAATTCAAGCAAATTTGAATTTTATATATATATGTATACCATTAATTCTTATTACTTCGTTAATTCAACTATCTATCATCTCTTTATATATTTTCTATTAATCATCATGTATTTGAATATTTCAAAATCTATTTTGCTCTGTGTGTCTTGTTACAGTTGCTTATCTTTAACCCTTAGACTGTTACGAACATGCTCAGTGCATTCATCAGTCTTTCCCCTAGCATTATGGATGCACTGATCTGGATTTTCTAATGTTTTGCTTGTTACAAATGCTTTTTCATTCATCAATAGATGGCAACACTTAATGGCATTCGAATACATTTTCTCCTGATAAGAAGTAGATTTTTAGGTGATTATTTTGAGAATACATGACTTGTAATTTATTAAATAAGACAGAGTAAATGATTATCAAAAGGTATAATAAGGAATTGATGAAATACTTATAACAGATTGATGAAAGAAAAGCTACACAAGCTATACCACACAGATCAGAGAAGTCAACAGAAGTTGTGATTGCCAAAACATAAAACATAAAAGTGACAATATGATAACGATTACATTTGATTTATATTACAACACTCCACCTAAATCAAAATTCACATTTAAAGGATACACACAGAAAATATAGTTTAAAAAAAAAAAAAAAACTAAACACAATAGAAAATAGTACATATTAATCACGAAATTAAACTCAATAAAAAATTGTAAGTATTAATCACAAATTTATCATTCTTATCAGTTCTTTCAATTTTTCAAACCTTACTTTAGACAAAGCTTTTGTAAACAAGTCTGAAGCTTGAGCATCACTGCTGCAGTTAGAAACATCTAGTTGATTGTTTTCACATAGTTCTCTGATAAACTTATACTGAATATCAATATGTTTAGTTCGGTTATGAAACATAGGATTTTTAATTAGTTTGATTGCACTTTGGTTGTCAATATTTAAAACTGGTGTTCCACTTAGTGAACACAGTTCATTTAACAAACTTGAAAGCCGTATGGCTTCTTTTCCAGCTTGACTAGCAGAGACAAACTCAGCTTCGGTTGTTGAGAGCACAATACATTTTTGACGTTGGCTCTTCCGACAAATAGATCCACCTGCATTCATGAAAACTATTCCTGATGTGGATTTTCTACTCAGGGGATCACCCGCATAATCAGAATCACAAAAGCACAGAAGATTACAATTAGAATCTGATGCAAACATAATTCCACACTTGGGAGTTCCCTTAAGTTACCTCAATGTTCTCTTCACTAAGTTCCAATGTTGTTTTGGTTTGTCCAGCACTTGAGAAAGAACACCAACAACATATGATATGTCAGGTCTAGTGACAATAGCTAAGAACATTAGGCTCCCCACAGCCTCACGATAAGGCACATCATCTGAAAGAGCTGCTGATTCTTCAATTGTAATGGAGCCTTTTTCTATAGGTACACTAGCTGGATTGGATTCTAACATATTGAAACAATTCAAAACTTTTTTGCAATATGCTTCTTGATGTATGAAGATACCACTATCCAGGTATTCAATTTGCATTCCTAAATAATGATAAACAACTTAACAGTTACACAAAACTCAGTTTCAAGCTTCTTAAGAAACTGTTTGGCCATTTCCTCATCTTTAGTAATGATGATGCCATCATCTACATACGCAGTCAAGAGCAGCAACTTGTCTTGGTTATAAAATAGACAAGGATCTGAAGAAGATTGCTGCAATCCACAATTCTCAGCAAATCTTTTGAAACATTCATTCCAGCATCTTGTTTTAGCCCATATATACTCTTATACAATTTGCAAACTTTAATGGTTCCATCATTAAAGCCCTCAGGCTGAGCCATGTAAATCTCTTTGGTTAATTCTCCTTAAAGAAATGCAGTCTTTACATGAAATTGTGATAGCTTCATTCTTTTGCTAGCAGCAACACTCAGACCTGCTATTATAGTTTCCCATCATACAACAGGACTAAAGGTTTCTGAGAAATCTACCCCATATTTTTGGCTGAACCCCTTGGCAACCAACCGAGCTTTGTAACGCTGTATAGATCCATCAGCATTCATCTTTACTTTAAATACCCATTGGCTATCAATGGCTTTTCTCTCAGGTGGCAGGTCAACCAGCTCCCATGTTTCGTTCTTCAATAACGAGTCCATTTCTTCTTCCATAGCACACAGCCGTATGTGAGAATTTTCAGAAGACAAGCTTCCTGATATGTTTCTGGTTCCACATGTTCAGCTATAAGAACATAATTCTCAAACCTAGCAGGCTTTCTTAACTTACTTCTATCTCTTAAGTAGTTGGTTTCTTCATGTGTATCTTCATCTGAGACTTCATCATCATGTTCAATGTTGCTTTCACCTTCTGTAAGGTTGCCAGTTACTTCAACATTTTCTGGTGTTTGATGTCCTTGGGATTTGCTTATCTTTTCCATATTTTGATCACAGTTATCTTCAGAAGCATGTGTAGTAATCACAGGGGATAATTTTTTATTCTGAAAAAAACATCTCTGCTTAATAGAACTTTGTCTTGTTGTTTGATATACACTCTATAGCCATCCTTTCTCCACTGTACCTAATCAAGATACCTCTGACACTTTTTCTATCCCATTTCTTTCTGTTAGGCTTGAGTATATGGACACAGCATTCAGTTCCAAAGACACTTAGATGATTGATGCTTGAAACTTCTTTACCAAACCATACCTCATAGGAACTTTTCCCTTTAATTGATGATGAGCCAGTTCTATTTAAAATATAAACTTATGTGTTGACTGCTTCCACCCACAGTTTTAAAGGAAGGTTCTTCGAGTATAACATGGTTCGTGCACTTTCAACAAGAGTGCAATTCTCATGCTCAGCTGTACCATTTTGCTCTGGTGTATATGGCATGGATACACAAGCTGTAGTTCCCTCACCTTCAAGAATTTTTCTTACTTCAGAGTTTTTAAATTCTGTTCCACCATCACTTAAGAACTCTTTTATGACATGGCCAGTATTCTTGACTTCATTGACAAAGGTTTGGATGTATTTGGAAACTTCACTTGCCATCTGCATGAAAAATACCCTGCGATATCTAGAAAAATCATCCTTGAAACATACAAAATATTTCGCATCACCAAGAGATTTCTGATGCATTGGACTAACTACATCATCATGTATCAGTTCTCCTGGTTTTGTTGGATGTTGTTTTATTACTCCAAAGGATTTTCTGCATTGTTTTCCAAGGCAACACCCTTCACACAATTCATCATCTTTGGAGGTAACTTTAATATCATGTTTTCTTAGAATTTCTTTCACATGTGTCTTATTTTGATGGCAAAACCTTTCATGCCACAGTTGCAGGTCATTTGTAACAGAAACGTAAACATTTGCAGAGACAACAGGTTCTCGAACTCTTAATTCCAAAGCACATAAGCCATTAGCTCTACAGGCTCCTTTTAAGCGTATAATACCATTCCTAACAAAAAAACGTTCAGTTTTTGATGCTTTAAATTCAAAACCTTTAGCCAAGGTTTGGCTAATAGAAAAGAGATTTCTGCTGATGTCAGGAACATGCCAAACTGCAGCTAAGTGATTTCTGACCCATTTTCCATGAATTTTCATTTTAACATTTATAGTCCCTTGACCATAAGCCATAATAACAACACTGTTATCTTTATACACTTTCTTTGGGACATCAAACGGTTCATAGTCCACAAAATAATTTTTAAACCTTGTCATATGGGCAGTAGCCCCACTGTCTGCCATCCATACTTCATCAGCCACCACTCCTTCCACTAAACACATGAAGGCATCACCATGTACTTTGCTCTTGTTCTTGTTTCTATAACAGTCTTTTGCAATACGGTCGACTTTTCTGCAAACATAACACTTTCTGTCATGTTTCATCACAAGTTTCTTCTTTGAAGCAACCAAAGCACTTGAAGAAGGTAATTGTTTTGGTGGTAACCTCATTTCTATTAAGCGAAGTCTCTCTGTCAATTTGTTGACATTCCTTTCTTCAATTGAGACCGATTCCCAAATGCTCTTGAACTCAAAATACTCTTGAAGAGTAGACATTATTCTGCTCATCAGCAAGAGATCTGGTAACACAGTTTTCACAACACGTTTCAGTTCATCATTTAATTCTGTAAAATTTCTTTGCAATTTGTCTATATGCATTACGATGTCTTCATCAGCGTCTTTCTCAGTTGCTGTGAAAAAACTTTCCATTAAGCGGTCAAGTCTCTGACAAGAACTCTGTTTGTACACAGATAATAGCTTATCCCATGTGCTTTTCGAGCTGTCGCATGTTGAAGTCAGCTCTACATTGGCATTGTCTATGTTTTCAACTAAAATTAGTTGAGTTAAAGTGTCATCTTTAGCAAAACTTTTTATCTGCTTTTCGTAAGCAGATCGCTGCTCGGGTGTTGCGGAGTAAAATGAATGTTTTAAACAAATTTCTTTAACTTCACAATTTCTGTTTTATACTTAACCAGTAATTTAAATCAGTCTTTCTTATAAATTACACAGGCCTGCAAAATTTGAGTCCTGGGTCATTCCATGTCAAATCAACACAATTTTTTGCAAAATCCGGAATGACCCTCCCAGATTTTGACGATTTTTGGCACACTTGCAGGTTTCATGGACATATGAAAAAATGTCAATTCTTAGTGGTCTTACTTTATCGGTTCAAAAGTTATTAAACATTAAAATTTCAATTTTTTGCAAAAAAACACCACATATGTCGGTCTTAAAATGGCTGTAAAACAGTGACCATTTGAAGTTCAGACCTGAACTTAGGCTCATTTTAAAGCTCCATTTTAGGGCTTTCACATGATATGCAACATGATAGCATTTATAAAAAAATAATTTTTTAAAATCAATTTGAAATTTTAAAATTTAAATTTCTCAAAAAGCGACAATTTTAAAATTTTGAAAAAATTCTCAAAATAAGTTTATATCATCATCTAACAGCACCCAAAATCTTATTTTGGGATCTTTATGGGATCCTGAGATATAGGAGGTATAAAGTATGCATGGGTAGAGGAAAAATGCCAAATCTTCCATATGCATATACAAATAAATATAATTATAATGTATAATTATACAATCATATATAATTATAACTACATTTATAATTATATAAGTATATATATAATTATATACATATATAATATATATATATATATAACACTTTTCTAGAAAATCCAGTCTATCTCAAAATCATAATTTTATTTATGGAATCATGCATAGAGTTTACCAGTTTAGAGACATGGAAGTAGCATATGTACAGCGATCACATCTTCATTTCTGGGAGGCCATGAACTCTTGCACAATATCCTCAATCTTTCTCACCTCGTTGCCTTGTAAACTGTATGTTCAACCAGTTGGTGTGATGGGGTTCACCTTGCAGATCACATTTGAAGAGGGAATCCACAGTACATCAGGTCTTGATGGGTATGAAAATGAAGGAGATGGTCCTTGGGGATGGAGAAATGTTGCCTTTACTTCATTTACATCTTCATTTTTAGCTAAAACATAGCTTAGGTACCATTTGCCATCATAGACTGCAACCACATATCCACCCATGTGACTGAAGCCCAATAACTTGCTACAGGAAAGATGGTTCATGTAGATGCAGAAGAAAAGGATTTTACAGTTACTTTTGTTGTACACTTTGAGGGTTCAAAGCCATGGAGCTTTTGTGTCCCTGGGATAGCTACAGTTTTGCTGTACTGGTGTGCCAATTGTTCTTCTGTTTGAATATACTCTTCATGGTTTACATATGTGAAATCTGTTAGAAATATTCTGATTTGCCCATTTAAAGAGTTGTCTTGGAGTCTGTATTTGGTCTTCATAAGGTCGCTGCAGGCTAGCCCTGGCTGCCAATCTTTTTACTGTGCCCCCACTCCATCACATGGGCCTTTTCCATGTGCAGTGGCTGAAAAATGCCATTCAGCTTCAACCCCAAAATCTTTGTAGTGAAGGCACAGGTTTAAAAAGCTCTTTTTATTCTTGTATTGGGCTGCTGACCCATATGAAAAATAGTATATTTTTTTTGGAAATGTTTCAAACTTTGATTTCAGATACTGGATTAGTTTTGTTTGAAACAGATAGACTGCAGTAGTGTTGTGCTCAAGGCAGCCTGATATTATTACGAAACTGAAATGCTCTTTTTTATCTTCTTTTTTAAAATACACTACAAACGGATGCACTGTTGCCTGGTTACATGTCCAGTGGTAAGATTGTGCTTCGTCCTGTAATACGAAGGAATAATTCTCAGATTCTGAGGTGGTGGTCCTTTGTGATTTTTCTAAGAGATTTTCCTTAGTCTCACTCATAAAAGAATTTTGCTGTTTTGCTATGAAGTCATGACAAAGCAGAACAGAGCTTATCACAAAAAATTTCAATGAAGTCATCTACTGATTTTTGGATTGTTTCCAAGTTACAGCGATCAACAGAGATCCACTGGCGAAAAGTAATAGTCTTAATTGCATTTTCTTCAAACCCTTTTTCCAGAATCATCCGGATTCCTTCTGTTCCTGGACATGACACACAATTAGAGAAGAAACAGTTAATTGACGGTGGGTTACAGACCATCATTTGCAAACAGTCCTGATATGTTTTTTTCTGGTTGTCTGTGATTAATCTCATTTTGCTGTTTTCAACCATAAGTTTCACATTTTGGTAAGTAGTACATACACAAACTGAGTGGGTGCTGCTCTGACCAAGCAGAATACAGTGTTTGGGCCGTAATTCTGCAAATTTAGAGAACCCAACTTTTATACCTGGAAACTTTTCCTGGAAGCATTTGTATACTTCCTTTAAATTACTCAGCATCAGTCTCTTGGAAACTTACTTTAGCACCTGTGATGTCTTTCACTGAAATACATCAGAGGTCAATCACTAATCAGATTCCTCCATTCTCAGACTGTTATATATTGTATCTTATAATTTAGGGAAAGATTTTTTAAAATCTGTTTGATATTTTTTCACTTTTTAGTTGTGTAAAGGAGGTGAAATTAAGAATTAAATAATAAAATTATACATGATTATAAATGTCAATTTATAAATGCATTATTATATTTATATATATTTTTAATCACATATTACTATGCAATTACATATGATTGTATAATTATATATTATAATTATATTTCTTTGTATATAACTCTATAATATGGTAGATTTGGCATTTTTCCTCTAACCATACATACTTTATACCTCCTATATCTCAGGATCCCATAGAGATCCCAAAATAAGATTTTGGGTGCTGTTAGATGATGATATAAACTTATTTTGAGAATTTTTCAAAATTTTAAAATTGTCGCTTTTTGAGAAATTTATATTTTAAAATTTCAAATTGATTTTTAAAAAATTATTTTTTTATAAATGTTATCATGTTGCACATCATGTGAAAGCCCTGGAAAAGAGCTTTAAAATGAGCCTAAGTTCAGGTCTGTACCTCAAATGGTTACTGCTTTACAGCCATTTTAAGACTGACATATGTGGTGTTTTTTTGCAAAAAATTGAAATTTTAATATTTAATAACTTTTGAACCGATAAAGTAAGACCACTAGGAATTGACATTTTTTCATATGTCTATGAAACCTGCAAGTGTGCCAAAAATCATCAAATTCTGAGGGGGTCATTCCGGATCACTGTGTTGATTTGACATGGAATGACTCTCCTAGAAAAGTGTTTGCAATGTAATGACTGAATTTTATATTATTTGGTGTGCTGATTTCAAATATGACATCCATTTTTCTCAATCACGTAAGGATTTTTCACAAAATGGGCTTGAATATATGGACAAGAAACCCTTCTGTACATATTCTGGGGAGAAGAAGGTCTTTTCAAAATATTAAGTGTTTTATTTACAAATGAAGTAATATATCAAACAACTGGAAATGATTTGCTAAATATATATTAATTAGAAATTATATTAATTAGAACATTAAATGGTTATCATTTTTTAATACATCCTGGATTCATATATCGTTAATGCTTTCTTTTCCTTTTTCCCTGAAAGCTCGTTTTTCACTTAGTCTGTTGTAGTCACTACGCGGGACTTCTTTGCATAGCATCCAGCAGTAGTCCCCATCATATTGACGTTCCATCTACCTTGGTATCTACGCTCATCTCCTTGATATCTTAGTGAAATCTTTAACCCTGTTCTTCACTAACTGCACCAAGAAGGGAAAGTAGTCCAAATGCGAATTTAAAAAATGCACTTTCAAACTCATTGAACAACCCAAGTCTTTGAATTTCATTAACATGTTTTCCACGATAGATTTATAGTTGGGGTCCTTAACGTTCCCAAGGAATTTTGTGACGACTTCCTTAAAAGCTCTCCATGCCTCTTTTTCCCTAGAAAGCATTTTGCTTTCAAACACTTCGTCTTTAAAAATTTTCCGAATATCTGGACCTATGGAAACACCTTCCTTTATTTTTGCTTCCGACAGTCCTGGAAAATTGTTGCCTAGGTATTTAAAGCACTCTCCTTCTTTTGATAGAGCTTTAACAAATTGTTTCATCAAGCCAAGCTTGATGTGAAGTGGAGGCAACAGGACTTTCCTGGGATCAACCAAACTTTCCTTTACTACATTTTTGTTTTCAGGTGTTAATGCTTTCCTTTGCGGCCATTCCTTTTTGATCCAATGATTCTTTTTATCCCAACTGTCCCATTCATACAAGAAGCAAGGGTACTTGGTGTTTCCTGCTTGCTGTCCAAGAAGCATGGAAAGTACTTTTAGATCACCGCATATCGTCCATACATGTTCTTTATATTTCAAATGGGTGGGAATTAAATTCTCGTAAGATTCTTTCAGGTACACAGAATGTCCTAATGGCACTGAAGCATACTTGCTTCCATTAGGCAGAAACACTGCTTTGAGGCTTCTTTTTGAGGAGTCAGTAAAGAGCCTCCACTCGTTCACGTCATACTGTATATTAAAATTCTCCATCAATCCAGGAACATTGCTACAGTAAACCAAGCTACTATCTTGAGAAAAGTATGGAACGAAATTTGTTTCTCTCTTTCTGAACCATTAGAAAGAGGTACCAGGAGCCAATAAATTCTTTTGCTTTAGCCTAGAGCCTAACAGTTTGGCAGATTCTTAAGATTGTTTCTTTTTTCCGTTTTTTTTTCGCACCAGAGATAGAAAAATCTCCAGTTTTCTCCAGTAATGACGGAACTACATGCTCTCCCCTTACTATATGCTCTCCCCTTCCTTCATTAACACAATCGATTAGTGTCTAAGAAAATCAAAATTTTCAATTTGTGAAATTTTCAATTTTTTCAATTTTCAGTTTTTTGAACAAATGGTACGTCATGGAATTTTTTTACTATTTTTCCTGAAATCAGCATCCAAAAATCTATCAGTATCAGCTATTGGTTTCTAAACACTTTTTTGGTTGCAGGCCTGTGTTATTTGTCCTTTCTAGGGTTAATATTATTCATAATCAAATAAGTGTGTGTATAATATAAAATTGTTTTATCTAACTTCTATCTCACTTATTTGAGGTCAGTTTCTTAAAATAAAATAAATACAGGTTGATACTTTGTCATTTTTCAAGGCTTTATACTAGCAGGAATATAAATAGAGGGGGAAGGGGCTAGGGGCTCAGCATTCCCACAGAATTTGGGTCCTTCATACATTATTATAGTGTAAAGACCAAAAATAGATCTGTGCCACAAATTTTTTTCTTACTACATATCTGTATACAGGTCAAGAAGAACCTAGGATAAGTTTCTTTTAAAATCCAAGTTAAAAGGCATGGATATTTCAAACATATTAAAATGTTGGCGAAACTAAAAAACACAGAGAAATTTCATAGCACTGAGAGTTTAAAGTGGCTCTTATGCTTTTTATTCTAGTGTTTTAACCTAATGAACTTAAAATTTGTTTTTAACGATTAGTCACAAGAGGGCATAGCTTAGACACAACTGTAGCAATCTTTCCTTCACAAATAAATTGATAAATTTTATGATTTATCATATATATATATATATATATATATATATATATATATATATATATATATATATATATATATATATATATATATATATATATAGAGAGAGAGAGGCTGAGGCTAGGTAGACAGACCTATAGTTTAAAGCTGATTCCAAATAGCTTCTCATACCCAAGGCAACAGTGGGACTTGAACCAGTAGACTCTTGTACTGAATGCATGCACTTAAGCAATTTGGCCATCGTCCTGCAATTACCAAAAGAGGAAGGAATCTGTTGAGGTGTTTAAGCATATACCTTTAGAAATTTGTCCTGTCATACCATTTACCTTAATGTAGAACAAAAGGAATTAATCGTATATGTCATATATTTGTAATCCTTCAATAAATATGGAGGACATTATTTTAACATATCAATTTTTTCATTGAAAAAATTATCATTTACGTGTTTAAGATCAAAATGCTCATTGAATTTCATAAATAATAATAATAATAATAATAATTAAAAAAAAAAGAGGAAGCCTGAAATTGTCTTTCAAAGTTATTTTAAAAATTTTGGGGGAGGCATGTTATTTATTTTTTTAGTGTCTGTGTTATTCTATGCCAAAGAAATTGTGATCTGTTTATTAATTACTTAAATACATTTATCATCTATTTTTCAAGTTTTTTTTGTTGTTTTGTTTTACCATATCTTAATCATCTCAGAATGTTTCTACATAACAATAATTATCTAAGATTCTTTTCATGGAAGTCAGTGTCCCCCTTTTAATTTTATTAATACTTTACTTTCAAATAATATTGTTTGTTAATTCAGTATTTCTTGTCTAGATGCTCTCTCACCTGCTTGTTATTTAATTCATTCATGAAATTTATATTTCCTGTTGATAATGAATTCTTTGTTTTGTAAATGCAGGCCATTACATTTCTACAGTGATACTGTTTCTCGAGGATAAGATTTGAAATGTAGCTTTGATCCACTGTAAGCGGCTGCTATGGTTAAGTTTGCATTACATTTTAAGTAAAATAGTAATGATATTTGACTGTGTATACTACTATTTTCTGTGTTCATATACCTTTTGTTAGTTTTTTTTTTGGTCTGTTGTTGTTGTTGTATTAATGCATTGAAATAAAGATATGTTTTGTTAAGGATGTATCTTAATTCTTTCAGGATACTCAGCAACATAAAAAATTGTTTGTTATAATACATGCTACATATTTGTTCTATGAAACTCTGTTTTACTCTGAAAATGACTGAGTATTAAATGCTAGGTGATTAGCCAAAGGATTTGTCATAGATTTTCTAGAGGAAGTTTAATTAGCAAGATCCCAAATTCATTTCCCATGTGTAACGGCCTTATGTTCTTGCATCATCATGTATGTCTTAAATTATGAGCTAGAAAGTTTTAAGAGAGAATGGTTGAAAAGGAAAAACGAGCCATGTAGTAGTAATTGAAGAATTACTGCTGCGGTAAAATAATTAAAATTAATGTTGTAGGGGTGCTTTTCTCTAATGCAGAGGCACTTGTGAGACATTCACCTTTTGTTATTCACCGTGAAGGCTTGCTGGCTACTTTATTATGGGAGCACCATTAAGGTCAGTCAGCATTGCTCCCTAAGAGGAGACATAACGACCAAGCCTTATTCAAGATTTGAACCCAAGCCCACGATGCTATCCACTACCATGGCTGCCCAGAGGGGGGGCAACTGGGGCTCTTTGCCCCAGGCCACCAACTGCTGGAGGGGCCCCAAAAATTTTTTTTTAAATTTATTAGATTTCCTCCGAAAGAAAATTTTGAAACTTGTACCGTACTTCAAAATTCAAAATAATCTCCTGAAAAAAGGCCCCCCCCCCAAAAAAAAAAAAAAAAATAAATTATTCGATTAATCAGATTTCTAGAGGCCCACAACAGAAGTTTGCCCCAGGCCCCGTAAAGTCTCTGGGTGGCCCTGACCACTACACCATGTGGCTGGCAGGAATAAATAAGTTGAAACGGAATATGAGAACTGAAATCCGAAGGGTCCAAAAGAAATTTTTTTTTTTGTATCTAGACACTGAACATGTAACCATAGGCACAAAACCATACCTCCAATCAGTGCCATAACTAGCCAATCCTGTGCCCTGTGCAAGAATTTGCATTTAGGTCTCTTAATTAATTACGTTTGGGAAAATAAAACATACCTTACAATAGATAAGATTTATTTTATTTGCACTTTTCTGGTTTTCATTTCAGCAAATTCATTAATTACATCATCATAATTAATATTTTTAGCGATATTGTATTCTATTGAAATAATAGAAAGACCGGATAATTATTCTTTTCCGATAGTTGATCTTAAATAATTTTTTATTAATTTCAACTTGCTAAATCTTCTCTTGCAAAGCAATAGAAACGGGAAGAGTTAGAAATATTCGAAGAGTGACGTTGATATTTGGATAAGACTCAATTAAATCAAAGAGCTTGTAGAATATGAAGCACACAGTAGAAAGGCAGAAAAATTTTAAATTTAAAAATATAATTTCTTGTGAACAGCATTTTGAGCCCCCCTTCCAAGTGGGTTTTGAAGGTGCACCTGCCTAGTTATGGCACTGCCTCTAATTCCTGAAGGGGTAATTTTATATAGATTCTAGAAAGTAAGGTTTTTTTGCTTGAAACTGGAGGATGGTGAGTCGAGAAGACCAGGGCCCGATAATGAATGCTGGTTGCCCCTGGGCAGATGCTATTTGGGGCCCCCCCCCTTTACGAACATTTATAAAAATAAGAACTATCCATGGGCTATACATGCTATTAGAAGTACTAGGTGCATACACCAAGGGGGTTTTGGGGCCCCCTAGCATCAGGGGGGCCCTGGGCAAAGAACCAATTTGCCCATGCAATAAAAAGTCCCTGGAGAAGACAGATGAAATTTCAACTATAGAGAAGCTTTCGCTGTCTAAAAATAAAATAAACTAATCCTAATCTCTAATGGCTATTGTCTCAAAACACGGAATATTTAAAAATATTAAAACAGATATCCTATAAAGATTGATTTGACTTAAAATTCAGTTTTATTCAGATTATTTTCAGTAATTGAAGAAATCCAATTATTATTATTCATAACTTTTTTATGATTTTAATGTAATGACAGGGTCATGAAACATTTTAATTGATTCGTTGCTCTTCACTTGTTTAGACTTTCTTCAATTCAATTTTGTTTCATTGAAAAAATTATCATTACCTGAAATTTATTATACTAATACTTGTTTTGAAAGGTTGTCACTGAAAAGAGGTGTTTATTTACTTATTTATTTACTCTGATGGCTTTTGAAATTGCAACACCATGATGGAGAGATGATACAAACGCCAAATTCGCATGAAAGGAAGAAGCTGCTGGGAAATGCAAATAATTATCATTTAAGCGCAATCGAACGACGCAGGAGGGAGAAACGGCATCTCAAACTCTGTATAAAAAGAAAGTTACACAGGGGGTTTCTCATTCGGAAATCTCATTTGAATGTTGTTTGTTTGTGAGAAGATCGTGTTATGCTCGTATAAGGAGAAACGGCTACCAGCACGTGTCGGAATTCGATAGCAGCAGGATCGTGGCCTATCGAGAGTGCAGTTTATCGTTCCGCGATATTACTACTCGCATTGATCGGAATCCAACGACTGTCATGCGAATATGGAATCGATGGGTTCAGGAGGGTCATATTGAACGCCATACAGGATCTCAACGGCCTCCCGCCACTAACGCACGAGAGGACAGACATGTTGTCAGGTCGGTCTTGCAGGATCGTACAGCCACATCACGGACCTTCAGTCAAGAAATTGGTTTGTTTGCAGCACGAGAAGTATCCGCACGAACAGTACGACGACGTCTGAAGCAGCACGGACTGTCTGCACGGCGACCATTATTGCGGCTCCCCTTGACTGCGGCATAGAGACACACGGCGACAATGGTGCGCCCAACGATAAAACAGGAGTGGCGACCCGTCATCTTTTCAGACGAGTCTCGGTTCTGCGTGCAGCATCATGATGGACCTATCTGTGTCTGGAGACACCGAGGAGAACGCACGTCGCCTGCTTGCATTCAATATCGTCATACGGGCCCCACACCTGTTGTGATGGTATGGTTAGCCATTGGGTACACGATGTCGTGTACCCAATGTGTCGTACACCCCTTGTTCGTATCGTGTCGGTAATCTGAACAGCCAGTGTTACATTTCTCAGATCTTTAGGCCCTATCCAGAGCCTGACTAGGGCAGGGGCATACGGGGCAGTTGCCCCGGGCCCCTACATCAGAGGGGGGCCCCAAATCGAACAGAAAGTTTAGTATTAAGTATTAAGTTCTTCATTACTAAAGTAGTGAAGCAGAGGGGGGCCCCCAAAGAAGTTTTTGCCCCGGGCCCCAATTAGGCTAAGTCGGGCCATGGCCCTATCTTCGAAGTATAAGGTATCATCGAAGCCTCGGAACCACCATCTTTCAATAAGATAACTCAAGACCGCATGTTGCCCGTCGTGTCCTGATCTACCTCGACACAGAGGGTGTTCGACTGTTGCCCCGGCCAGCACATTCTCCACATTTCTCACCCATTGAAAACATCTGGTCATGGGTTGCTGAGAGACTGGGCCGCCACCGCTCTCCAGCAACACCGACTCAAACACAGATGTGTTTGAGTCGGTGTTGTCAGCCTCTACGATTGATGAAGCGTGGCATAGACTTGAAGCAGCATGGAATGAATTGCCCGTATCTGTCATCCAGGCCCAGTTCGACTCGATGCCCAACCGGGTTAGAGCCGTTTTAGCTGCTGGAGGCGGCAGCTGTGTTGTACTAATTTTGGACCCTGTACACCCCCAAGACACCCCCTACAAATTTAATCATGTTTTCTTCCTACTATGCTGTATACGTACAATAAGTAAAGTTTTGTTATTTGCTTTCCTTCCTGGTGTTGCAATTTTAATGGCCAGCAGTGTATTTTCTATTTATTTATTCTTGTTTTATTTAAAAAAATTTTTTCAACTTTCATCGTGAACACTTTTTTTTTAGTCCTGAGAACGGAAATATAGCCACAAAAAATTATCCATACCGAGGATAAGGAGCTCTGCTCTCCGGTGCCTCGTTAAAGTACTATTGCAATGTCAATGTCAATGAAAGGTGTAATCCTTGGTAGCAACGAATATTAAATTTTATGAATGAATTTCGAAGGGTTTCGCGGATCGTATTCATTACGCATCAACTTTTATGAAACTTTACATTTGATATTGGTTAAGAAATATGTAGTATAATTTACTGTTATATCTTGATTTAATTCCTGTCTAATTCTAATTACGTTTCTTTTATTTATTTATTCTCTTTTTTTCATATGACAGCAAGCACAATAAAAAGTTTCTGTGTAGATAAAATTATTGCCCTGTTATATTACGTTCATCAATAAATTTAAAAAAAAATAGAAATGTATAATGTGGTGAGTTCAGTTATATCTATGAGGGTAATTTAATATTGCTTTTAGTTAAAAAGTTGGGATACTCCGAGTTTTATAATACTAAAATTGTGTCTCTAACACAGTGATTCTCAACCTTTTTTTTTTTTCTTTTTGCCGCACACTTTTAACGATTTCCAAATTTGGCGGCACACAAAGAAAAAGATAAGTTTAAAAGTAGTTTACTTAAAACGGATAAAAACAGTTAAAAATACGACATTTAACTGTAAAAACAACAGTTTTCTTTTACAGTGTACTTTTCTTTAATTTAAACAAACTTTACTCGTAATAAATAAAAAAAAAAGCATTATAATTTTTACTATATACATTTTTAAAATTTGGCGGCACACAAAAGTGCCGCGGCACAGTGGTTGAGAATCACTGCTCTAACAGTATATTTAATGCAGCTATTGTTTTAGGCTATAGGACCAATTTATAGGCTTTTAGCAGTTTCACTAAACTTTGAAAATATGATCTGTTTTTTTAATAATTTGGAGAATTTTTACATCGAAATAATTAAACGTAGATATTGAAACCCGCTATTGCAGAAAGAGCTACTTGTATGTCAGAGATAATGCTAATTGGGGGACATACAGAATGTAACGAGTTAACAGAATTATTAATCTGCTCCATTCGATAAAGGCGGAATACTATCATCTGTGGCAGACAGATGGCGCTACTTTACTTAGAGTTAATTTTGATTCCATTTACCTGTGTTATTTAATGGGCTTAAGTGTAGTAATAGTATTCTGAGATATTAATTGAATAAGCATGGACATCTGAGGGGGGGGGGGGAGGAGGAGGGAGGGTGCAAAACAGCCAAGCTCATATACACCTTATCCCTTTTTTACTCGGAGGATGAGTTCCAGACTGTGTCGTGTACAAAAAAATCAGGGTATATAGTAAAATGATGGATATGTTCAACGACTTGTTTTTGTTTATAAAATACATATATAATTTTTTTAAATTAATAAATAATTGAAAAATTAGATAAAATTATTTATTTCGATATTCGGCCAAATTGTATGCATAAATCATATTCTTAACAATGAAAAAATATTTAAAAAAAAATTGCAGTTTCTTGAAATTCAAATGAATCAAAGCTTCATTAAAAATTTTTAAATGCTCACAAATTGAGGAACAAAGTAAAAATTATATATACGATTAGATGCTATATTATTCGAATTCGTTTTCTAGAAGTAATCTCATCCTTTTGTGCTACGAATCGCTTTCGTCGGTGAAATTTGTACAGTAGCTTCATAAGTTTTCGCATTTTCAGGCAAAACTTCTGATGACTGAGGTTGGATACTTTGAGTCTTAAATTCTGCAATAGATCGTTGTGAAACTGTGTTGGATATCTCTTTGTAAATTTCTTTGTAGCGTGCTATACAAGATTTCATACCTGACTGAAATTTCGATTTTGGAATCATTCGTCAAGAAATAAGTTTCCAATTTGTTGAATGTCTTCAAGAATTATACTTTAAATTTTCGCCAGTGAATCTTCCTCATTGCTGCTAACTTCTGAATCATCTCGTTCCAGCGTGAATCTCTAGCAGCTTATCCTCGTTAAGGGGGGTCTGTCTTCCATTAATCCGTTTATATCGTCAACCACTTAATATACAGGGTGATTTTTTTAAAACTGACACTACTCAGAGCCATCTGTAGCGTCATCTATCGGCCGGAATTCTACCAAAATTGATAGAGGGACTAAGGACGACATGGGAAAGAGTTTCCGTGAAAAAAAAAAAAAAGTTCCAAAATTCGCCGATAGGGGACGATATATGGCGCTGTTGTGGTGGGCGCACCCGAGAATTTGCGTAAAAGGTAAGTAAAACATCAAAATGCAAATTCATGATTACGTAGTCGACAGCAGCGCCAGAATTTTGGGCTATAAAGATCGGTGCGGAGTCTGTTGCGCCTTCACTTTACAGCAGAAAGGGTCATCAGTTGCTTTTTTCCACTTGTATGGCCACCTCGCTCCCCGGACCTAACCCATGTGACATTTTTCTGTAGAGTTATTTAAATTCTAAGGAGTATCTTGGTGGAGTCTCGAACATGGTGGCCCAAAAAGACAACATATCCCGGACTTTGATGAACATTCCTGGTGACATGTTACACTTGGTCGTTGAGAACGTAGTGTTCAGGATGCAATGGGTCGTCCACCAGGACTGTGGTCACATTGAAGGAGAGAGAAGTGAATTTGCTGCATAAATTGGTGTTGCAGTGAAATTTCTTTGTTATTCATTTGTCTGCTTACAACCTTTTCGGTATTCATCCCTTATCTTTATAGCCCGAAATACTGGCGCTACTGTCTACTACATAGTCGTGAATTTGTATTTTGATGTTTTACTTGCCTTTTATGCAAATTCTCGGGTGCGCCGGCAACAAAAGCGCCATATCTTCTCCTATCGGCGACTGTTGGAACTTTTTTTTTTTTTTTTCACAGAAACTCTTTCCCATGTCGTCGAGTAGTGTCAGTTTAAAAAAAAAATCACCCTGTGTATATATGTATATATATATATATATATATATATATATATATATATATATATTATAATTTATTTGACTTTTTTTTATTATCGTATAAATACAGGATTAGAATCTTTTTTCGACCGTGTTATTTCAAAATCGTGTAAGAAAAGGATTTCACGACTTACGGACTTGAGGTCTTTTAAGTGTATTCTGACTTAAAAGACCTTAAGACCGAAGCTTAAAACATCTGTGCCATATCTCACAACTGAAATCGGGCCGAGTCAAAAATTGCAGGCGCGGATCGCTAGGTTCAACTGAAGTAAAATCTGCTAATTTAGCCGGCATCTTTCAAAACGGCATGAGGAATGCGTTTCATGTATTTCTAAAAAGTTTGTCGCTGTAATTGTTATTGTCTTATAATATTTCTATTGCGCTTTTAATCAGAACTTCCGATTTTAAAGAAGGTTTACTTTAGAAACATAGACAGACCAAAGCTTTTAAAGCTGAAAACGCAGATTGCGTGGAGGAAAGAATCTTCAACATATAGTCAAACCCCGTTATAACGAACTTCAGGGGACCAAATGTTTTGCTCGCTTTATCCGGTGGTTCGCTATATCCGAACCGTTAAGAAAAATGCTAGAGTTCACAAAATGTATAAATCTTTAGTTGCAATGTGTATTCAATAATAATGTATTAAAAATGATAAAATCTATTAAAAAGGATCATTAATGAATTAAATTGACTGAAATCGATTACATTAAACTGACACAATATGTATTAAATTACGTACAATAGGAAAACGGCGGGACCAAAATTTTCGTTCGTTATATACCGGGTTAGCTATAATGGGGTTCGACTGTATATCAGGGCCGCCCAGAGACTTTACGGGGCCTGGGACAAACTTCTGTTGGGGGCCAAGAAAAATAAAAAATGGTAAAAGACGAAAACACACATTCAAATTAAGTTACTCATACTTAAAATTTTATTACATGAATGATTAACATAATTATTATATTTCATTGCACTGCTCTCCTGTTATATTTTCTGAGGAAATCTAATAAATAAATTTTTTAACATTTTTGGGGGCTCCTCCGGCAGTTGGGGGCCTGGGGCAAAGGCCCCAGTTGCCCCCCCCCCCCCCGGCCCTGCTGTATATCATCGATGAATTTGCGGTTCTACGCATTCGTCGGAAGTAATTCGTATTTTTATTTCCAGTAAAACCTCGTTTATCCGGCCCTCATTTATCCGGATCACCGGATAATCCGGATCAGATTTGTAGACTTTTTTTAAATTTTATATATTTAATGTTTACATTAGATAATAATTTTTAACTATGACAGCAAGAACGTAACTATAAGTACGCCAAATATTCGCTTTTTAGTTTGATTCAACGTACAGTTCCTGCATAGATTGTACAATAAATTATGGTAGTAAAATGCTTTTTGTTGAGTTTAAGAAAGCTTTCCTAGAGTGTCACAGAGCGTTGACGTGGATAGACCCAGAAAAGTTATTTTTTCCATGTTTTTATTAACTCGCTTTCTTATTTGTTTGTGTGTGTGTTTGTGTGTTTGTCTAGTACAAATCTTGCAATCGAATTTTAACTAATTTCCCGACAAGCTAGACATTTGAAACTTTTAGAATAGCTCAGAACACGATGACAATGCATTTTTTTATTACTTTTAGCCATCTTTAAGCAGAATTGAATTAAATTTCAGTTATTTTCAGTCAATTTTGTTTTGTAGACTGGTGCAGCCATCTATCGGCCGGAACGGGAACGAAAAGTTTAACGCAAGTTAACTTCCAATTAACTTCATTTTCTTTCAAGTTGATGGGATAATTGATCAAATTTTTTAAAAATATTTATTAACCTTTTCCTTACGGGGTTGGGATAGCATGTATCCCAAGAATATATATATATATATATATATATATATATATATATATATATATATATATATATATATATATATATATATATATATATATATATATATATACATATATATGTATATATATGTATATGTATATTATATATATGTATATATATATATATATATATATATATATATATATATATATATGTATATATATATATATATATATATATATATATATATATATATATATATATATATATATATATGTATATATATATATATATATATACATATATATGTATATATATATTATATATATATATATAAATGTATATATATATATATATATATATATATATATATATATATATATATATATATATATATATATATATATATATATATTTATATAATATACATATAAATATATATAAATATATATATATATATAAAATGACCCCGTAGGCTAAAGGTTAATACATAGAATTGTCAAGTTTATATGATTCAACAGAAAATTTAAAAACATGGTATGTAAAAAGTTCTTTTTATCTTGTAATTATTATATTTTTTAATGTCTTGTAAACAATAATATATATTTTTGTTTCAAAACATAGTTTTTTTATCGTAATAAAGGAAAGTCTGCTTAGTTATGGATTTTATTTTGTTTATTACCCATATTACCCGGATTATCGATTGTCCGAATTGGATTGCCTATGGACCCAGTTAGTCTGGATAAACGAGGTTTTACTGTAACTGTATTTATTTATTTTTTCTTTCGTTACGATGCTAATATTAATGGCGTTAAGCATTGTTGGCTCTGATTTATTTTTATTTTTAAGCCATACAAGGATCAAGATCTAAGGTCTCCAGTTTTTTTCCCTTGGAAAACACATTTACTAGAAAAAATCTGAAACTCCTGTCATATCTTAACAAAGTTTCCCGCTAATCCAAGGATTCCCAACCTTTTTACGTTTGCTGCACTACCCTTGGGAAGGAGATTAAAAACTCGGGGCATCCTTGTTATATTTTAGTGTTTTCAATTTTATAAACATTAAGGTGACTGCCTACGTTGAAAATGTCATTTTTTGACAATTTTGGTAAATTTTACTTTTTGCAAGAATCGTGTAATTCAATCTTTTCTCTTTTCAAAACCGTTTTGATATTCATTCTACATAAGGGGTGTCAAACTCAAAGGCTACCTTGGGCCAAACAAACAAGGTTTAACTATAGGTGGGCCGGAAGAAAATCAATATTAATAGAAACGTAGGTTTATTTACCTAATTACAGTATATTCAAATTAAATATATGCATTTTGTTTAATAATAGCAAAAAAGAGTATCATTAAAAAAACATTTAGCGAATTCTTCCTATCGTATTATAAATCGCGTCGGTTATTTTATTATATATTATTGTGTGCCAATATATTAGCCGGGCCGCAAAAATGTTCGTCGCGGGCCGCGAGTTTGACATCCCTGTTCTACATCATTAAGAAGCAGTACAGCTATTTTAAAAAACATCGTCTGCTACAAAATTTAAGTGACAAACAACTTTAAATGCGTTTTTATCAGAATTATGTTTTTTAGCATAAATCTCTACCGTTATCATGATATCTCACATAATAATGCATATAATTTGATAAAATTTTCAGGAAATGTTTTAGATGCTATTGTTAATGAAATGACGCACAGTAATTGATGTATAATAAATAGTTTTTTATTTGGGATTGTTTTTATAAGGAAAGGAATGACGAATCGGGGAAAATTTTTATATTGGAGCATAAAATTGCGTGTATTATTTTTGCATTTTAAAATTTCTCTTAGATTGAAGGTTATTTTGAAGATAACTGTCATATATGTATCATGTGTGAGAAGGAAATTAGAATAGTAGCATTAGGATTTTGTGATAGGCGTTTTATCAAAATTTCATTAAAAATTACTTCAAATTGACCAATTTATAAAAACAGTATGCTCTTTACAGGTTAATTTTTGTTTCTTTTTTTAATTTTTAAGGGCTATTTTACCATAAGAGACCAAAAAATCCTTTAAAAAAAATTTTTTTTTTAAAATTAACTCCGAACGTAGTCAGTCACCTTAAATCAAAGCGGAATTTACGTCAGCAACATGGGAAATTTAAGTAAATACTTACTCCATTGCTGGTTTTATTTATTTGTTGAAAGATATCAGTAGCAAACACAGGAGTAGAATATATTAATGCAGTTTCTAAAATAGCATGGAATTCAGAAATTATTCCTACAGAAATTATTCCTAGGATATGGAGCTCTGCTCTCCGGTGTCTCAACGCACCATGTCAATGTCAGTGTAGTTCAGTCGCAATACATTACAGCGAACCCGGTATATACCGAACTCACGGATATAACGAACGAAAATTTTCGTCCCGCCGTTTTCCTATTGTGCGTAATTTAATTAGTATTGTGTCAGTTTAATGTAATCGATTTTAGTCGATTTAATTCATTAATGATCATTTTTAATAGATTTTATCATTTTTTTAATACATCATCTATACTAATAAAGAGACAAGTGGAAGTCGAGAGATCACGTGACCGTAACTCATCCGGGTGGACCAGTCCTCGAAAAAAAAAAATTGCCGACAAATATACAGGAAACGGTGTAATTTTTTTTCTCATGAAAGTACATAAATGTTACATATTTGGAAAGAGCTTCGAAAACTGATAATTTTTTCTGCGTACACTTATTCTGTTAATTCAATAGTTTTAGAGATATTTTCATTCTAAAATCACTCACTGTTGAGAAACCAAATCATCTGGTGCAGTGGTGCTGCCATCGGTCGGCAGCGACGGGAATGAAAATTGAAAGGTATTTATTCACTTGAATTTAATACATTTGTAGGCTTTTTTTTCTTTTGTGGGGCCCGAAGTACATAAATATGTTACACGGATGGCTTGAGCGTAGCTAGGCGAAGCCCGGCTAGTTATTGAATACACATAGCAACGAATGAGTTATACATTTTGTGAACTCTAACATTTTTCTTAACAGTTAGTCGGATATAGCGATCAAAACCTTTGGTCCCTTGAAGTTCGTTATAACGGGGTTCGACTGTATTACAGTAGAGCAGAGTTTCCCAAACTTTTCATGCGATGAAACACTTCGTAAATCCTGAAATTTTAACGGAACACTTTATTTGTTTTGTAAGGTATGTCCCTACATGTATGTAATACTGTATAATATTTTGAGTGGGTCCTACCATTTTTTTTTTGAAGGGGGGGTATTAAAATTTTTTTTTGCAATCAATAAAATTTTAAAAAATGAGAATAAATAAATAAAAAATATTTATTTAGATTTAAGTAATTATTTAAATTTTTATTTAGTAATTATTTGAATTTTAAAACATAACACATAAAATTGGATTCGCTCACCTCAATGTTAACCTATGGAGAAAATTTGTCCACGGATTGCCGACTTGGGTTCAAAGATTTTTTTCTAAAAATTGTACTCCGTCATAGAGAAAGAAATTTTACACTTGTGTACATTTTTCGTTTTTTTTTTAAAAATGCAATTAATATTTTAAAATTTAAATTATTCGGGGAAAAATCTGGTATAGTGTGTTTTGAACGCTCATAAATTCCTTCGGTGGACGAAATTTATAAAATGAATCCTGTAGCGCTTTGCAGAAAAGTTCAGGCTATCTGACAATACCAATTTTATTTGATTATCAGCATTTAGGTACCTGTAAATAGTTGACAAAAATATTTTTTAAATAAAAAATTCGGGGGCAGCGCTTAACCCCCCTATAGAAAGAGAACCATTACAATCCCTCAAAATGTCAATCCTAAGGGGGGTGGAATCCTCGAACTGTCAACTGGACTCCTCCCACCACAAGAGTCTGCAAGAAGAGGAAAAGGGAAATACGATTTTTTTCTTAGTACATAGCAGCCTTAATGACCTCGATGATGTCAGGTCCTTGAACTGCAAATTTTCTTGATATCAGGCAGATCATAACTCTGCCAAACATGACCATGACTAATTAAAATAACTATATGCATGAACACTCAATTTTTTAGACATTTAAGAGCATTAATCCTTCAAACATGTTTGAGTTGCATGTAGCTGTTGCAGGATATAAAACAATTCCAAGTTTTCGAAGAACACCTATTCCGTGGAACACCAGTGTTCCGCGGAACATAGTTTGGAGAACCCTGCTTTAGATCATGCATATAAATGTTTGCCACTATCGTGCTCAATTTTCAATGACTTAGAAACTTTCGCGTTTAAATGCAATTGAAATTTAGCATTCGATGTTAAAAGTTTGCAGCCAGTATTATTCAATAGATTGATTTAAATGTGGTCTATTATAGTAGCAATTTAAATTATTTCATTTAGAATAGCATTTTTAAAAATTACAATAAAAAACAATTATTTATTTAGATTTAAGTAATTATTTAAATTTTTATTTAGTAACTAGCTGAAAACCCGCGCTTCGCTATGGAGTACATTCAAATTAAATACAACGGTCAACGTATGCAATTTATGCCAAAAAATAAATATATATATTTATAATAAATGCGATGATCAATGTATACAATTGATGTAAAATATATATCTATCTATATATATATATTTATAAAAAATCGTAAGGGATATGCATTTTTTTTTGATAATATCCAATCGTCTGCTGCATTAGAAAGAGAAAAAAATATTTTTTTGTCTATTTAGTTGTTACGCACGTGACGATAAATTTATTGAAAGTACCAGAAAAAGAAATCACGTGATCAGCATTTAATAAATTAAATTCTAAAAATTAATCTTTAAAAATTCACCAAAAATCAGGAAATGGAGGTAAAAATTTGAAAAAAATATCATTTTGAAGAAATTTTTATGGTCTTTCTCGTGATATAAATTTTATAACCCTCAATGTATTATTTTAAATGCAAACGTAAAAAAAAATTAAAAATCAGCTTAAAAATTTAATTTTAAAAAATCTAAGAAGAATTTTTGAAAAATCTTTCTTAGTGCACCTCTACACTATTAGAAGAATCGCCATGCAAAATTTCAGCCCTTTAGGTCCAGCGGTTTGGTCTCTGCGTTGTATGTCAGTCAGTCACTCAGTCAGTGAATGAATGAGTCAGTTACGGAACTGTATTATATATATAGATTATTTGAATTTTAAAAAATAGGACATAAAATACAATAAAGTTCTTAATGACCTCGATGATGTCGGGTCCTTGAATTGCAAATTTTCTTGATATCAGGCAGATCATAACTCTGCCAAACATGACCATGACTAATTAAAATAACTATATGCATGAATACTCAATTTTTTTTAGATATTTTAGAGCATTAATCCGTCAAACATGTTTGAATTTCTTGAAGCCGTTGCGGGATATAAAGCAATTCCAGGTTTGCGCGGAACACCTACTAACCTTCCATGGAACACCAGTGTTCCGCGGAACATAGCTTGGGAAACCCTGCACTAGAGGACTACAGTGAATAGTTTTGTTTTATTAATGTGAGACTTCCGACTGGTGCTTAAAGAACAATATCAACGTAATATTTATTTTAAGAGGGCCCTTCTTATATTTTTTTGTTTATACCCCAAAATAAAGGGTGCCGCAGCACATTGTTTGGGAGTCACTGTGTTACCGGCACACATTTATCGCACCGTCGACGCCACGACTGCATGGTCGCTGTAAGGGTCTGTTGGGACCGCTGGAAAATCGGCCATGGAAGGGGCCGATCGGCTGATGCGTGGTCTTGGATAGTCCTTTTCACCCTGATTGTCCAAAATGCTCCTACTGATGGTGCAACGAGCATTTTTGCTGCCATTTAACATCACAACAGTAAAGAACTACTGCATCTTTAAAAAAAATATCCCAAACTTCTACCAGCCCCCATTCTCGAGTAAAAAAATAGGATACCTTAGAACAGGGATTCTCAACTTTTTTATGTTTGCGACACCTTTTGGATATGGGTTTAGAAACTTGGTGCACCCTTGGTAAAATTTTAATTTTTTTCAATTTTTTTTTAATATTAAATTAAAATGGATTACATTTCAGGGCACGTTAAATTTAAGTTCAAATACACTCATGTCCATAAATTAAGGATAATTCAGAATCACACGGAAATCGAACTCTAAAGTAAATATTTCACCTGTAGAATTATCACACACATCTTCAAGAATAATATGCAAATTGCAGGAAGCCACCAGATGACGCCGATAGTACGTCACAATGTTTATTTTATTTTTCTTACGTTTCTTATTTTCCTTACGTCGAAGTGTTTATTTTATTTTTCTTACGTTTAGTGGAGTCGTGAGTCTAAAAAGGTTGAGAACCGCTGCTTTAGACAATTTTAGACAATGGCATTCAAACTAATAGAACTTAATAAAATTTGGAAAAAAAAAGGAATTATTTATTCCGTGAAATACTTATTCCGTGAAATCATATAAGATAAATCTTTTAGAGCTTTGGGTTTTTTAAGCAGTGGGAGGAAAAGCTCTTTAAACAGAGAAACATAACAACACATAACTTTCATACCGAACTATTAGTCCATTAGTTATATTAAGGCATAAGAAAATTAATGAAATTATTTTTAAAGAATGATTGCCCGGGTATATATATAGATATAAACTTTTTCATGCTTTCCATCAAAAAAATACTGGGTATATCATTTCAGTAGAAACGTGCTAAGCGCATTCTGTCTGGCCAGATGAACATGAAGAGCGGGGGGTGCAACCCAGTATTTTTTTGATGGAATGCATGAAAAATTTTATATCTATATATCTACTCGGGAAACGCCGGGCAATAATGCTAGTAGTCTATATACCCAATGTGGTTACATTCCGTTCACCCGTTTGAGCTGTAGGATGCTGTTTATAGGAAGAAGTTCAATTATAACCACCCTGTGAATAAAAAACACTAGAATAGGATATATTAATACAGTTTCAAAAATAGCCATGGTATTCAGTATGGTATCACACTAAAGGACTACAGTGGAAATCGCTACAAAGAGTTTTGTTTTATTAATATGAGACTTGGGATGGATGCTTAGAGCACCAATGTTTGATATCGAGTCTATCAGTTGTGTGCGTGAGGGTAGCTAATTCCTTCTCAGTAATATTCCGATTTGAAAATTTAAACATGTTTAGCAGAGTAGTGGAAGAACAATAGCCCTTTAAAAGAATTATAACATTCAGCTTTTACTTAAAACAAATGTTTATTAAAAATCCTTCAAGAAACTTAAAATATAAAATCATACTACAAACGTAACATCGAGTACGCGAGAGCCGTCAACTTTCGGCCAAACCGCCTTTATATATACTACGAACAGATTTGCATAAAACTGCTCAGTGACTGCAGCTCAGTTTACCTCACGATTAATCGCCTAAAAATTGCACTGCCGTCTGGCGGGGGAAAAGCTGAGCGGTCAGGCGAGAGAATAACCAAGGAGGAAATGCGTATTTCCCTATCACTCAGGAACCGGCGCATCAATTTGTGTCACAATATGACGGGCATGAAAGTCATTAATACAATTTAATAATTATTATGAGTGATCCCTAATTATATTTTTTTTATATATTTAAAAAAAAAAAATTCGGAGCACCCCTAACCGATCTCACGGCACCCTAAAATGCCGCTGCACACCGGCTGGGAATCTGCTTTAAAACTTGGATGTACCTCGCATTGGCGCTGTTCGACAGAGTTTATTTGCTCTCGTCCATTATTTCAGAGAAATTTCCCAACGTCTCTCTATCAACTCTCATTGAGTTCTAAGTGGGGTTTTTAATATCTGCAATTAGGGAATTCGAGTTCTATCTTTTATTCAGAAATTCTGCAAGTCTTTCTTTCTTTGAAAAAAAAAAACGGCCCCGACGAAGTGGGAGGTCTAAAGTATTGGCACAATCACCTTCACAATTCGCAAATTTCATTCGCCGGGGCTCAAGTGTGTGTATAACTCCGATTCAATTGTTTGAGAAAAACTGGAATTCGCATGCTTGAATTCGCCTTACAAGTGGTAGAGTGGTTATCTCGGAACATTAAGAAATATATTTTTTTTCTCTCTCTAGAAACTCAAATGGGAACCCGAAACGCCCCTTTTTTAGGGATAATGCCGAACAAATTCCCTCGCAAATTTTTTGGTGCGCTTGCGGATTGTGTTACGCGCGAAATGAAGAGGCACTTGCGGTGTGTTACGAAATACGCGACAAGTGAGATACTCCATGGAGGGGGTCGTAACTCTCGTCTTATCGCTTGTCTGGAGGCCCCGCTTTTTTTTTCAGAAAAGGGGCCCCTCCTCTCTCTTTATCGCCCGCTTTGCTTACTGGGCAGCAATCTGTTTATGGGTCGGGTGCTGAAAAGAAAGGAAATTTAGAATTTTTTTCCTACTTTTTCTTGTATGTGCGCGTGCGCATGCCTTGGGGGATTGCATAACGATCACGATGAAAAGTTTCAATTTTTCAAGCTAAAGAAACAAAAAAAAACTCAGTTTTGTGGGACGAAATAGCTTTTACCCTTGATTTTGGATTCGTTTCGTTGGCATACGGAGTGTTATCGACGATGACACAGGGTGTTATCATAATAATGGAAACACTGATTGTTTCTGGGGAGCTTTTTATTAATAAACTGTGGGTATTTTGGCTTGCAAACCGGCTTGAATTTGGCCTAAGATCGAGTGATAGGATCTTTACTTAAGATATTCGAATTTGGTACCATTCTCATCCAAAACTTTGTCTTAAATGTTGCCAGTGGCGCACCCAGGGGGGGGGGGCTGCCCACCAAAGAAGTAGAAATATACATTTTGCATTATAAATATTTTTATTCGTTCATCTCGGCCCCCCCATGCATTATAAATATTTTTATCCATTCATCCCCCCCCCCCCCCCCAAGAAAAAATCCTGGGTGCGCCACTGACTGTTGCATTGATGATAACCAGGGGGCAGTGGCGGAGCGTGGGGTGGGCAAGGGGGTCTATCATGCCCCGGGCGTCACTCGAACAGGGGCGCCAAATGGTCCTTTTCACTAATTCTATATACTATATTACTATATGTTTTTTGGAAAGGGGGGCGCCAAAAAGGTATCGTGCCCCGGGCGCCAGTTATGCTCGCTACGTCACTGCCAGAGGGCGAGTGATGTTGGAGGGAGATCACGATCGAACCTTTCTCTGCATATTCTTCCCCAAATATTCAACAACGTTAAGTTCAGTCGATTGGGATGGCCAGGATAGATGCAGCAACTCATCCTCGTGCCAGCCAAACCAAATGCCAAATGCTCACACATCTCGCTCGATGGGCGCGTGCATTACAGAAACGCCGACGGTCATTTAGGAATAACGCCTGCACCATAGGATGTATGTGGTCCGCCAGAATCGTGTCGTTGACCTCCGATGCAATTAGGCGTCCACATTCATCTGCACTGCACAGTATTCTGCGCGGGAAACCAGTGATTTATGGGCAGAGCGGTCTGCAACGATCCTGCGATCGAGCAGTTTTTCACAGAGCATCAAAGGCGGGGCGGGTTGTCACGCTCCTGTAGCTTGACTAATCGACCCCAAAATGTTGTCAAGCGGGGTCGGGGGTACTTGTCTGCATGAATGTGGAAGCGCTATAACAGGACGCCGAAGAAGAATTAAGGGTCGTAGGGACTGCCAAGAGATAGCACCCAACATAATAAGAGAGAGCCGCCGCCATGCTTGACAGTGGTCACCAAGCACGGTATATTTCGGAAGGTGTTCGTTATCATATACTCTACCAGTGGTAGAATCCGACCAAATAACAAATAGTCAATCCTCTGAATTCCATTTTTTTTTTAATGTTCGTTGCACCATCTTATACGGTATCTTGCATTGGTATCAGTAATAAGTGGCCTCTGTATTGCGGCACGACCATAAATACCAACTTCATGCAGCTCCCGATGACCTGTTATTATTGAAAGAGGATCGTCACGACTCGTATTCACCTCTTCTGTTATTTGGTGTAACTGTAGTTTTAGGTTTTTCGTCGTAGGATCCGTTCCCTCGCTGACATTATGAGACGTCCATGCTGTTTGAGTTTAGAGTAAGGGGACCAGACGTCCCGCTTTTGGCGGGACAGTCCCGATTTTTAACAATTTGTCCCGCGTCCCACGGCGTTTAAAAAAAAAATTGTGCGGTCGGGGGACCCCCGTCAGGAACGAAGTTCCTTACGTTATTTTTTCAACTCTAAACGTGATTTAATATGTAGATTTCTATCGATTATATATATGATATATACACACACACACATATATATATATATATATATATATATTTATATATACATATATATTTATATATATATATATATGATATATATTATTATATATATATATATATATATGTATATAGATATGTATATTTATATATACATATATATTTATATATGATATATATTATTATTATATATATATATATATATATATATATATATACTGCGCTATTCCAAGAATGAGTGGGAATAGAAACGGTCAGCGCTAGTGCGGGGATTTGAACCAGGGACCTCTCGCTCCGTAGTGCGATAGTCCGATATTCCGTAGTCCGATGCGATAACCATTCAGCCACAGAGTCCTTGACAAAAAGCTCTTATGAAGGGGGCATAACGCTTTTTCGTTACGTGACGATTCCTGAAAGTTCACTCTACTGTAAGCCGCGTAAAAGAACTTCGTTCCAAAAGTCCCGCTTTTTGGAAAGAATGCACGATAAGCTAAGGAACAGCGGGAGAACGGGAAGGGAATATACGGTTTTCGGCGGCCATGTGGCTATTTAGCCAGGGTATGAGTTTTATATTATTTTTGTTAATTTTAAAATGTTAAACGATCTGAGGTATCATTATTAAAAAATATATTGATAAGGAAAAGGTTACATCTTGGGCATCAGCAAAAATCACCATAGAGAACACATGGTTAGAAATATTTCATCATTTTGAAACAAACCATGTTCCATACAATAATGCACTAAAAATTGTGGAATACGCGCTGTCCTTACCAGGAACTAAAGCTGCGACTGAACGCGTTTTATCTACGGTCAATAAACTGTGGACATCAGAAAAATCACAATTAAGTGTTGAGATTTTGAAAGCCGTTTTATGTGTGAAATATAATTTAACAAATTCTTGTGAGAAATTTCATAACCTTTTAAAGAACAACAGCAATCTACTAAAAGAAAAAGCAAATGAGAAATATGCCAAAGAATAAAATAATACTATACATAATTTTTTTAATTTATTATATTTGTAAATTGTGCTTATATTGAAATTTTAAAAAATATATATTACAATACTATTTTTGCGTTCTTTGAAAATTTTTGTTGCTCTATATAGACCAAATTTTTAATCAAGAACCCCCCCCCCCTCTCCCGGTCAATGGTGTCCCGCTTTACCAATGTTAAAATCTGGTCACCTTAGTTTAGAGGCTATTTATCGCTGAACGCGAATATTTGATATTGTGCCTTGTGACAGACTAACAATATCTGCTGTTTTAATTGCACAGAATCACCCGTAAAAGGCTCACACCACTTGACATAGCTTTCTGCAAGTCACTCATATCCGACATTTTGCTCATCAGTTTCACAACACCTAATTCTACATCAACTGTACTGCTATTGCGTGATAGCTGATACTCGTATTTAAACGTACGATTTACCTCTGATCACTGATGACGTCGTCGTCGTGATTTACGTACGCCACAGTACACACACCTTTTTAGAGCGATATTTTCATTATTTTGTAACCCCCCCCTCCCCAACACACCAACACACACACACACACACTGTACACATTGTAAACTTTAATAATTTCAGCGCATTAATTTCAGGTGCTCTGCTACTGGGCTTGATAAATAGGTTCCATCTAAGCACCAACTGAGTCTAATGTTTATTTTAATTACAGTAAATGTTCTTTAAATTATTCGTATGATTTTATTTTAATTTATTTAACTAACGTTCACAATTACGTATTTATTTATATGAAGTTTACGTATGCTCATATTTCTTCACTGCCGGATGTGCGTAAATTTTGTATATATGTGTGTGTGTATATACAGGTGATTATAAAAATAATAGAAACACATCAATATTAGTGGTGTTTTGGAAGTGCTTCGTATTCCTTAAAAAAAAAGTTTAGGGACCAATATTTTTTTAGTAGAATATAGTGTATTTCTTCTCTAAAGTAGCAGTAATGAAACTATGGGCATCAGGCTCTTTGGGGGATAGCGTAAGATGTCAAACCTTGTAGACTGTGCAGAAGGGCAAATTGTTCAAGCTCCTTTAATTGGAGTATCTGTTACAACTGACCCCATGGGTTTGGGTGTTTACCGAGCTATGATATCGGAAGTCATGATTGCATACAGAGTTCACGGAAAGACATCATCTTTGGAACAGAATAGTGGACGAAAGGGAAAGCTAAGTGAAAGAGACTGACGGGTTTTGAAGCGGACTGTGACATCAAAAAAGAAGACAACTCCAGCCAAAGTGACCGTAGAGCTCCATCTGAATCTGCAGGCTCCAGTATCAGTCATTGCAGTTAAGAGAAAACTTCAAAAACAAAACATTTACGGCAGAGTAGTAATTCTCAAGCCACTTGTAACAGATGTGAAAACAAACCGTCCTCTACAGTGGTGCCACGAGCACAAATCCTGGTCGAGTGATACGTTGAAATATGACATTTGGTTTGACGAATCATTGTTCACTTTGTTCCCTGCAACAGGACGTGCGTATGTCTGAAGAACACCTGCACAAGCGTATTATCAAGCTCTTGTCTCATGCCAGCTGTCAAACATGGAGAGGAAATTTCTTAGGGTTTCTTCGGCCATCTCGTGGTTTTCAAAAGGGATCTATTGTAACCCCGTAAGGAAGATTGACTGGGAAGAACTATGTCGAACTTTTAGCCGACCAGATCCATCCTATGGTGCAAAAATTGTTTCCTGCAGGAGATGGAGTTCTCCATGATGATAATGCTACATCTTCCACAATATCCAAATTGCCTGTTATTACATGACCATGTGTCGTATCTAAATAACTATTGTAAAAGGGCAGATGACAAACACATTTTAAATTTATTGACTGAGAAAATTTTTTGGAAACCTGATTATAGTTAAATATACGTCTACCCATAGGCAGAGTATATTTAAAGGCACGTTTTATTTTTATGTCTTTTATAGGAAACATATCATGAAGTTTATCAAATATACTATTGAAGTTTATATTATTTAGTTTATGGTTAGTAAAATTTAGTACACAATAAATGTTATTAGCTGAATTTTGTTTTTTATATAAGTTTATTTTTAAATGATTTGCCCGTGTTAATATTAAATCATATACCAGATGCTGATAATGATAATTCTTTATTTTCGTACTTAAAAATAGTTGATATAGCTTAATGATATGTTTTTTAACGATACAAAAAAATCCAAGCTTTTAATTTTTTATATTGATAATCAATAATAAACCTTTCCTGAAAACTTATTAAGGCATTTTTATTTAAGTTACAATCAAAAGTCTTACTTTTACTATAACTTTTACCTCTCTTAGTCCTTTTTGAGGACTGAGTATCTTCGATTAGATTAGGGTAAATAGGTTCAGCTGACACATCAGCAAAATTAAATTTAACTATATTTTTCTGTTTATAAATTTGATTAAGTCCATATGGAAAGAGAGTTTTATGTTTTTGCATATAAATATCTTCATAATATAACCTTTCAGAGGGTGATTTAATTATATCAAGAATGGAGATAACAATATTTTCAAAATTATGTTTTTTGAAGTGATCAAATTCAATGTTTAGTGGTTGACTATTTAGTGTATTATATTTTTTTATATTAGAACGGTGTAAATTTATTCTAATATGTAGTGGATTAGAAGTTTGTCCTATATATTCCATATGACAACAACTACAAGTGATTTTGTATATGCAATTATAAGTTTTGCAGAAATTTTGTTTTTTTTAATTTACTTGTATTTGTGAATTATGTGCTAGAGGACAAGTATACATATATATATACAAGTCAAAAAGAAATATATGATGCATTAGTAAATCATACAGATTGAACCTATGAATTACGGTATAAGAAAATATTCTTTTAATTATATATAATTAAAAATTTATTTGAACTTAAATGTGCTAAGCGGTTCCTGCGGCCCTTGCGTTATGCACAGTCAACTGTCATTAAAACTAGAGTAAGAAGTTTAGCAAAAAGGCATTTTTCATGTTATCGATTTTATTGAGTTTTGCAAAGAGAATTTTCGAATAAAAATGCCCTTTCTTTTAAAAGTTGGGATTTTGTGTAATATCTGAGCTTCCCCTTTTTATTAAAACTCGCAAGGGTTCAGTTTCAAAATTTTACATTTTTGCTAACGATGTTTCACTAAAGATGCCACGTTGAAGAGCTGTTGCTTAATACTTGTATAACGCAAGGAATGTGTGTTATCGACAGGGACGGTCCCATAGGTGCGGGTTGAAATAGGTGTCAAAATGAGACTTGGTACAAATACGAATTTTAACGAATAACGAAAAAATATTAATAGTTTAATCTAATAAAGGACAAAATTCCTAAAATATAAAAATATAAGCGGATATTTACTATTTTTTCATGTTCAGCTGATTTTGAGATTATGAAAATTAAATTTTGAACGCATATTACCAAACGTTGTTGCAGCTATAAGAATTCTACTAACACTACCTGTAACTGCAGCTACAGCTCAGCACAGTTTTTCTGAACTGAAAATTTTGAACAATTATCTTTGAACAACAACAACGCAAGAGCGATCTATCAGTATGAAAAATAATAAATTATAGAGATACAACCGAGCCCGTTGCTGCAATAAAGGCTCGAAGAATGATTTAGAAATTATTTTTATTACATAATAAATTATATTCAAATTTATTTACTTTTTCTGCTTTTTTTAAGTTTTGTAATTTTTAAAAATTTTCACTTTTTTTATAAATAAATAAAACTTTTAAAAATAAATACATGTTTTCCCCAAAATTTCCGTTATTCTTTTTAAGTAGACTATTTCTAATAGAGATATATTCATTATTTAGAGTCTCTCCAAAAATTTGAAAAGGCGCCGTTTTTGAAACTTCCCTCAGGCTCCACAATGGATCGGCCTGGATCTGGTTACCGATATCAGTAATTGACGAGATTCTTTTCTTGTGCATCGATAGCGTCGTTATTGTAGATTACATAAATATGACAGTATGTGGGGATAGTGTGTGAACATTAATACTAATGCTTTTGTACATTAGAAACAATTTCAATGGCGTTTTAAAACTTACTTTGATTTGTTGCACAATTTTCTTTTAAGGGGACTCACTACCCTTAAATCTTTAAAACATTCGACGTTTTGAAAAAAATATATGTTAAAGCCTGATCATTTCTGAACAAAATAAAGCAAACCGCATGAAAATATTCCACTCAATTCCGGAGATATTGATATTCTAAATATTTAATTACTGATCAAGTTTATGGTAAACAAGTAATATATAAAAAAAAAATTTAAAGTCAATTCCTACTTAGGTGAACAAAGAAAAAATTTGAGTGTGAACTAATAGTAGGAATTGAAAAAAAGGATTGCCTGCCAGAACCTTGCCTACTGTGCGAGATTAGGAGGGGGGAAAGAGAGAGAAAAAGTTCGTCAGGTTGGGGATTCGATCTCGCAAGCTACATCACGGTAGAAGCCCGCGATACCTCAGTGCTACCGTTTACACAGTAACAAGAGGGAAATTACTATTCAAGAGCAAGAGACGCTCTAGGTCTAAAACTAAAATTGATTAATTAAATTTAATTAATGAATTAATATTTGAAAAACTGTATTAACATTAAGTGTCATCCACTACAAGTTTAAAAAAATGTATTTGAACTTGAGTGGATGAATAAAAAGTACTTTTATTAACGATTGAAAATTTGAACAAGATATATATAGAGAGAGTGTGAACTAATAGTAGGAATTGAAAAAAAAATTAAACTCATTTTTCTCAAAATGTAATTTTGCATCATTCCGCATCATTTGCATCATCTCAAAATCTATGAAGCATAATTCCATGAAATTTTTATCGCTGCATAATCATGTTATTTTATTGCGTCTGAACTATAGAATTATTGCAATCACTGCACATTTTGTTATTTTTTCAGGAGAAAATTAATGCAAAAATTTAAGGAAATTTTAAGTATATTTTGAGCAGTTTTAAAAAAAATTGAAATTTTTTTTTAATATTGAATGTTTTATGTTCAGTTGTATTTTGAATTATTTATTTTAAATATAAAACATGAATTATACATTTAAGTGTAAAATTAATTTCATAGTTCTGCGCGCAAGCCAGTATACAATAAAAATACTTAAAAAACAAGGTATATCTAAAGCATTTTTAAAATAAATTATTTAAAATTATTTTGAGAGTTGAAAATTTGTTTATTAAAATAAATATATCAATTTATCATATATATAAAATTTGGAAAAATTGGGAGTAAATTGAAATAGTTACAAAGAGTCAAAAGTATGAAAATATGTCGTGAGTCCCCTTAAAAACTTACTAAAGCAATGAAGGAGGATTCAGGGGATCTTTGATCTTCTACCTAAGCTTGAAACTTTTTCTAAAACGTGAAAATTTTACTATTCATTTCGGCAAAGTAAATAAGCGAATAAATATGTAGGGTAGACTGGGGCTTATTGGCCCATTTTTTCTTCAACTTAAAAAATATATATACAGTGATTTTCGCTTATAAGAATCACGTTTGTTATTACTGTTTTTGATTCTTATAAGCGGTTGATTCTTATAGCCGAAATTTAGGTTTTTGGACAGGAATACATACACCTATATATACATATATTAGATAATTTACAATAAAATACTCTTTAATTTACGTTAATTATGTTTTATTAAAATTATTTTTTATAATTTTAAAAATACAACTTAATTTCTAGACCTATAAGTAGATACACATGATTATAGTAAGAGAAGAAAATAATCCAACATTTGTTACAACATACCTGCTTAACAGTTTAACATTTCCACTACAGGAAGGATGCAAGAATAAGTTTTCTATGGTAGTTTGACGTAATGAAGTTTACAGAAGGCTGTTTATACCTCTTTCAGTACCAATAGTCTCAAGCTAAGATTCACCTTCTAGTTTACGTTTTACGGTTTGATAACGTGCTGAATCTAATAATGTCACATTTTCCTAAGTGATAGTGGACACTTCGTCGAAGATTTATGTGTTTCAGGGTTCAGGAAGCCGCAAGCAGGATTTGGGAGGTGGGAAAAAAGAGTCCCTGTCTTTGTTTGTCAGTGGAGAAAAGTGAACTCGGATCCACACGGGTAGGATACCCCTGGGTCAAGCTAATAGGACAGTGTTTATATAAAGCGTTTAAGGGGAAACTATTATATTATGTCTAACAAAGAAGGGGATGCATTTTACGACTGAATTCCATCCCATTTTATCACTCTTTCTTTTAAAAAGAATAAAGAAAAACTCCGTACCTTTGGAGGGTTTAAGTGGCTTTTTAGGAAAAATGATAGGAAAGCGAAGAGTGTAAACTGATTCTTAAAGCCGGTGGATTGATTCTTTAAAGCGAAAATTTTAACATGGAAATAATACATTTGTTTTTGTTTTTGCGATATTGATTCTTATAAGCGGTTGATTCTTATAACCACTTATCACTATAAACGGTGGTTACTGTAATTTATTAAAATTTTTAATTTTTTTTAGTTTGTACAATTAGCACATCTTAAAGCATAATTACATATGAGAAAATTTGAAAAATATTCATTAACAGTTTCTATATGAGCTCAGCAGGACATTAATCACTGGGCCAACCTGCTCCATCGAACGGGGCAGGTTGACCCTCTAAGTTGATTTGATTTTCGGATTACTAACGGAAATGAAAAAACACATAAAATATCAAATGTAATTTTGATATGGTATATAAAAGACACAAAGGATAAGAAAAGATATTTTGTCCAACTTAACTACTGCCTTCATCGATCTTTCTCATCATCACAATGGATGCAAACGTAAAATATCGTGTCCCCAATGACACATGATTCATGTGCCCAGCGATTGCACCTGGTACATTGAATCCAGTCTTTTCCCGATTTATTGACAATTTTATTGACTTTTATAGGCTTATGAATGTAGAAAACAAACTCTTGGATTGCGGGGCATCTTGGGCCACTAGGCCAACATGCCCGGGATTAAATGGGCCAACTTGCCGCATATCGCCATTTTGACGTTTGATCGTTGTACCAAATATTCTGTTAATATTTTTTCAAATCAGTAGGTAGAAAATTAGCCTTGAACAACGATCTTTTAGATTGCTGTTCACCTAAGTGAAACTTTAATTTAGAAATAAATCAGAAACGATTATTTATAAGTGAAAAAAAAACCCCTCACTTCGGTGAAAATTTGAAGTGGCTTTCGTCTGATTGCATCTTCGCTGCTTGACGCTGTTATGGGTGAGAGAAATGTGCTACGACACACGTAGCTTAGCTAGTAACGCAATCAACCTTATAGTTTGAAAAATATCGCAGATGGGCCAACGTGCCCCTATAGCCAACATGCCCCGGTCTACTCAAATCAGTATATCTCAATGTCGGGGGGGGGGGGGGGGCTAGGTGTTTTTCCCGCCAAAAAATGAAATGTTCATAACTCTTTTACAAATGGCGCTCAAGCGAAAATTTTTGGCGCTCAAACACGCTCAAACGACGCTCAAACGAATGCCGTTTTCAAAATTTGGATATCTCAATGTCGGGGGGGGGGGGGGGGGAACTTCACAGACGTCAAATCAGTGAGTAACCCCGAAGAATTGAGGTAGAAGCGTTTTACAGAAGGAAAAGAAGGAATTATATTTATTTGTGTTTCAATAAGAGGAAAAATTAAGGCTGCTGTGTACTAACCCCATTGGATTCACTCACCTCAATGTTAACCTATGGAGAAAATATGTCTACTATTGACAGCTACATAAATGCCGATAAACCAATAAAAATGGTGTTTTCAGATAGCCTGAACTTTTTTGCACCTTGCAACAGGATTCACTTTAGAAATTTCGTACAAAGGAATTTAAGAGCGTTTAAAACACACGAGACCAGATTTTTTTTTCTCCGAAAAATTAAAATTTTTAAATATTATTTGCCTTTTTTAAAAAAACGAAAAATGCCCTAAGGTGTAAAACATCTTTCTCTATTACGGAGTACAATTTTAAAAAAATCTTTCAATCCAAGTCGGCAATCCTTGGACACATTTTCTCCATAGGTTAACATTGAGGTGAGCGAATCCAATAGGGTTAGTACACGGCAGCCAAAATCGTCTGAAGTTTCAAAGTTAATCCTTCTAAGGGCTTGTTCACATAGGAGTCCGTTGCGTTGCGTTAAGGAAAAGATGACACTGAGACGAAAATAAACCAATCATATGCCTCCAAACGATTAGCAATGAAATTTTTAACGCCTATGATTGGTTTATTTTCGTCTCAACGTCATCTTTTCCTTAACGCAACGCAACGGACTCCTATGTGAACAGGCCCTTACACTTTATTAGATGCGATTTCTATCAGTTGATCTCTCATATTTTTTAATCACTTTAATTAAAGTGGAGATTATGGGGCCGGCATAATCTCCACGCTATCATGTGGGAAATTTTCCTTTCAGTATTTTTCTATCTACAGACTGGTAAATGCACATTTGTGGATGATTTTCTCCATTTGAAAGGAACCTTTAAATGCAACGCGTGTGTTTTTCAAAAGTCATTTTTATTTTATTTTTTTTCAAAAGCAATTTTAATCGTGATTATAATTTAATGCATTTTAAAAATTAACTATTGAAAAATTCATAATTTAAGGAAATATATGCTTTTTATTTATACATCTACCTTCGTATAAAAAATAAGTTTTGGTTTGGTACGCTACGGTAAACTTTTGCCACAAGAGGGTTTATTAGACCGGGACCTACTGCTTAAAGCCGATTCCGAACGGCTACAAATGTCCACTCCAAGGGTGGGACTCGAACCCACCGACTTTGGTACCGAATGCCAACGCCCTAAGCATTCAGCTACCATCCGGTCTCATAAAAAAATAAGTATTATAGAATTTGGATTTAGTAATCTGTCATTAGAAAAATACACTGCTCAAATAAATTAAGGGAGCAAGCAAAGAAGTTAAGAAAACCGTGCGAGACCGCCACGTATTGGCATAAAATGGATAGTACACGCTTATCAATGCGCAATACAGAAAAAAAGACGTAACAAAATTTGTAATTAAGCTTTAATTCTTTGAAAATATGGAAAAAAACATGAAAAGATGATATAGGGCAACAATTTGGTTACATGTAAACGATAAAAAAAGTATTGTTTAGAAATGATGCAAGATTTTTAATATGGCGTGTGGTCTCCTCGAACAGCTAAGACTGCTGCACACCTGTTTTCCATGGATGCGATGATGTTATCGATAAGACATTGGGGAATACTGTTCCACTCCTCAAGAAGTGCAATCTCCACTTCTCGGAGAGTAAAAGCAGGCCTTGGTCTCACAGAAATGCGTCGTCCGAGCATGTCCCAAACATGATCGATTGAATCCAGGTCAGGAGAGCACGCTAGCCATTCCATACGCTGAATTGTTTCAGCTTCAAGGATGTTCTCCACAAGACGAGCTGTATGCGGTCTGGCATTATCATGCTGGAAAACAAAGGAATCTCCAATGGCTGCAGTGTAAGGTATGACATGAGGTCTCAGTATCTCGTCTGCATACCTTCGGGCCCGTCAAAGTACCATTTCGAATGATATGCAGTTCCGTACGTCCACCTATGCTGATTCCACCCCATACCATAAAACCAGCTCGTCTGTATTGTGACCTTTCACGAACGAATGTGGGGTTATTTCGAGTGCCCCTTTCCCTCCATACCAAAACACGTCGGGTGTCACGCTCCAGACTGAATCGGGACTCGTCTGTAAACAGCACTTGGCCCCAATCATGTTGCTCCCAATCTCGATGTTCAGCAGCCCATCTTCTTCGGGCCGCACGGTGGAGTGAGGTCAACGGAATGCAGACCATTGGCCTACGTGCATAGAGACCTCCCTGATGAAGCCTATTACGTACTGTTTGGCTGGACACCCTTCGTCCTATTGCCAAGAGCAACTGTCTTTGCAGCTGAGTAGCATTGTCTGTTCTGTTTCGACGAGCTGTTAACAGTATATACCCATCAGTTGCTGTAGTGGCGCGTGGCCGACCTTGCCCTGGTCGACGTCTAATATTCCCTGTTTCATGGAATCGATTCCACAGCCTTGCAGCGACACTTCTGGCGACTCCAACAGCGTCCGCGACACTACGTTGTGTTTGCCCGGATTCAAGTCCGCCTATAATACGCCATGCCATTGATTCCGGTAAATCACGTTGTTGAGACATTTTCAAGTCACCTTTTCTCAAAAAGAATAACTGAGCAGTCGAATTTCACAGTTAAGGCAGTGAAACAGACGTTTCTGCAACATCCCGATTTCCGCCCTTATGTTCTTTTTCTGGTTTTTGACGTCATGAACTTTGATTTGCATATGAAGTTTTCTTCTTCTGTTTCCTGCTAGGCTTTAAATTATGTATGATTTATTTTATGTTACTTATCGGTGTAAGTATTTGCGTAATTTCGTTAAAACCATGTGCTCCCCTAATTGTTTTGAGCAGTGTACTCAGAAGAAAATTCCTCTTCGCTTGAACGCCGGTTGAGGGCCGAATGGCTAGGGCACTGGCATTCGGTTCAGATCCTGTGGTTTCGAGTTGCACTGTGGGCATGAATATTTGTAGCCGTTCGGAATCGGATTTAAGGTGACTGCCTACGTTGAAAATGTCATTTTTTGACTAGTTTGGTCAATTTCATTTTTTGCAAGAATTGTGTAATTCAATCTTTTCTCTTTTCAAAGCGTTTTTATTTTCATTCTACATCAATTAGAAGCAGAGTTATAGCTATATTTAAAAATCTTCTGCTACAACATTGAAGTGACGAGCAACTTTAAATGCGTTTTTCTCAGAATGTTTTTTAGCACAAAACTCTACGGTTATCATGGTATCTCACTTAATAATGTATATAATTTGATAAAATTCTCAGGAAATGTTTTAGATGCTATTGTTAATGAAATGACGCGCAATAATTGATATATAATAAATAGTTTTTTATTTGGGGCTGTTTTTATAAGGAAATGAATGACGAATAAAGGAAAATTTTGATATTGGAACATAAAATTGCGTGTATTATTTTTGCATTTTAAAATTTCTCTTAGCTTATAGGTCATTTTGAAGATAACTGTCATATGTATCATGTGTGAGAAGGAAATTAAAATAGTAGCATTAGGATTTTGTGTAGAGTGATAGGCGTTTTATCTAAATTTCATTAAAAATTACTTCAAATTGACCAATTTATAAAAAAGTATGCTATTTACAGGTAAGTTTTAGTTCCCTTTTTTATTTTTAAGTGCTATTTTACAATAAAAGACTAATAAACCGTTTAAAAAATTATTTTTTTAAAAAATTGGCTCCGAGCGTAGGCACTCCCCTTAAACTATAGGTCCCGGTCTAATTAGCCCTCGTGTAGCAGAAAATTTACCGTAGCGCTCCAAACCAAACCAAACCTCTTCGCTTGAAAGGGGAATAGAAAATCTGCGATGATGGGGTACCCCCCCCCCCCCTTCTAAGTGACTACTCTGCCGGATAATTCTTATCTGCGGAATTTTCTGACATAATTTTGATCTATGCTCCGTAGAATGACTTTTCTCTTTTCCATAAGAGTGCTCTCCCCAACTGCATACTTCTCGGGGTCGGTCGATAGAGTCCGCGACTGCCATACGACCTTGCCCATGATAATGCCCATTATGTGAGTGACGACCCCTTCGCGTCCACGCGATATTTGCGCGGTCCCGACAAGAAGCCGGCGCGGCGATAAGATTTCCCCCGCGGTCCCATAACTCTCCCGCGGGTGTTGAGCGGACACGAGTTATTGCCAGCCGCAGAAGTGAGCTGTCTCGCGGAATGGCCGTTTTGTCTGTTCTACTTACGAGTAATAGCAGTTAGGCGGGGATTCTCAGATCCCATAACTCCAAACGTTATTTTTTTTTTTTCGCACGTTTCGCTCTCTTTTTTTTTTCTCCCCTGTTTCTCATTGCCTCTCAATATGAGAGCACGCATGGCCCGTCGCGTGTTATCAGGCTTAAAAACTGCTTAACCTTACATGTTCTTTTAAAAAGCTTTCTGCTGACACGAAGTAAAGCGCTTAAAATCGGACGCCAGACAGCGTTTGACACGTTGATATTATCCAGCTTATGCGAACAGGAAATATTATTTTAAGGGGACAGTGGACTTTCAAAATTCTGAAATTTGTCCAAAAATTCGATTTTTTTATATTTTTTTTATTTTATTGAATTTTGAAACTACGGACGAGTAGGAATGTGTTGCAAAAAGAATTTGTAATTTCTGTGATTACTTTCCTAGTTATAGGCATTTGTATTTAATTTAGATATTATGTGGTTACTAATAGCAATAACTTTAAATGTGCTTTACTCAAAATAAAAATTTTCATGTCATACGAATATTCAAACTGCTCCGGGCGCATTTCTAATTATCGTATTGTTTTGAAATTTAAGTTTTATATACTTAACTGTACATCAAATAAATGTTGTTGAAAAAAATTATGTTTCGTAGCTCAGAATTTCTAAATTTTGTACTTGAAAAGATGATTTATAGGTATTTTGCGTAATAAAAAGGGTGTTTTCACTATTATTATTATTTTCTCTTTATATTTTTAATGAATGCTTAAAATAAGCAATAAGTTTCATTGTTAGTTCTATAAGGTATCCTGTAAATAAAAATTACCATATTATATTCAAAAGAAATGCGCATGGAGCATTTTTAATTCGGCCAATTTTTGATATAATTAATAATTCATAATTCCTAAATTATTAATATTTCATCTTTAAATTTTAACCACTTTTACATATCTATGGTACTAATCACATATTCAAATTTCAAGCAAATCCATTCAAAACAAAAAAAGTTAGGTTTGAAGGTCCACTGTCCCCTTAAATTATCACAGTCAATTTCGCGTGAAAGCCGGGCAATTCAGCCCTCGTGTAGCAAAAAATGACCGCAGCACATCAAAATAAAATACAGTGGAATCTCGACCTATCGTTTTTCAAGGGACCGATTGAAATGAACGATAAATGCGGGAAAACGATAGATGCGGACGCATAACAAAGCAACATGATCGTTGGGACTGGATAAAATGAACGACACATACGGAAAAACGATGGATCCGAAAACGATCGATCGAGATTCCACTGTAAATATTTTATTATATCATATATATTCATATATATCATATACAGTGGAATCTCGATCGATCGTTCTCCGAATCATCGTTTTCCCGTATGTGTCGTTTATTTCACCCAGTCCCAACGATCACATTGCTTTGTTGTGTTCCCGGATCACATTGCTTTGTTGTGTTCCCGCATCTATAGTTTTCCCGCATTTATCGTTCATTTCAGTCGGTCCCTTGAAAAACGATAGATCGATATTCCACTGTATATGCAATTCATTCGGTTGTTTCCCTCTTCACCCAACGAGCGACTGCATCTGTATGATCAACACCCTCGTGCCGACTGCATGTCCAATAAGTTGTATTCACCTATTTCCCGATTGTGATTATTATCACACATATATTTATTATATATATTTTTTATCTTTATAAAGTAAGAAATTGAAAATAATCTTTACATACCTAACAAAATACAAAATATTCTTTTCTAAAAATCCTCTCATAAATTTGAGGTGCAACCTCTATGGTTCGAACCATAAGGGAGATCCTTATGGTCCGAAAAATAAGGCGGTATAACTCAAAAATAACTAATTATTTTTGAGTAAAAGTACGGTATTTATAACTTCAGTTATTTTTGAGTCAAGATTCTAAAATAATTTCGATAGAAGGCACACTTTAATTCAGTACAGTCTGACCTATTGTCCGACCACAGTACGAAGAACCACGGTTGGCATAGTGCCAAGACGATTCTATTCACGCTGTAGGTAATGCTGCTGAGGAAGGAGGGGAAAAAGTCTCGTATTCTTTAGAATCGGTTACTAACTGCGCTTGCTTGCTTTTTCCTCGTCTGTTATTTTGATTATTATATTAAAATTAATGGATCCTTTACCCAACACAACTGCTCGGAATAAGCCGTTCCGTAGTGGTTGTAAACGTATAATACACAATGTAATTAATTTGTGTGATAAAGAAGCACTAGAAGGAAATGTTATTGTTCCACTTTCGCAATACCTAAAGAGAGCTAGTGAAATGACCGGGATATCAATGTCCAGTGTAAAAAGAATACGCAGAGAAGCAAAGAGTGAAGAAACTCCAAAATTTGAATCTCCGAGGAAACGTCAGAAAAAAAGAACCACCGAAAACGTAGCTTTAGATAATTTTGATTGTGATGTAATCCGAAAATATCCACTCCTATAAAACTCCTATTTTTTAAATAGATTTGCTTCTTTATTTTTATTATTTTGAAATTATTATTCACATATTCGATCAAAAATAAAGTTTTAAAAAATAACTTTAAAATTGCGGACAAAAAGAAGTCTGAAATACATTCCGTATTTCATAAACAAACACATCCGAAAATATGACGTTCTCCCCTATTTTCTAAGTAGACTAGCTTTTCTCGCGCATGCGTAACAGCTTCCAGAGACCTTGCTTCCGTGGTCGGACAGTACTTGAAATATCTAGGACAGCGAGTATTACAGGCAAAAAAAATGTGTTTCCCCGTAATGTTGATGTGTGGCTCTGACAAGGGGCTTCTCTTTGACCCCTTAACTCTTCGTGTCCTACTTATCTACCAATTTTTTGTAGTTGTTAATCGAAGATCTACAATCTTCCTCACAGCCATCATTTTATTTCGTCCAGTGGACGGTCTTAACGCGCATGAGCTCCACACACCACTGTTGTTCAGTAGCCCATGGGCATGTTTGAAAACAATACATTGTGTGGATGGCGCCGTTGTAGAATTAAATGTGCCAAAAGATTTACTGAGGCTGCGTTGTGACATACATGAGATCAGATGCCCCTCGTCTATAGGATTCAGATTGTACCTCCGAGCTGACCAACTCAATTCTCCAGCACAGATGTCCTCAGACCACTCAGTAACAACCCGAGCAGTGTGAGCGAGATTTTTTTTTTTTTTTTTTGGGGGGGGGGGGGGTAGAAATTGGGGGCATTCTGGATCTACCAAAATCCTGTTTCTAACAAAATGCTCTATCAGAGCATAATTGTCCTTGCATTGCGCAGCGCTGATAATTTTGTCTTTAATAGCAAGAGTGATCAAGCAAAACACTGTAAGGAACCTCCATACTCTGACAGTCTCCACGAAAATTCGCTACTTGATCCCTTCGTTTTTGTCTCATCTATGTAAACCATGTGGTTGGTTCAGAGTGCTGCGGTATTATTTTGCGACCCGAAGCTAAATGGTCCACGACCTACTACCTAAAGCCAATTTCTACTGGCAATTAATACTCATCGAGCCTGCGGACTCTGGATCCGAAGTTTAGTACCTAGCCATTTGTCCATCGTCTGGTGGTCAACCAATTTATGGAATGAGAACAGTGATCAGACAAAGCTATTTTCCAGACCATCGTCATCCTTCCATAAGTCGAATTGCAATGGTTTCTTAGATTGATTACAATGATCTCTTGTCGGACCGGGCGATAGACGAACGGTTTGGGCGCTGGCACTTATTCAGTACCAGATTTCAGTGGATTCTAATTCCGCCGATTACGTGTGTTGGTAACCCTTCGAAATCGGCTTTAAACTGTAGGCTCCACAATCTCTCTAGTATAGCAAGAGATGGCCCTAGCGCTATGGAAACCAACGAAACACATTAATTAGCATCCAACTAGAAGAAAATAGTTAAGCAAAATACTTGTTTTCTCAAAACTGGCTCTTTTCTCCATAATGTGTAATTTGTTTTTTTATTGGAGGGGGAGTGGGGTTACTCTATTTCAGTGGAGGCTCCAAGGGGGGGGGGGCAGTAGGGGCAATTCCCCCCCCCCCCCCCCCAAAAAAAAAGAGAGCCCGGTGTATATTTTTTTTCATAGCCTAAAATTATATAATCGTAGACCTAATACTAAATGAGTTTAAAGTTAAAATGAGACGATGTTTATTTCTTATATATATATATATATATATATTCGGTGTCTAGGTATGTTTATTGGATAGATCATACCGATCAGAAACAATCCTTTGGCTTTTAGACAATATCGGCACCGCTGATGAAGAGATGCTGTCAAAAACCTTTTAACTTCTTATCTTTCCATGTTTTTAGTTTCACACTGCATAGTGTAATATAGCTTTATATATATATATATATATATATATATATATCCCTAAGAGCCGACGTTGCCCCCCCCCCCAAAGAAAAAAAAACAAAAACTCTGGACTGGAGCCGCCCCTGCTCTATTTAGAGATATAAGAAATTCTTTACTTTGACAATAGTACCTTTAGCTGCTCTGGTAGTAGTTTGTGTAAGGATACTTAATGACTATTTGCTCTTACACAATATCTAGGCAAGTTTGTGTCATCATTCTGACACGTTTTGATCATCACAATTGATATGAGTCCAGAGCAGCACCCACGACAACATTCTGCGATCTGGTAATCGATTGTTATTAATTAAGGGGGAGAATAGTGTAGATAAAACTAAATGTAAGAACAGTTTTGTCAAGCGGAAGAACGATTCATGAATTATACAAAAAAATTTCGCCGGAAGGAAATGACGTCTTCGAGATTCATTTTCGTTTCAGTAGCACCGTTAATTATTAAGCTACTACGAAAAATACCATCATAATGTCGCAATTTTTCGTAAGACATTTTTGCATGCCAAGGGTAATTCTGTAAATGCGTGGAGTTATGATCAACGACTTACTCTGTGGTCATTAAGGAATGCTTAACCTACTCTTACCCCCTTTTTCAATTCTTACTATTAGTTCACACTCTCTCTCTATATATCTTGTTCAAATTTTCTATCGTTAATAAAAGTACTTTTTATTCATCCACTCAAGTTCAAATACATTTTTTTAAACTTGTAGTGGATGACACTTGATGTTAATACAGTTTTTTCAAATATTAATTCATTAATTAAATTTAATTAATCAATTTCAGTTTTAGACCTAGAGCGTCTCTTGGTCTTGAATAGTAATTTCCCTCTTGTTACTGTGTAAACGGTAGCACTGCGGTATCGCGGGCTTCTCCCGTCCTGTAGGTTGCGAGATCGAATCCCCAACCTGACAAACTTTTTCTCTCTCTTTCCCCCCCTCCTAATCTCGCACAGTAGGAAAAGTTCTGGCAGGCAATCCTTTTTTTCAATTCCTACTATTAGTTCACACTCAAATTTTTCTTTGTTGACCTAAGTAGGAATTGACTTTAAAAATTTTTTTTTATATATTACTTGTTTATTTAATTGTCAAGTTTACTTTAAACACAAGAAAATATTAAAAGGGGAACAATTCGTCTCCAAACTACAAGTAAGATACACTATCTGGCCAAAAGTATCCGGACGCCCGGTGGTACGGACTCGGATAGTCCTGAGGCATATATTAACATGATGCTGGTCCTCCTTTTGCATCGATGACAGCCTGCACACGTCGGGGGAGACTTTCCACCAGTTTTTGATAGGTGTCCATAGGAATTGACTTCCAAGCGTCCATCACAGCTGAAGTGAGTGCTGGCAGTGAGGATGGTCGATTTGGCTGGCTACGTAATCTGCGTTCTGCAGTTTCACTGCCTCGACGTTTCCACTTCACCATTGCATCACTCACAGTGGATTTTTGGCTTCTGTGCAATGCCCGAAATTTCACGAACTGATTTCCCACAAAGGTAGCATCTCACTATAATGCCACGATCAAAGTCACTAAGCTCCTTTGACTTACTCGTTGTCTCACAAACGCATAAATATGACCTGACAAACCACTACTAACACTTTTATAGCTTTCGGTTACGCTTCAAATTACGTCACCTGCCAGATCCACTTCTTTAGGAGGGCTGTCCGGATACTTTTGGACAGATAGTGTAGCTCCTAAGGAAGATATACTGGAACAATGCCGCCCTAAATATTAACACATGCAAACGATAAAACAGCTTTTTTTATCAATTCCTACTATTAGTTCACACTCTCCCTTTATATATCTTGTTCAAATTTTCAATCGTTAATAAAATACTCTTTATTCATCCACTCAAGTTCAAATACATTTTTTTAAACTTGTAGTGGATGACACTTGATGTTAATACAGTTTTTTCAAATATTAATTCATTAATTAAATTAAATTAATTAATTTTAGTTTTATATGGGAGAAAAAATTTCTCGGCAATAATGGTGTTCACAGAATCGAGCCAATATCAGTGCAATTCCCCGCCAAAAAGTAACTAAAATAAAATTTTTCTTTGTTGACCTAAGTAGGAATTGACTTAAATTTTTTTTTTATATACTACTTTTTTTTATATACTTTTTTTTATATACTATTTTTTATCTACTTTTTTTTATATACTATTTTTATATACTATTTTTTTTATATATAATTTTTTTTTATATACTTTTTTTTTATATACTTTTTTTTATATACTAGGGGCTTCGCCCCTAGGCTCGCTACGCTCGCTCCTCTGGTGAATCAAGTGAATGAATGACGCAATAGTTGTTTACAGCGATTGAGTCATTCATTTTGTTTACAGTTGAAGCTTCCCCCCCCCCTCTCGACGAAATGGATGAAGCCCGGCGAAATGGAGGAATGGGTGAAAAATTGGATCTTCTTTCAAAGGAAACGAATGAGAAGATTTTTTTTGAAGTATTTCTTTAAAATTCAATTAAAAATCGAAATTTTAAGATAGAGACTTGAAATGAAGTTTATATGAATGAAAAATCTTTCATCTTCCAGATGATATAAATATTTTCTTTGTAACATAATAAGTCTGAGAGCATCGAATTCATATATCTCGAAACGCATCAATTTTTCCAAAAAGTGAGTTTTCAATTTTAATAAAAATATCAGTCTGTTTTAAATTATTTTTAAACAAATGACGTCTTGTTTGAAGGAGAAATGTCTGTAGTCTTAGATTGTAAAAAAAAAAAAAAAAAAAAAATTCTACGATCCTTTTTTGGCGAGTTATCGTAATCTGAACATGAAAAAGTCAATATTTTTCCACAAAACATAAAATAAAAAAAAACTTAAAGTCCGACGATTATAAGACATGTCTTACTTTCTTCCCCACATTGTTCTGCATCGATTGGTATCGGTCTCGACCCCCATACCCCCAGCGGTTTCGGAGGAGATAGCGTGACAAGCTTTTGACAGCGGCGGCTGCGACAGCGCCAGTTACTTTCTTTTAGAATAGAGAGATTACTTGTTAATGCATTTGTTTTGATTACTGCATTGATCATCTGATTACTTTATATATATAGCGGCAAGTTTTCAATGCCAGTTTCCAATCGTGAAAATGTCGTTTGTAGGGATGGGAGGAGGGTACGAGCCCCTCCCCCCCCCCCAGATGTCGTTCCTGGGGGTGTTTGGTCAAAATTGTGGTGCCTAATAGCCTTGAGCTAAACAATAACCACGTGTCTTCATCCTGCAGCATTAAATGAACCTGTCTAGGATTAATAACAACAACATTTTCCGCTTTTATCTCCTCTTCACGGCATAATTTGCATTATGATACTTTTTTTACAGGCATTCATTTTTCAGTTGTTCGGCTCTTTACCCGCGAGGTTGCTTTCTTAAACAGAATGAAAAGCGGGAAAAAATAAATGATAATATGCGTGTAATTTTTCGAATGTAGAGATATTCATCATTAATGTGCCTCAGAAATTCTTTTCGTATATTATCGGTGGCTTTCGGTAAAGAAAACTATTAAAACCGGGTTTTTATGAACTGTAAAAGGAACTAGAGACAAAGGGACATATCATTCGGTTGAAACGAAACAGGTGGGTTTTTAAAACTTCACTTTAAACACAAGCAAATGATATAACATAAGTCAGCGCAAATCTGTTAATGATCTCTCTCAGAATCTTAACAGAACCGGCTGAGAAGAAAGAATATACAGTGATTTCCGCTTATAAGAATCACGTTTGTCATTACTGTTTTTGATTCTTATAAGCGGTTGATTCTTATAGCCGAAATTTAGGTTTTTGGACGGGCACACACACACACCTATACATACATATATTAGATAATTTACCATAAAACACTCTTTAATTAATGTTGAGTATCTTTTATTAAAATTATTTTTATAATTTTAAAAATACAACTTAATTTCTAGACCTATAAGTAAATACACATGACTATAGTGAGAGAAGAAAAAAAAATCCAATATTTGTTACAACATACCTGCTTAACAGTTTTAACATTTCAACTATAGGAAGGGAGCAAGAAAAAGTTTTCTGTGGTAGTTTGACGTAATGAAGTTTTCAGGAGGCTGTTTATACATCTCTCAATATAAATTGTCTCAGACGAAGATTAACATTCTAGCTTACGTTTTACGGTTTGATAACGTGCTGAATCTACTAATGTCACTTTTGCCTAAGTGATAGTGCACACTTCGCCGAAGATTTATGTATCTCAGGGTCCAGGAAGCCGCAACCGGGATGTGGGAGGTGGGAAAAAAAAAGTCCCTATTTTTGTTTGTCAGTGGAGAAAAGTGAAATCGGACTCGGACGGGTAAAGATGCCCCCGGGTCAAGCTAATAGGACAGTGTTGTGGTAAAGCGTTTAAGGGAAAACTATTATGTTATGTCTAATAAAGAAAGGGGTGAATTTTACGACTATATTCCATCCCATCTTATCAATCTTTCTTAAAAAAAAAGAAAGAACTTCGTGCCTTTTGAGGGTTTAAGTAGCTTTTTTGGAAAAATGAAAGGAAATCGAAGAGTGTAAACTGATTCTTAAAACCGGTGGATTGATTCTTTAAAGCGAAAATTTTAACATGGAAATAATACATTTGTTTTTGTTTTCGCGATATTGATTCTTATAAGCGGTTGATTCTTATAACCAGTGCTCACTATAAGCGGTGGTTACTGTATGTTTCAATGCAGATCGTTTGAATGGTATCTTAGCTAATTATTCCATGGCCATAAACGATGGCTGTAAGTAACATTTATTATATTACAATGGATTTTCTATAGTTTTTCTCTCTCATAAATCAGTCAGCTCTTTTGTACTTACTTTTAAAATTAGAATCTCGGCAGCTTGCGATCTTCCAAGAAGCTATAAGAAATTTTATACTTGTGTGATACCGCTTCCCCTATAAATAAATAAATGGATAAATAATATAAAAAAACACTGTACTTAAAATTGATTCTCTCATAGGACTAAATTTTTTTAGCTAATTTGTGATAAGAAATTACTTGAAAGAGGCAAATAATTATAACGTTATGATAGCAATTACTGTACCTAGCCGTCCCGAGGTAGCCTACCTTTAGCGCGCCGGCTTTCGGTACTGAGGGTGCTCGGATCGAATCCCGACAAGCGTCGTTAAATACCTTCGTGTCAAGGCCTAATAAGGGCACGTTAAATCCGTAGACCGGAAAGTCCTTCTATGAGGTCAGTGGGTGGAGAAGGTACGATCTCCCCAGATGTCCCCACTGGAGGTGCTTGGTCAAAATTGAGGTGGCACTTGGCTAGGTCGGACTCGGACCCTTGTGGTTCTTTGTTTATACCAACTTAAGTACACTTTCCATGACTTAAGTTTTGACTTATGTATTCATATTCACCTCCACGAAATAGGGTGCTATTGAAGTTTGAAAGCTATTGATAGCTATTTCTCAACTTAGATCCTGCATTATTCGCATAATTTTACACTTGTAAGCCGTCTAATAATTTGAGAGTGAACGAAAACATGACTCATATGATACAATACACTAGTATGGCACATCCCGGATATGAAAATAAGTGATCAATTTTTATTTTGTATTTTTCTGATTCTCCTTTCCATTTGTGTATTAGTATGCACTAAATTGGGGGTCATCAACCTTTAACTTTCGAGGGTCATGTAGAGACAGGCGAGTTGCCATCATAGGCCATAACGCCACCTATCGCAATGTAAGTGGTACTACGTAGGGATGCGACATCGATGTTTTGATAAAAACATCAATGTTTTAAACATCGATTTATTGAAGTCGATGTTTTTTAACATCGATGTTTTGTGCTCGATGTTTTACGTTGCCTCGATGTTTTTTTTAATGAAAAAATACCATAATTAAAAAAATTTACCACGTAGCATAATTTTCACACTCAGTAAATGTAAGTCTGAATTCTGAAAAGGACGAATACAAAAGGGTACGATTCCTTAGCAAACACACAAATGGCAATCAACAACCAATGAACTAATTAGAGCGCTTGGAATGTTCCTGACACTCCAGAACATTCCATGGGGTTTTATTTTAATAATAGTATATACACGAGAGCAGCCATTTAAGTTTTTGTTTTGTTCTGGTTTTATATAAGTTGACGTTAATATTATTAGTAAAATGCCTCCCAAAAGTACCGTTTGGAAATATTTTTGCAAAACCTCTGACAAATTGGCAAAATGCAATATTTGCCTTAAGTCCCTCAAAACTTCTGGCAATACCACGAATTTATCTGGACATTTGAAGGCAAAACATGGCGATATTTACACCGAGAATTTTAAGTCATCAATGTAGCTCAAAGCAACCAAGTTTTTGTCATTTGTGCCTGCCCAATCAGAGAGTAAAATTAAATCACCCACTCCCCCCCCACGACTAACGGAAGTAACATTAATGTTAGAGATTACTAAACCAGTTTTGAAAAATGGATTTTCTAAAACATCGATGTTTAAAAACATCGATGGTTTTTGGGTGATGTTTTATTGGCATCGATGTTTTAATATTGAATATCGATGTTTTGTTATCGATGTCGCATCCCTAGTACTACGCAGAACGCTGGGGGTGATTGTAGACTCCACACGTGTCTGACACGTTCTTGACTACGCAGAACGACGGAGGTGACAACATACACCGGTCGTGTCTGATATATTCTTAGAGAGAAAGTTCGGAGGTTATTGTAGACTGCGAACGTATCTGGTATGTTCTTCGGAACGTTGAGGTCATGTTGATATTCTTTTTTCATGTAAATAATATTCTTCAACCTGTAATATAGTCTCCTGTACTTGTCCGTGCTGTGTTCTATTTTGGAATAAAATATATGTGTTTAAAAGAGCTGGTTCTAGATTTATAAAGAAGGATATTCAACTTGGTATTCCTCACAGGCCACACCAATAAATTCGTAAAGTTCCGCAGGCCACACATCTCTGAAATAAGTAGCGTAGGCAGAGAAAAAAAAATGTATTATTTGCAAACGAGCTTCAGACTCTGAGATGATTGCTTGGTTGGCTTTTTATACCATGACTAGCTGAAAACCCGCACTTCGCTACGGAGTACATTCAAATTAAATACAACGGTCAATGTATGCAATTTATGTTTAAAAAAAAAAAAAAAAAAAAAAAAAAAAAAATAAAAAAAAAAAAAAAAAAAAAATGTATATATATATATATATATATATATATATATATATATATATATATATATATATATATATATATATATATATATATATATATTTATTTATTTATAAAAAAATCCGAATGGATATTTTTATAGACAAAATAATGTAGAAGAAAATATTCAAATTAAATCTAATAGAATACTAAAAAATATAGTACAGTTAATATAGTACAGTTTGAGGAACATATCTTTTACTGCATTTTAATATTTTTTTGGATAATGTCCAATCGTCTGCCGCATTAGCAAGAAAAAAAATCTTTTTTGTCTATTCAGTTGTTATGCACGTGACGATAAATTTATTTAAAGCACCAGAAAAAGAAATCACGTGATGAGCATTTAATAAATTAAATTCTAAAAATGAATCTTTAAAAATTCACTAAAAATCAGAAAATGGAGGTAAAGATTCGAAAAAGATCTTATTCTAAAGGAATTTTTATGGTCTTTCTCATGATATAAAATTTATAACCCTCAATTTATTACTTTAAATTTAAACTTAAAAAAAGTTACAAAAACAGCTTAAAAATTTAATTTAAAAAAATCTCAGAAGAATTTTTGAAAAATCTTTCTTAGTGCCCCCTTACACTATAAGAAGAATCGCCATGCAACATTTCAGCCCTTTAAGTCCAGCGGTTTGGTCTGTGCGTTGTATGTCAGTCAGTCAGTCAGTGAGTCAGTTACGGAACTGTTTTATATATATACTAGCTGAAAACCCGCGCTTCGCTACGTAGTACATTCAAATTAAATACAACGGTCAACGTATGCAATTTATGCCAAAAAATAAATATATATATTTATAATAAATGCGATGATCAATGTATGCAATTGATGTAAAATATATATCTATATATTTATAAAAAAATCGTAAGGGATATGCATTTTTTTTTGGATAATATCCAATCGTTTGCTGCATTAGAAAGAGAAAAAAATATTTGTTTTGTCTATTTAGTTGTTACGCACGTGACGATAAATTTATTGAAAGTACCAGAAAAAGAAATCACGTGATCAGCATTTAATAAATTAAATTCTAAAAATTAATCTTTAAAAATTCACCAAAAATCAGAAAATGGAGGTAAGGATTCGAAAAAGATTTTATTGTAAAGGAATTTTTATGGTCTTTCTCATGATATAAAATTTATAACCCTCAATTTATTACTTTAAATGCAAACTTAAAAAAAGTTACAAAAACAGCTTAAAAATTTAATTTTAAAAAATCTCAGAAGAATTTTTGAAAAATCTTTCTTAGTGCCCCCCTACACTATAAGAAGAATCGCCATGCAACATTTCAGCCCTTTAGGTCCAGCGGTTTGGTCTGTGCGTTGTATGTCAGTCAGTCAGTCAGTCAGTGAATGAATGAGTCAGTTACGGAACTGTTTTGTATATTTAGATATGATGAACAATTAATTCCTTCAAAACATGTCATTAAAATTTTGTGTGCATGGAGTGTTTTAAAAGATATTTTGTACCTTTATAAATATTATTAATTTAAAAATGTTTTTATTTATTATTTTCTAGAAACAACAAAAAAAGGGGGACATGAATCAATGTATTTTGTACTTTGCATTGCATGAAACAGAATGAATGCAGCACTTATATAGGACATAACAACATTTCAAAATCCAATGGCAATAAAACACTTACATTATTGGAAGGATAGATGACAACTGAATGTTAATGGGGAATTTAAATTTGCTTTTGGTTAATTAAAGCTTCAATATTAGGATGAATCTGTGTTGTTGAGATTCACTCAGAGCGTATGTGCCGATGCTACTTTCCACGGTATCCTTTTTTTTTTTTTTTTTTTTTTTTTTTTTTTTTTTTTTTTTTTTTTTTAAATCAAACTTTCGGCAACGCCATCGTTTCGGCAGGCCATCCTTGGGCCGCTCGTCAGGGGTTGAAGACCCCCTACACTAAATAGTGCTTCAACGCACAACTCTTAGATTCAATAGATAACATTTAATTTAATTGAAGAACTAGCTGAATACACGTGCTTCGCTACGGAGTTCATTCAAACATACGTTCCGTCATTCATTCATACGGAGTTCATTCGAATGAAATTCGTTGTTCATTAAATACAACGGTCAATGTATGCAATTAATACAATATATATATATATATATATATATATATATATATATATATATATATATATAATTAATCGTAAAGGATATTTTTATAGACAAAATAATGTAGCATAAAATATTCAAATTAAATACAACGGTCGATATATGCAATTAATTTGTATGTTTAATATCCATAAAACATACTAATTTCAAATAAATTCTTAAAAAACTTCCATCTCAATTAGTATAATGGTTAAATTTTATCTTTTTCCGTATTTTAATAATTTTTTTGTCAATTTCTTTCGTTGTTATGCACGTGACGCAAAATTAATTTAAAGTATCAAAAAAAGAAAAGAAACCACGTGATCAGCATTTAATAAATTAAATTCTAAAAATTAATCTTTAAAAATTCACCCGACATCATAAAATGGAGGTAAAGATTCGAGAAAGATTTCATTTTAAAGGATTTTTTATGATCTTTCTCGTGATATAAATTTTATAACCCTCAGATTATTATTTTATATGCAAATTTTAAAAAATTACAAAAACAGCTTAAAAATTTAATTTTAAAAAACTTAGTGCAGCCCTACACTATATGAAGAATCGCCATACAAAATTTCACCTTTTAAGGTCCAGCGGTTTGGTCTGTACGTTATCTGTCAGTCAGTCAGTCAGTCACGGAACTGTTTTATATATATAGATTGGTTGTTGTTGTTGCTTATACTGTTGGTCGGCAGTATTCCAGATCAGGTCAGTATAAACTGAGGGGTGCGTCTCCGGTTAATAAGGACACCACCACGGGTCTGAGTTCAACTTAGCCAGGCGCCATCTCAATTTTGACCGAGCACCCCCAGGGGCTACATTTAGGTAGATCGTACCTTCCCCACCCACTGACCTCATAGAAGGACTTTCCGGTCTACGGATTTAACGTGCCCATATTAGGTCTTGAACAACGCTTGTCGGGATTCAATCCGAGCACCCTCAGTACCGAAAGCCGACGTGTTACCACTAGGCTACCTTGGGCCAATTGAATGATTGGTAAATATGTATAAACATTACTGATTATAGACTGAAAAGTAAAGAAATGTTTAATGTTATGTAAGTCTACATGTAAATGCTAGATGATAAAGCCATATTCAAAAATAAATGTTTAATCACTGATTTTTAAAAATGAGAATATGAAGTAAAGTTCATCTATAAGTCCCAGAACCTCTATCTGAAAGTTACGTCAGTGTAAATAAAATAAATGTCTTATAATTCATGTTAACGTAAAGAATTAATAAGTTACTTGAATTTAATTATGAAAAACATTTTAAAATTTTTCTTTATTTTTAAGGTAGGTGTTTAAATAAAGAGTTCGTGAATTTTATATTTTTGAATTTCTCAAAGCCTGATTTTTTGCAGGGTGTTAAATTTTTGACGCCCATCGCTGCAAAATTCCTTTTAAATTCATTTTTTCAATGTTAAATTCATTTTTTGAAAATGCTAAATTAAAATTAAAAGATGTTTGAAAAACACGATCTTAAGGACTGCATTTTTAAGGATCTATTTTCAGGCGTAGAAAACGAAATTAAAAAAATGTGTGTCTGCTAATATCTGTGATTAGAATATTACTAAGAGGAAAATTATCGACAGCTTAACACGGGAATTGAAGAAGTGCCAGAATGGTGATGTTCCACCCTAATGAAAGCAATTACTGCGACTAATTATTTTTATAATTAATAACAAAATAGCTATCAATTGAAAAATAAAGTGATATTTAATATCTGTTGCCAATTAAACGTTTAAGGGAGCATTGAATTAATTAATTTTTTAATTAGAAATTAGTTCACGAATACAAATGCGGCAGAAAAACTTAGAATCTGTTCTGAAATGCATGATGTTCAATAAACTCTAACGTTGGTTCTTTCTGGTGTATCATTTATTCTATTGTGCATCCCAAAGATTGATATTCTGGAAGGGCATTTTATCAAATCTCATTTCTGCTTTTTAACCCTCGGTCCTCTAACACGATTTCTAACGCCACTTAATCACTTTCTTAATATTAAAAGATATTTGAAAAACACGCTCCTAAGGACTGCATTTTTAAGGCTCTATTTTCAGGCGTAGAAAACGAACTTCAAAAATGTGCGTTTGCTAATATCTGTGATTGAGAAAAATAGTGAGAGGAAAATTATCGACAGCTTAACACTGTTATTGAAGAAGTGCGAGAATGGTGATGTTCCACCCTAACGAAAGCAATTATTGCGACTAATTATTTGGATAATTAATAACAAAATAGCTATCAATTGAAAAAGAAAGTGATATTTAATATCTGTTGCCAATTAAACGTTTAAGGGGGCTTTGAATTAATTAATTTTTTAATTGGAAATTATTTCACGAACAAAATTACGGCAGAAAAACTTAAAATTTGTTCCGATGCTCTGAAATGCATGATGCTTAAGGGGACAGTGGACTTTCGAAATTGTGAAATTTGTCCAAAAATTCGATTTTTTTTATTTTATTGAATTGTGAAACTACGGACGAGTAGGAATGTGTTGCAAAAAGAATTTTTAATTTCTGTTATTACTTTCCTAGTTATAAGCATTTGTATTTAATTTTGATATTATGTGGTTACTAATAGCAATAACTTTAAATGTGTTTTACTCAAAATAAAAATTTTCATGTCGTACGAATATTCAAACTGCTCCAGGCGCATTTCTAATTATCGTATTGCTTTGAAATTTAAGTTTTATATACTGAACTGTATATCAAATAAATCTTATTGAAAAAAATTATGCTTCTTAGCTCAGAATTTCTAAGTTAAGTACTTGAAAAGATGATTTATAGGTATTTTGCGTAATAAAAAGGGTGTTTTCACTATTATTATTATTTTCTCTTTATATTTTTAATGAATGCTTAAAATAAGCAATAAGTTTGATTGTTAGTTCTATAAGGTATCCTGTAAATAAAAATTATCATATTATATGCAAAGGAAATGCGCATGGAACAATTTTTAATTAGGCCAATTTTAGATATAATTAATAATTCATAATTCGTAAATTATTAATATTTCATCTTTAAATTTTAACCACTTTTACATATCTATGATACTAATCACATATTCAAATTTCAAGCAAATCCATTCAAAACAAAAAAAGTTAGGTTTGAAGGTCCACTGTCCCCTTAATAAACTCTAATGTTGGTTCTTTCTGGTGTATCATTTATTCTATTGTGCATCCCGAAGATTAATATTCTGGAAGTGCATTTTATCAAATCTCATTTCTGCTTTTTAACCCCAGGTGCACTAACACGATTCCTAATGCCACTTAATCACTTTCAATGTGTTTCATTTTCTTTCTATTTTTTTTTAAACGCATGCTATTCAGCTACCGTAGTTGTTCCAGTTCCGTTCTTAATTGCAAAACATATAGAAATCTTTGCTTCATTCCACGCACGCGCATTTGGAGGCGAACGTTCATGCATATGGAAGGGAGAAAAATGAAATTCGTAGGCATTCTAGAATACATATTTGCTTAATTAAGTTATAAATCATTTGATGTGCGCCAGTTGAACTCGCCCATCAAGGAACAATGGCTGAAACGACGCAATAAATGGCTTCTGCGGCAGGAATAGCCCGCTCCCTGAAAGAATAATTGCTTGGATGCTCTTTGAGAAATGTTAATGATGTCATTAGCATGATTGAGTCTTCACGTTTTTTAATTATTGGTAAAAAAAAAAGGGAAGACTTCTATCGCGTGATTTATATTTTCAAATGAAGGTGGCAAGGTTAAGCCATTTTTATTTATTGAAGCAAATCTTTTGTGGGTTCAAAGTGTTAAATATAATGTAGTTCAAGATTATTAGAACCCTTTAATAACTTTCTGACAGAAATTCATTTCAGGCGACATTTCAGTTGAGATCGCTCATCTTCAATGCCAGTGTTAAGCTATAGAGAATTTTCCTCTCGGTATTTTTCTAATCACACATTAGCAAGTGCATATTTTTGTATTCTGTTGCACGATTTTTGCCGCAGACAGTCGTGCATCTATGAAACGGGAAAAGTTTAAAATTTTCATGCATTGAAGTTTTTATATATTTCATAGCGTATATATATATATATATATATATATATATATATATATATATATATATCACACATTGCATTTTAGGGCCCGAGGTAGCCTAGTAGTAGCGCGTCGGCTTTCTGTGCCGAGGGTGGTCGGATCGAATCCCGACAAGCGACATTGAGTGCCTCCTTGTCTAGTCCGGATATGGGCACGTTAAATCTGATCATTTGACCGAAAAGCCCCTCTATGAGATCAGAGAGGGTGGGAGAGGGTACGATCTCCCCAGATGTCGCTCGGTCATAATTGAGGTGGCACCTGGTTAGGTCGGATTCCGACCCTTGTGGTGCTTTGTTTATACCGACTTAATATATAAATATGAGTCATATATTAAGTCGACCCACTCCCTTAGATTACCCTCTCTGACCTCTTAAAGGGACTTGTCATGGAGAGTGTACTTAAGTTGGTATAAACAAAGCATCACAAGAGTCTGAGTCCGAGATAGCCAGGTGCCACCTCAATTTTGACCGAGCAACATCTGGGGAGATCGTACCATCTCCCACCCTCCCAAGATGTCGCCCCAGGGGGTGCTCGTCAAAATTGAGGTGGCACCTGGCTAAATCGAACTCCGACCCTTGTGGTGCCATTTTAAACCAGAGCCGCACCCATCAACCCGATAGCCTATAGGGACCTGGCCTGGAATACTTCCGACCAAAGGGCAGTGAAAAGAACAACAACACCATTGCCTTTTAAGCAGATAAAATTAATAAAAAACAATTTTAATAGATGAATATATAATAAACATTTTTTAAAATTTTAAACAGATTCGAAAACTTTAAACAAGACTACTACAAAATTTCTAACAATCAGTTTATCTTAAAGTTTGCAAACATACGTAGATTGGATGTCCAACAAATTCTACCACCACCCTTTAGTGCGCGGTTTCTTAACCTGTGGTCCATTGACCCCTTGGGAGTTCTTGAATAAATTTCAAGGGTCCGCTGACTTGGAGGAGAATTGTAATCCAGGAATTCGCTCATCCGGCAAAACACACATTTCGAGACTTTTTATTGGGAACTAAAAAGGGATGCGTGCGTTAAATTTTAGCATAATTAAAACCACGTAGTAGCTTTTGAATTTGAAATCAACCAGCTCTACAACTGTGCAGTTATCATTCGGTGTGAAGCGTCACTGTGACAGTTATTTCTCTACAGTTTTGTTGTTAACTTTTTTTCGTAAATAAATGATTACGCGACTGATGAGCAATATTTTCCTGTATATCTCTCTATATAAAACGCGTAGGTATGCAGCACAAAAATCAACAATATTTCTACACTCCGAATGGCAACGTCTGCAACTACCGGATGTAAACATCGGTTGTCCGCAGTTTAATAACCGTGTGTGTGTAGTGGCGGCATTTGTTACAACCGCTGATCTTTTGACAAAATATGTTTAGACCTATCATATTGTTTAGTAGTGGACAATTGTATGTAGGTTTATCTATAGTCCGTTCTTTTGATTCTGTCACTGTAGTATCTCCTATTTCTGAAGTACTCAACTGTGTATATCAAGAAGTTTTATGACTATCATAGTTGTAATCTGCACTATATTTTAGTGCTTGCTGAATTTTTACTCCATTTTTTTTAAGTGAAGAAATTTTCCCAACAATTTATTATTTGGTACGATTAAGTGGAGCCATCTGAATTGTGAACAATAGTACATACAGAGAGTGATGTAATCCACACCATACTTTAGTACTTTCTGAATGTTTACTCCATTTTTTTAAGGGAAAAAAATTTTCCTGAACATTTTCTTATTTGATGTAATGATTAAGTGTAGATATCTTAATTTTGAAAAATTGTATGTAATTTTTAAAATTATTGGTGTTTGGTTTCTCAGTCTTATATTTAACTGTGTTCTGAAGCAATGGATATTCACATTTTTTAATAATGATGTTCTAGAATCGGACTTTAAGTGAATTTATCAATGATTATAAATTTTTTGGCTGAGCTCCCACTACCCTTTAACAAACAATATTTATGATGACAGGTAATGGTAGCATTCTTTACATATGTTAATTTCAGTTGAGTTGTTTTTCAAAAGAAAATATAAAATTAAAAGCGACCATGCTGGTCGCGCAGCGGCTAGTTGTATAAATACGCGGGTGGCTAATTATTATAGTCAGGACTCCCAGACCTGGGTTTTTGGGTTTATTTTTCAAAAATATTTCAAAACCTGGTGTTTTCCCTTGTAAGTTAAAAATATAGCAAAAAGCTAATATTTATTTGTTATTATGAGCATAATTTATGGCCCTAGGTAGCCTAATGGTACCGCGTCGGCTTTCGGCGCCGAGGTTGCTCTGTTCGAATCCCGCCCAGCGCCATTAAATACCTTCATGTCTAGGCCGGTTTTGGCCGGATATTTTACACGCTGTATCCGTAGGTCGGAAAGTCCCTCTATGAAGTCAGAGAGGATGAAAGACAGTGCTCCTGAGGAGGAGGGGAACTCGATCAAAATTGAGGTTGCACCGAGCTAAGACGGAGTCTGACCCTTGTGGTTCTATTGTAAACCTGACTCCTTAGTCCGCAATGTCTATTTGGATCTGGTCTGGAACACTTCTGGCCAGAGGCATTAGCAACGACAACAACACCATAATTTAACCATAATAAGACAGTTTAATAAAAGAAAAATGCAGCTTGAAAAGACATTAGTATGTGTTTGAATCTAAAATAATGCAAGTGGAGATCATTTCGATTGAATCGTGACATCTGTCACAAAACTATCCCAGGATTTTGATATTTGTTACGTAGTACCAAAAATGGAATCGTTAGTTCCAAATATGAAATCCTAGCAAACTTTATGACCTAATTAACTGGTTTACCTGGAATAGTTTCTCACAAAACTATCCCAGGATTTTGATATTTGTTACGTAGTACCAAAGATGGAATCGTTAGTTCCAAATATGAAATCCTAGCAAACTTCATGACCTAATTAACTGTTTTACAGTTAATTAGGGCAGTTACTGTGTTGTTGTGGCTTATACCCCTCTTCTGAGTGCGTAGGAAGAAATTTTTCATAAGCATAGCACAAGACTAGGGGGCGACAGAGGGAAGCAAAGTGCAACATAGGGTACTATACAATTACGTAGGGGATTATAATTTACTAAAGAATTAAATTTCTGTATCATACAGAAGTTGAGTACGCCCAGTTTTCCCTCTTTGGTAGCAGTTACTGTGTTGTTGTGGCTTATACCCCTTTGACGGACAGTATATCAGATCAGGTCCATAAAAGCTATTGGGCAGAAAGGGTGCGGCTCCGGTTTTGAATAACACCACTAGGGGCGGAGTCCGACTTGGCTAAAGGACCGGTCCCGTAATTTTGAACCGAGTCAAGTGACGAGACCGGTACACTTGACCCGGCACATTCAGAGGTAAATTTTGAGAACTTGGAGGACATTGCACCCACGACAGATTTTTCGTGCACCAGTCGCCATTAGCGTACACGGCGGGGAATTTTGTGAGTGATCGGCATCGAACCAGAGACGTTCAGATGACTGGCTCGCTGCCTTTGCCAACTGGGACACCACGCCCCCTGCAGTTACTGATGAATTGCAAGGTGATGAAATAAATTATTGTGCATGTAGATCACTTGAAGCAGCTTTATCCTGAAATGGAAGTTCGTTCACGTGATCTGGTGGATATTCCAGCCTGGGTAGCTGGTCTGTTTGCTATGAAAGCGGCTGGGACGTTTATGTTTCTTTGAATGAAGTACTAATAGAACTGCAGAGCGTAATAACAGTAAAAATTACTTTCAGTTAAGAAAAACACCATTTTCGGCAAATCAAACCAAAGCCTTTTCAAATTTTCACTGAAGTGAGTTTTTTTTAATTTTCACTTATAAATAATCGCTTCTGATTTGTTTCTAAATAAAAGTTTCACTTAGGTGAATAGCAATCTAAAAGATCGTTGTTCAGAGCTAATTTTCCACCTACTGATTTGAAAAAATATTAACAGAATATTTGATTCAACGATCAAAAGCCAAAATGACAATATGGGGTAAGTTGACCCATTTTATCCGGGGCATGTTGGCCCAGTGGCCCAAGATGCCCCGTAGTCCAAGAGCTTGTTTTCCACATTCATAAGCCTACAAAAGTAAAAAAATAATGTCAATAAATCGGGAGAAGACTGGATTCAATGTACCAGGGGCAATCGTTGGGCACACGAATCATGTGTCACTGGGGACACTATATTTTATGTTTGCCTCCATTGTGATGATGAGGAAGATCGATGAAGGCAGTAGTTGGGGACGGTGTACGTTGAAATCGGCAAAAATTTACCAAAGCATCCAATTTTTGTTTTTAATGCTATATTGTTCTACAAATCAAAATGTACCAAATGCAAAAATCCGCATCAAAATCCGATAATTTTTATCGAAGTTATTAGCATTTATATGTTTATAAACAATACACTTTAGCCCTTTAAATTTCACTTTGTATGCAATTTTCTGAACATGAAATTTTTCTCGATAATGCAAATTTAAAATGTGATACGCGCTATATTTTTGCTTCAAATTACACGATATTTACCATACATTATCTTTATACATATATTAATAAATTTGTGCATGAATTTTTGTTTTAAAGAAGAGTAACTTATAAAAAAGTGACTGTTTATATACAAAGAAGTGAAATTTTTGAAAAAAAATTCATCCATTAATCGGTTTCACTTCTGTTAAAAAATAAAATATTGAGATATTTGTAATTCAATGCACAGAATGTTTCATTATGGTATAATAAATAAATAAAAAGCAAAATTATTATAAAAAAGTAAAAATTTTAGCGCAAGGGACATTTTAAAATTTCATTAAATTTTTTAAATTTTTAATTAAAATTTTTTTTTCTAAATAAACTAGAAAATTTTTTTTATGTCGTTTATATTGCAAATATTAAACTATATTCAGGATTAAAATTTCATATAGATATAATGTAAAATAAAAAAGTTGAATCTCAACGTATACCGTCCCCTTAAGTTGGACAAAATATCCTTTCTTATCCTTTGTATCTTTTATATATCATATTAAAATTACACTTGATATTTTATGTGTTTTTTCATTTCCGTTAGTAATCCGAAAATCAAATCAACTTAGAGGGCCAATCTGCGCCATGGAACGGGGCATGTTGGCCCAGTGACTTGATGTCCTGCTGAGCTTCATATAGAAACTAATAATAAATATTTTTTCTAATTTTCTTATACGGGGTTATGCTTTAAGATGTACTGATTTTACAAACTAAAAAAAATTAAAAATTTTAATAAATAATTATTTTTTAAATATTGAAGAAAAATGGACCAACCAGCCGGTCTACCCTACAATATCTAAAAATTTTCCACAGCTTTGGGATGAAGCAAGACTGTTCTTCATGGCATTTTCTACTTCTTACTCGGTAGAATCAGGTTTCAGTAGGTTAATTATTTACTCAGCCAAAAGGAGAATCGCCTTAGCATAATGGACAGAGGCGATCTTCTATTATCCCCCACATAAAAAAAAAACCCGGGTATAAAAATGTTTATATTTGGTCATCAAGCGCAAGGTTCACGCTGATCGAGAAATACTTATTGTATTTCTCATTCAAGTAAACTTTTTTTGTATTTTGTATAAATTATAAATAATATTTGAAATAAAACATGTTCTATATTTAAAATATATATATATAAAATAAAAAATAAAATAAAACATCTTTATTAGAGCTACCTTATCCTCCGTAGAACAGGGGGGGGGGGGGCACGAGATAAAAACAAGGTTTGTAGGGGACCCCAGTCGGAAAAAGGTTAAGAAACTGATCTAAAGCAGTGGTTCCTAACCTGGAATCCCTTGTAAAAAAAAAAAAAAATCTTTGGGGACGCTGTCCCAACCAATCCTTTTAGAGACAAAAATAGGTTTCATTTTCTGCATAAATATACGATTTGTGATAAACAACTTTGACAAAACATTACCAATAAACTTAATAACGATAACAAATTGAACGTAAGAGAAAACTTAACAGCAAACATAAAAGGCTACGAAAATTTAAAAATGAACGAGATTTTTTTCAGCCTGCTTTGGCTTTACTAGCAGCAAAATGGCTGTGATACTGCGAAATGGCCGTGACGCTGCGAGTCCGCGTCACAGAAAATATATATTAGGAAATTTTTGAGCAGAACGAGGATTTTTTTTCTCATACTCAAAACGTCAGAAAGCGGAAGAGGTATAGGAAGTTTGAGAATGTGAACCAAAAAATTGGAAACTAAAAGTTTTTTGGCTCCCAGTTTTAAAAATTTGTTTACACTTGCGGTCTCTTTGAAATGATTATTTATTATTATTATTATTATTATTATTATTATTATTTCAAGTTGCCACACCAGAGGTCCAAAGTTCAATCCAGCGACTCGGCAAGGTCTACTCAGCCTTCCATCCCTTGAGTGGGTCGATAAAATGAGGACCAAGCATGCTTGGGAACTAATCTCTGGGGGTACCACGTCAGGTTGACCACCTGACTGAGACATATGCTGTATGGCACCCCAAGCGCACTGGTCAAGAAAGCGGAGATGGGCACCGCCGGCCTTTGTCCACAGCGGACTGTTGCGCCATGAGTTTAGTTTAGTTTTATTATTACTATTATTAGTTTTAGGTTACTTGTCAAACGAATGAGGAACAAGCAGTTCCAGTTCTTGAATAATAAATTACACAGATGGCTCCAAACAAACCTTCATTTCAAAACAATATCGAAATTAGCTCGAATTCTTCATAACCTAACAAAAGTGGGCGAGCAAACAGGTTACGCTCGCTCCCGTATATTGTAACAGCTATAGATATGGCTCTGGCTCTGGCTCTTTAAGGGGACAAAGGAACTTCAACCTCGAATTTTTTAATTTTACATTTTTAATTATGTATGTAAAATGAGAATAATTTTTATTCTTAACTACATTGTATATCCTTAGAATTCAAAAAAAGGATTTTTAGGCAGAATAAGGCCTGTTTTTCAAAATATTTTTCAAAATGCTCCATGAGCAATCCAAACCATTTAAAAACCTCAATTTTTTAAAGATAAGTTTACCGTATTATATAGAGACATAATTGTGCATTGATTTTATTTTGTATGAATCTAAAGTCATAAATAATTATTTTTTTATCTTCTTGTTTGTAGTGTAATGTTTGACTAGCAGCGCTGGTTAAAGCGAAAGTGTTGTGCCCGTGATTCCCCCACCCCTCTACCAATCAGGGATTGACTGCGGAGGCGTTGAACCCAAGAGGATGGAGGGGGTCGTCGGGCAGTCAGTAAGAAAGGAAGAGAAGGAGAGCGTCTATGCTAGGAGTCGGAGGTTTGGCGAGATTAAAGCAGGCTCGTCTCACCTCTGGTTAGGTAATTACTTGGTAATTAGAATTAAGATAGAGAAAGGGAATCTCTGAGAGTAGTTTCAGGAAGCCTGGCGAGATTAAAGCAGGCTCGTCTCGTCTCCAGTTAATTAATTGATCGGTAACTAGATTAGAGTGTAGGATAGACGAGGTCTGGTAAGATATTGTAGGCTTGCCCCCCCCCCCTCGTGCAGAGTTTTCTTCAATTTTCATGTTAAGTGTAAAACTGTTTAAATGTTAAATCTGTAAATAAATTTATGTTCGTCTTGTTCAGCGACGACTCATTTTTGCACTACCTCACTTGTCCATATGTCATATAGAAAGAACCTAAGTGAACCGGTGTAAGAAAGAGGGTTCACGACATTGTTATCTTTTTTTTATATTTTTGCATGGTTTTGCTATATTTCATGATCTATAAAATTCAAAACTATGTGTGGTTTCAAAAAATGATACACTGCTTCGTGGCAAATACTTCAATGAGCAATACTGAGAAATTTGAAAGACATCAGAAGAATAGGAATTCGCGTGGAACAATTTGAAAAATTCTAGCACTTTGGAAGAATTTTTTGAAAAACAGGTCTTATTCTTCCTCAAAAATACCTATTCGCGAATTCCAAGTGTCTTAAATGAAGTAAAATAGAATTATTAAATGTACTAATAGAATTATTAATGTTCACTTATTTGTGAATTCTAAGCGTCCTCAATGTACTAGAAAATTATATTAATTATTCTCATTTTGTGTATAGAGTAAGTTATTGAAAGTTTTAAAAGACAAGGTTGAAGGTCCCTTGTCACCTTAAGGGGACAAAGGACTTTTGACCTTTTTTTTAAATATTTAATATTTTACTCTACATACAAAAGGAGAATGATTAATATAATTTTCTAGTACACTGAGGACGCTTAGAATTCACAAATAAGTATATTGTGAGAATAAGACCTGTTTTTCAAAAAGTTCTTCAAAAATCCTAGAATTTTTCAAAATGTTCCATGCGCATTAATTTCCTCCAGATTTCTTCCAAATTTCTAAGGATTGTTTATTGAAGTGTTTGTCACAAAACTGCGCATAATTCTTTAAAATCACTAATATTTTTCAAAATGTTCCATGCGCATTAATTTCCTCCAGATTTCTTCCAAATTTCTAAGGATTGTTTATTGAAGTGTTTGTCACAAAACTGCGCATAATTCTTTAAAATCACTAATATTTTTCAAAATGTTCCATGCGCATTAATTTCCTCCAGATTTCTTCCAAATTTCTAAGGATTGTTTATTGAAGTGTTTGTCACAAAACTGCGTATAATTCTTTAAAATCACTAATATTTTTCAAAATGTTCCATGCGCATTAATTTCCTCCAGATTTCTTCCAAATTTCTAAGGATTGTTTATTGAAATGTTTGTCACAAAACTGCGCATAATTCTTTAAAATCACTAATATTTTTCAAAATGTTCCATGCGCATTAATTTCCTCCAGATTTCTTCCAAATTTCTAAGGATTGTTTATTGAAGTGTTTGTCACAAAACTGCGCATAATTCTTTAAAATCACTAATATTTTTCAAAATGTTCCATGCGCATTAATTTCCTCCAGATTTCTTCCAAATTTCTAAGGATTGTTTATTGAAGTGTTTGTCACAAAACTGCGCATAATTCTTTAAAATCACTAATATTTTTCAAAATGTTCCATGCGCATTAATTTCCTCCAGATTTCTTCCAAATTTCTAAGGATTGTTTATTGAAGTGTTTGTCACAAAACTGCGTATAATTCTTTAAAATCACTAATATTTTTCAAAATGTTCCATGCGCATTAATTTCCTCCAGATTTCTTCCAAATTTCTAAGGATTGTTTATTGAAGTGTTTGTCACAAAACTGCGTATAATTCTTTAAAATCACTAATATTTTTCAAAATGTTCCATGCGCATTAATTTTCTCCAGATTTCTTCCAAATTTCTAAAGATTGTTTATTGAAGTGTTTGTCACAAAACTGCGCATAATTCTTTAAAATCACTAATATTTTTCAAAATGTTCCATGCGCATTAATTTCCTCCAGATTTCTTCCAAATTTCTAAGGATTGTTTATTGAAGTGTTTGTCACAAAACTGCGCATAATTCTTTAAAATCACTAATATTTTTCAAAATGTTCCATGCGCATTAATTTCCTCCAGATTTCTTCCAAATTTCTAAGGATTGTTTATTGAAGTGTTTGTCACAAAACTGTGCATAATTCTTTAAAATCACTAATATTTTTCAAATTTAAAGACCATAAAATATAGTGGAAAAATATAAAAAAAAAAAAAACAGGCAGAATAGAAAAAATAATTATTTTAAACTTTAGATTCATACAAAAAAAATTAAATGCTCAATTATATTTATTCATATATAGTAAACTTATAATAAACAGCTTAAAATTTTTAATTGATATGGAATGCGCATAAAGCATTTTGAAAAAAGTTAGCATTTTTGAAAAAATGTTTTGAAAAACAGGCATTATTCTGCCCCCAAATCCTTATTTTGAATTCTAGGAATCCTAAATGTAGTAAAAAAGAAAATTAATTACTCTCATGTTGTAATATAGAGTTAAAAATTGAAAATTAAAAAATTCGAAGTTGAAGATCCTCTGTCCCCTTTAAGGGGGAACATGACCTTGATGCTCGACGAAAAGACTATAATTATGGTCTAATTCTCACCACAAAAACTCAAATAATATTAGAAAAATAAATTTTCTTTCTTTATGCACATAAAGTACACATCTTTTAATATGTCATATATAAAGAAATGGAAATTATAAATCTATAAATAATTTTCAAATCAGCAGTTTAGAATTTTATGTGATTAACTGCTAATTTTGAGTTTCTGTGCTGCATTACGTTTAAACTATCAATCGGAAACTGATAAAACTACACTCACATGTATATTTCATGGTATTCTACATTTTAAAACCTGAAAAATGTGCAATTCTGGAACACTTTTTCTTTTATGCGGGAAAATTAAGCCAATAATTGTGATAATTTTTTAAGTTTTCCAGTTTTATGCTCAATTTTTAATTTAAATAATATTTATTGCAATTTATTTGGCTTTACATTACAGGTAAATATATTGGAAGTGTATTCTGACCATTGATTATTTTCTGTAAGCATATATCTCAATTTTTTGAAGCGCACAGAATGTTGTGATTTTTAATCCTCAGTTAATCATATAAAATTCTAAACTGCTAATTTGAAAATTATTTATAGATTTATAATTTCCATTTTTATATATGACCATATTTAAAGATATGTACTTTATATGTATCAAGAAAGAAAATTTCTTTTTCTAATATTATTTCAGTTTGTGGTTAGAATTATTCCATATTTATAATCTTTTCGTCGAGCTTTAAGGTCATGTGCCCCCTTAAAAGACAGTAAAAATAGAATGTATGCTCGATGCAAAGTGACACTTGCATACTAAATGCCGAGGGAAACAATCTATGAATACTTTAATCCGCGCATCTACAAGTATCCATAGATTGGTACTCCAGCCGCTGACAATTTCCAGCCTGGATGAAACAAATGGCATGTGTCAGTACGCGCAAATCGAAAAATTGATAAATGGCCGGACCCAGAAGAGTCCTTGAAGCAGTTCGAGACGCGATCGGGGCCTTCCATGGCGTATAATTCGATTATCATTCTCAGCTGCCTCCCGATTTCTCATTATTCTAATTAAGATAAGTGTTTGCTTGGGAGTATAGTTATGCAGTGATTAATATCTCGAGGACACGATACCCCTGCGTAACTTCTATTTTTTTTTTGTTACTTTTTGCCTTTCAAAAAGGCTGATGAAAGAGGCGGAAAGCCAGTACGTGACCGATGGATTAAAGTTGAGGCTAATTCTGCACTGTCAGATTTTTCCCGATTATTTCGTGCGAAATATCTGTGCATATCCCCACGTCAGCATTTACATGCTTGCGCATGATGTCTCAACCAAAACACAGAATCAAGCCTTTTTCTACTTTCAGCTCTTTTGCCGAAACTTTTGAGTCCCCTGCCCCTTATTCTGTAATTACTCCTCTCCCCACCAAATATAAATTTTCAGGAACTTCAATAACCCTCGGGACTACGAATAATCACACTATAGTAAATGACCTCCAATTTCATTGCGCTATATATATGATGTTTGATCACGTGTTTCGAAGCTTCCACCCCTACTTTTTTAAATGAACGTCCACTTCTAACCAGACGTTTGCCTAAATATTAAGGCTGCTATGGACTAAGGAAAAAAAATCGTATTTCCCTTTTCCTCTTCTTGCAGACTCTTGTGGTGGGAGGAGTCCAGTTGACAGTTCGAGAATTCCACCCCCATTAGGATTGACATTTCGAGGGATTGTAATGGCTCTCTCTCTACAGAGGGGTTAAGCGCTGCCTCCAAATTTTTTATTTAAAATATATTTTTGTCAAATATTTACAGGTACATAAATGCTGATAATCAAATAAAATTGATATTGTCAGATATCCTGAACTTTTCTGTAAAGCGCTACAGGATTCATTTTATAAATTTCGTCCACCGAAGGAATTTATAAGCGTTTAAAACACACTATACCAGATTTTTCCCCCGAATAATTTAAATTTTAAAATATTAATTGCATTTTTAAAAAAAGCGAAAAATGTGCACAAATGTAAAATTTCTTTCTCTATGACAGAGTACATTTTTAAAAAAAAAAAATCTTTGAATCCTAGTCGGCAATCCGTGGTCAAATTTTCTCCATAGGTTAACATTGAGGTGAGCGAATCCAATGGGGTTAGTACATAGCAGCCTTAAGCTGGTGGTATATGAAAGAGTTCTAAGGAATATTGTCCATGCTCTATCATGTTTTCTTCTGTACGATAAAAAAAGTTTGAGTCTTCTAGCTACAGGATAAACGACTTGTACTTCGGAATCGAATGTTATCACATGAAATCAGATTTTTCCTTATGGGTTCCCGAAGTAGCCTAGTGGTAGCGCGTTGGGGCCGCGGACGGAGAGTGCACAGTTCGAATCCATACGAACGTTTTTAAATACACTATCTGACCAAAAGTATCCGGACGCCCAGTGGTACGGACTCTGAGAGTCCTGAGGCATACATTAATATGATGTTGGTCCTCCTTTTGCATCAATGACAGCCTGCACACATCTTGGGAGACTTTCCACCAGTTTTTTTATACGTGTCCTGATAAACTTTGATAGGTGTTTGATAGGAATTTTGATAGGGGTTTGATAGGAATTGACTTCCAAGCATCCATCACAGCTGAAGTGAGTGCTGGCAGTGAGGATGGTCGATTTGGCTGGCTACGTAATCTGCGTTCTAATTCGTCCCAGAGGTGTTCAATGGTTTTTTGATCGGGGCTCTGAGAAGGCCAATCCAGTTTTTGAACACCCATATCGTCAAACCATGCCTGCGCAAGTATCGATGTGTGAATGGAGCAGTTATCCTGCTGGAAGAGAAATGGGCATTCCCCGAAATATTGCCACAGAGTTGGGAGAGCAGCATTGTCCAGAATGTCCCCATACTTGTCAGAGTTCATGTTTCCAACCACAGGAACTAAGGAACCCAGGCCAAACCATGAAAAACACCCCCACACTATGATGCCGCCACCATCAAACTTAACAGTCGACACAATGCAGTCACGTAAGAAGAGCTCACCGGGCACCCGCCAAACCCAGACGCGTCCATCGGACTGCCAGATTGTAAAACGAAATTCATCACTACAAATAACATTTTTCCACATGTCCACAGTCCAATGATGGTGAGCTTTGCACCATTGCAATCGACGCTTCTCATTCTGGGGAGTGATGTTCGGCTTGTGAGTGGCTGAACGACCATGGAATCCCAGATTTTTTAACTCTCGACAAACAGTCCTGCTGCTAGCACTAACGTCTGATGAACTTTGGAACTCCTGAGTGATTTCAAGCAACGAGGACTTGCGAATTTGTTTCACTACCCTTTTCACAGTTCTACGGCTGAGTACACTAATTTTTTCAGCCTGCCATTTCGATTTTCTGCAGTTTTACTGCCTCGAAGTTTGCACTTCAAACTTACATCACTCACAGTGGATTTTGGCTTCTGTAGAATGTCCGAAATTTCATGAACTGGTTTCCCACAAAGGTAGCATCCCACTATAATGCCACGATCAAAGTCACTATGCTCCTTTGACTTACTTATTGTCTCACAAACGCATAAATATGACCTGACAAACCACTACCAACACTTTTATAGCTTTCGGTTACGCATCAAATTACGTCACTTGCCAGATCCACTTCTTTAGGGGGGGCTGTCCGGATACTTTTGCCCAAATAGTGTACCTTCGTGTCTAGGCCGGATATGAGCACGTTGACTTCGTCGACTGGAAAATCCATTCATGAGGTCCACGGGTGGATGAAGGTACGAATCCCTCTAGGGGTGATAGTTCAAAACTATAATGGCACTAGGGGTTGGTGTTGGTTCAGCTATACGGGTGCCCCCCATTGTAAACAACCATCGGCTCTCGCGGTTGCTTCTACTCGGGCGAATGTCGAAAAACAGTAGATGTCATTAAACTTTCAAAACCATTATCAAAGGAGATCCCGTTGAAACACAGTGCGCTTGGGGGTGAAATTTCACTTACGTTAGAGAGACTTTAAAGTTTAAAAAAAGTCCGTCTTGTCTGCCAATTGCCACGTCCCCGCTCACTCTCCTCGAAAACAATTGTTTCTGCCACCGGTGTCGATGTTGGCTGCCTGCGCTTGTTAAGATTTTCTCTGTGGAGGCAAAAATTCCACGCGACTTTACACGCTTGAACGTCTTCTTTGTTCTGCGATTTCGCCAACATAACAGATTCTCTCAGATCCAGGAATCCAAACTCGGGGCCCGGACGTGAGGTAAACGGTATCCCGCTAAACAAATGGTAGCACTGTAAAGCGGTTGTCTCTCTTGGCATCAGTATTCCATCATTACATAAATAGGAGATGAAAGTCCCCTGCCGCTGGTGGCTTGCCAAATGCTTGCTCGCTTGTCTCTGATTAGTAAAACAGCGATGTGGTCAAAAAATTAGAGCGGGGCTGATTGCTCGAAACGTGTGCGGTTTTCGCAAACAGAGAGCTCTAACGTCACTGATTTTTTACTATGTCGTAAAAATAATCGTATCAAAGTTTTTTTTTGTTAAATAAAAAACATAATATTTCTCTTTTTTTAAATTCCAGAGAGTAATCGTGAATTTGGTTCATCGTTGCCAACTCTTTCTTTATATTTTCGTTTTCTTGTTTTTTTATTTTCCCCTTTGCACTTCTATTTTTTCTGTACGGTAGGAGCAATCAGCTTGTGACGAGTATGAATATCGATTCCATGGTAGGACAACGTAAAACCTCTTTATTTCCATCCTATTTATTAATGGCAAATGGTTATCAGTGGATTGCCGATCAAAGTTGCAATATTGATTCAATGGTAGGCCAACGTAAAACCTCTATTTCCATCCTATTTATTAATGGCAAATGGTTATCAGTGGATCGTCGATCAAAGTTGTAATATTGATTCAATGGTAGGAAAACGTAAAACCTCTTTTATTTCCATCCTGTTTATTAATGGTAAATGGTTATCGGTGGACCGTGGATCAAAGCTGCAATATTGATTCAATGGTAGGGCAACGTAAAATCTTTTTATTTCCATGCTGTTTATTAATGGTAAATGGTTATCGGTGGACCGTCGATCAAAGCTGCAATATTGATTCAATGGTAGGACAACGTAAAATCTTTTTATTTCCATCCTGTTTATTAATGGAAAATGGTTATCAGTGGATCGTCGATCAAAGTTGTAATATTGATTCAATGGTAGGAAAACGTAAAACCTCTTTTATTTCCATCCTGTTTATTAATGGTAAATGGTTATCGGTGGACCGTCGATCAAAGCTGCAATTGATTCAATGGTAGAGGAACGTAAAATCTCTTTTATTTCCATCCTGTTTATTAATGGTAAATGGCTATCAGTGGACCGTCGATCAAAGTTGCAATATTGATTCAATGGTAGGACAACGTAAAATCTTTTTATTTCCATCCTATTTATTAATGGAAAATGGTTATCAGTGGACCGTCGATCAAATCTACACCTGATCGATGAGCAGTGCTCGTAGTGTTTGTCGTTTCTTTCTGTCTTGTATACAGTAACAGTTATATTATGTAAATAACCTCACGAGAGAATGGGATTAAAAATCTGTATCCTGTCCTTACGACAAAAGCTTGGTCAAGTACATTTACAAATAACATCATGCCAAATTCCTTTAATAAAAGCTGTTTAGTCGAATTTTAATGGAAATATCGGTACTTACGAGGGTCTTTTTATAAGTTCGTGCAAAATTCGAGAGATGCCTCAGAGGAATGCATGCCACATTGCAAACAGATTCCACATTTAGTTTGAGATTGATAGCCATTTCAGTCGGTCAACTCTTGTTACTTCTAGGCTTTATACAAAAACCTACTTTTTGAAAAACCGGTTTTCGAATTCCAGATTTCCAAAAAACCGGTTTTAGCTGGTTTTCGAATTTTTGTCCAAAAAAAATAGAATAGGGAAAAATATTTTATTTAATTTATATAAAATAACAAAAAACGAAATCAATATCAAAGTCAAAATATTAAAAATAAATTAAGGATGACACATTACTTACACAAAACAACGAAAACTCAAACAAAAATTTCAAATTTCAAATAATATTTATATTTATTTCACTAATTTTAATTTCTCCTAAGAAAATAGGATTTTAAAAAACATAAAATATCCACTGAACGGTGGCTGAGTCCTGTTCTTATTTTGGACACAATATTGCCCGAAATTGAAAATACTCGTTCACTAGCTACTGAGCTTGGTTTTATAGTTTTCAGGGCATCAAATAACAAATCTAAGTTTTTGGTTCCTTTATTCGTTGCCTCAAATAATGAAAATTCAGCTTTCAGTGTCTTTGGATTTGTAAGTTTTTCTTCAGGGTCTTCAAGAAATCATATAAGTTAAAAATTAATTTCTACATAATAATTTGAATTCTTTTAAACCGGTTTTCTTGATTTAAAAACCGGTTTTCAAATGTGACAAATTTATTTTAAAAACCGGTTTTTTAAAACCGGGTTTGAAAAACCGCCAAACCCTAGTTACTACTGACACTAAGGAGAAATACAAGTTCCACACGTTGAGGAAATATTGCTTTTTAAGAGACAAAACGGAGGCAGAAACTAAATCGAGGCTCGATAATTTGTATGGCGAGTCTGCACCTTCACTTGAATGATTTTACAAATGGTTTGTTGATTTTTGCCGGGGCCAAATGATCACAAGGGACGTCCGAGACATAATTGTGGTTAGCACGTCGGCTTTCGGCACCGCGGGTACTTGGCTCGAATACCGAGAGAGCCTCTGAATGCCTTCATCGCCGGGTATGCTTACGTTAAATCTGTAGGCCGGAAAGTCCTTCCGTGGGCTGGTGGAGGTTTAGAGGAGGATACGAGCCATAGACATTATTTTAGCATGGACTTGCATACTATCCTCGTAATATTATTTAAATTCGATTTTATTCGATTTTATTATTTAAGTTCGATTTGTAAGTGAATTCGAGAATTCACAAATATGGTTATTTAACATTTCATTAATCACAATAGCTTGATAAGATTATTTTACAAATGCCTCTACTTAATATTGCTTTAATCATATTGGGTTGGCGGAATTCACCTACAGATATTGTTGCTTAATATTCCATTAATCACAGCAGCTGGGTTGAATTCCTCTAAAAGTGTCACTACTCAATATTACTTTAATCATATTGTTTTAGCAGAATTCACCTACATATATCGTTGCTTAATATTCCCTTAATCACAGCAGTTTGGTTGAATTCCTCTAAAAGTGTCACTACTTAATATTACTTTAATCATATCAGGTTGGCAGAGTTCGCCTAAAGATATCGTTGCTTAATATTCCATAAACCACAGCAACTTGGCTGATTTCCTCTGCAAGTGTCACTACTTAATATTACTTTAATCATATCAGGTTGGCAGAATTCACCTAAAGATATCGTTGTTTGATATTCCATAAATCATAGCAGTTTGGCTGACTTCCTCTACAAGTGTCACTACTTAATATTACTTTAATCATATCAGGTTTGAAGAATTTTGCTACAGATATCGTTGCTTAATATTCCATTAATGACGGCAGCTTGCTTGAATTCCTCTACAAGTGTCATTATTTAATATTACTTTAATCATATCAGGTTTTCGGAATTCCCCTACAGATATCGTCGCTTAATATTACATAAAACATAGCAGCTTGGTCGACTCTACAAGTGTCACTACTTAATATTATTTTAATCATATCAGGTTGGCTTAATTTCCTTACAGATATCGTTGCTTAATATTCCTTTAATCACGGCAGCTTGGTGGAATTCCTCTACAAGTATCCCTACTTAATAATACTTTAATCATATTAGGTTGGCAGAATCATCTATAGATATCGTTGCTTAATATTCCATTAATCACGGCAGCTTGGTTGAATTCCTTTACAAGTGTCACTACTTAATATTAATTTAATCGTATTAGACTGGCAGTATTCACTTACAAATATCGTTACTTAATATTCCATTAATCACAGCAGCTAACACAATTCCACAGTTACAGTATTCACGTATCAATATCGTTACTTAATATTCCGGTAATCTCAACAGTCTGGTTGATATCATTAAAAATATCATTACTAATAAACAAGAAGAAGCTCTACTTAGGTCACTCCTTTAAGTATTACCTCTCTGCTCATTACTAAATTGAAATCGTATACTTGTGCTTGCGTTCAATCCTCAGGAATGCACTTTAGCTTCACCTCGCAGTAGCTCGGCCTCGCCAAGAAACCAACAAAAGCGCATTGGCAACTTTAGGAGTAGCCTAATTCTCAACGTGAGATAATGTTTCTTTATACGAGTGGTTCCTACACGGTGGTCCGAGAAAACCCAAGAAGTGGTCCGCTAGGTCAGGAGTGATTAAAAAAAATTGCTTTTATCGTTTCATTACGACCGCGAATTTAAAAAAATTTTTAAATCTCAGAGCAAAAAAAATTTTATTTCCCATTTTTTTTTTTGGGGGGGGGGGGCTTAAATCCTAAAATTTCCTGTATTTCACCCTCTTTCTGACGTTTTGAGTGCAAAAAAATCTTTGTTGTGCTTAAAAATTTCTAATATATTTTCTGTGACGCTGCGAGTCTGCGTCACAGAAATTTCACTGCGTCACAGCCATTTCGCAGCATCACAGCAATTTTGCAGCTAGCAAAGTATAAATGTAAACTGAAATATTTCTTCAATTTTAAAGTTTCGCATGCTTTTATGTTTGCTATTAAGTTTTCTTTTTACGCTAAATTTGTTAAGTTTATTTGCAACTTTTTATTAAAGTTGTTTATCAAAAATAGTTTGTTTATTCAGAAAATAAAGGATCCTCTTAAAGGATTGGTTGGGATATTTTACTCCACGATTTTTTTTTTTTGACAAGTGGTTGGTCCCTGATCAACAAAAGGTAAGGAACAACTGCTTTATGCAATTGATCAGATCACAACCCTCTTCTGTTATCAAACGCTCTCTGATTTCTACTGCGGATCGTGTCCTCACTTTCTATCAGAGTTAGAAGTAAAAAGAGATAGGAAATAATACAGGGTTTCCACCTCTGTCCGTTACACCCCCCCCCCCTTAACTTCTAAACAGCTTAGGCCATAAAGTTGACAGCTTAGGCCATAAAGTTGGTGTCTAGGTATAGTAAAAAGGCTATGCACTACTCGCTGAGATAACTTACAACGCCATCTATCGGCAAATTTTGGAATTAACGTTTTTAATCTCAAAAACGGTACGAGATATGGGAAGAAAGTCAATTACAAAGTTGTTCAGCATCATCGATTTAGTAAGAAAAGATACCTTGCGCACATTAATACTTAAAACAGAATGTAAAAAAGGAATATTTGTTTGGTCACGATTTTGAAAATTGTCATGTCATAAAGAGTGGAAGAAAGAAACTGAGACACTTCCCTATCTTCAGAATCATTTATTTATGTTGCTGAAATTGCTGTCCATTAGCCACTATATACATTTGCACTCTGAACTGGATTTATCGCTGCACATCGTGCAACATCCACTCTTTATGACATGACAATTTTCGAAATCGGGACCAAACAAATGTTCATTTTCTGCATTCTGTTTTAAGTATTAATGTGCGCAAGGTGTTTTTTCTTACTAAATCGATGATGTTGAACAACTTTGCAATTGACTTTTTCCCCGTATCTAGTACTGTTTTTGAGATAAAAACGCTCATTCCAAAATTTGCCTATAGATGGCGTTGTAAATCGTCTCATCGAGTAGCGCGTAGATTTTTTACTATACCTAGACACCAACTTTATGCCCAAGCTGTCACCGTTTAGAAGTGAAGGGGGGTGTAACGGATATAGGTGGGAACCCTGTATACGTTAAATGTAAGGAAGGATTGCAATTCTAATTAAAATTCTAAAATTGAGCCGGTGACTTGTATTCATTCGCAGGACCAAAAATCTGTAGGAGAAACAGAAAAATAAATTCACCTTAGCTAGAGCAAGACACGATTGATATTCCAAAATAACCATAAAAATTCACTGAAGGGAAAGAGGGTGTTCTCCGTGAATATCAGAGGCGTAAAAAAACACTTTTTTCCTCGGAAGCCTAGAGCAGTAGCATGCTACTATGCAAATTATAGAGCTATAAACAGACTGTAGCTCTATAGTTTAAATAATAAATTATAGATAAATGGAAAATTTTACGCTAGTTAGTTATCGTCCATGAAGGAGGGCGTGCACCTTTCTCATTGGTTGAAGAAAATGTTTTTTATTTCAAGGAGCAATGTCGTCGGAGACTGCCCCTGAAACAATACTGTTGAGCTGAGAGAATTTTGGTCGTGTGCTATGGGCTTTAAAAAGTTTGAAGGCAGTGTTAAGAAAGTGTCAAGAGCACCAGATAACGCCCCAGATTTTCAATATCAATATTAACTACTTAACTGATTCTTTATTTTGCAAGTCAGGGTCTAAAAAATGTCCATTTTTTTGTTACATTATTGAACCAAAATCCCTTTGAAAATTAAATTTATCTTAGAAAATAAAGTAATTATGAAATAAAAAAAACTGCATAAAAATACATTTCCTTAAAGTTGGCTATTTGCCTGCACTTATGTCAGCAGAAAAGTTTTATGTTTTATGCAAAACTTACTAGAATCTTGTTATTTGTTTTCATTGATTATGAATAAGAAGTTACATTCAGAATACATGAGGGAGGAAGGAAACATGCATTTCTCCTCGAGTTTTGGGTTCCCGAAATTTGCTCCGAGCTAGCATCGCCATGTACTGTTTTGCATAGTAGTTACATAGCAATTTGTTTCCGAAACTAAACGGTCAATCAGGTTATTATAAAAAATTCTCATAAAATGTGAATTATTCCCGAGGAATTACTAGTGTCTCCTGATTTATTGGCGGCATTGCGAGAAACGATTGTTGATGGTGGACAATGGACATTTCCGACATCGATTTCCGTAAAAACTCTTTCAGAAATTATGTCAGAAATTTCAGAACTAGACATTTCCTCAAACTTATTCTGAATAATTTGAAGAACTTTCAGAATTATCCCCAGAAATTTCGGAGTCAGAATCGTACTTAGTCATTTTATCGCCGAGTGGCTAGGGCGCTGGCATTCGGTACCAAAGTCTGTGGGTTCGAATCCCACTCTTGGCATGGAGGTTTGTAGCCGTTCGGAATCGCCTTTAAGCAGTAGGTCCGGGTCTAATTAGCCCTCGTGTAGCAAAAATTGACCGTAGCGCTCCAAACAAATCCAAACCAACCATTTTATGTGCGGAGAAAGAATCAAACTGACCGTTTCGCCAAAAAAAAAAAACGATCACTTGCAAAAAGAACAGTTTTAGTCACACAGTAGAATGTAGTTCATGCAGCTTCAAGAGCCGATAAAACAATCTGATAATGATTTGACGACAGTGGACAGCTACTTTCATCTATCGGAAAAAATATTAACCAAAGCACATTGAACAGCGCAAGATTTTATACGGGCAAGCAATATATGAAACGTGTGATTAGCATCGCCCTTGCCAGATTCGAGAAAATCAAACTGCAACTCGTCTACCCGTACCTCACACGGGCAAATAACTTAAGCAAAGGGGAGATTTTCTTTCAGTATCTTTCTAATCACGGATTAGAACAGTGAAACTCTTCTAAGGCGGCCAGTCATGGTTTGAAAAAAAAAGTGACCATTTTAACGAGTGGCTTTTCAATAGGGCCGATTTCTCTATGGCGGCCAGTAATGGTTCTGAAAAAAAAGTGGCTGTTTTGCGGACTGGTCGTCGAATAGGGGTGGTCAGCTTGAGAAGTTTCCCTGTATATGCATATTTTTGAATGATGTTTTTTTCATATGGAAGCAGGCAATTACCAAAAAAAGCAGATAATTTTTTTAATTAAATTTTTTTTTACTGAGTTAATTCTTTACTGGACATTAAATTATTGGTGTAAATCGTGACAAAACTAAAATAATTTTTGGAAAATTGAAAAAGATTTTTGAAAAAACATTTGCATTACGTCTAAAGATCTTTATATGTAGAAAACATAATTCAAAAACATGCATTTGCTAATCTGTGATTAGGAAAATAGAGGAATACAAGGTCCCTGTAACTTGACATTAGGGTTGGGGATCTGCTATGACTGATATATCGCACAACTTAGAAATTTTGTTAAAAGCCAGTTTAATTGCCGTTTGCCATGACTTCGAGTCCTTATCATATGGCTTGGATTCCCGTCGTTGAAATCAGCATGACTTTAGACGTGATGAAAATTGAATAGAAATATGCAATGTTCATCTACATGCGGAGTTAGTTTATTAACGAAGGAATGCTTGATTTTTACCATAGATACAATGATTTTGAACCGCTAAAGGCGACAGGGTCTTATAACCGTGAAAATTTTCACTTAACCTGTCAAAGAAAGAGTCAATTTTAACACTAGAAAGGCGGGAATTATTTGCTTACTGAAAAGGCTGAACGCCGCCATTTTGACGGTTAAAAATAAAATCAAGAATTTAAGATATTCAATGCTTTTTTTAAAAAATGGTTAAATACTTTAAATTTTGAACTACTTCACACAAATATATAATAAATTAGTATATATTTAGATATATTGTTATGCAAGTATGCCGAACTGACAACCTGGTATGGTTTATCCGTAAAAATATCTGTGTTTGCTGTGCAAAGTGTGTTAAGTCCAAAATGGGCTAAAATGTGTTTTCAAACCAGGTATGTTCGAAAAATCAAGGGTTACTGCAAGGTACAGAAAACTAAGTCCAATTCCACTCCTAAACATTTTTATTCATCAGGGAAAATTTGGGGTATGTGAAACAAAACATAAACATGTTAGTGTTAAAGGGGTTATGTTCCAATCAAGGACTTAACACTCTTTGCTTAACAAAAATAAAATTAGAAAAATTTACTTTAAAAAAAAAAGATTAAAAATTAAACTTAAAAAAACTGACTTTACAAAAGCCTTTTTTTTCAATCCCATTTTTCTCAAAACTACGATTTTGGACTTGACACTCTTTACACTGCAAACACAGATATATGCATGGTTTGTGCAGTCCTTAATTTTCAACACCAATACTTCCGAAGAGCCAATATTTGTGTTATTTGCAAAAGGAGGAAGAGACGAAAACTAACACTTTTCCGGTATTATTTTAAAGATTTCTACCTGTTTTCTACACTGGTTATCAAAAATTAAGGAAAAGTCACAAAGATAGCGATTACTTAAAAAGTTTCGCGTAGAATTTAATGAAACTTATACACATTATACAACACATAGGTAGGTATAAAATAGCATAAAAAGAAATCGCAGGCAATTATGGTGTTATAGAAACTAGCATATGTATACAATGAACAAATCGGATGTGTCAGTTGGGTATAGGAAATGTACCTTTAATATGGCGTATGATCCCTCCGAGAAGCAATACAGCACATACAGCGATGTGTGATGCTGTCATTTATGCGGTCTATGAGTTCGGTAGGAAGTGAGAGCCATTGCTCTTGTAAAGCAGTTGAAAGCGTGGCTAGGGTCCTAGGAGGAGGATTGAGAGCAGATATACGTCGTCCTAAAGAGTCCCAAACATGCTCGGTAGGATTCAGGTCCGGTGATCGAGCTGGCCACTCCATGCGCTGAATTGTTTCCTGCTCAAGATAAGCATCCACGATGCGAGCCCTGTGCGGTCTCGCGTTATCGTCCTGTAGCACGAAAGCATCAGCTATTGCCCCGGCATAAGGGCGTACATAAGCATCAAGGATGTCATCTCTATAGGCGTGAGCATTCACATTTCCACGGGGAAAGACATGGAGGTCTGTGCATCCACCCAAAGAGATACCACCCCAAACACAGACACTGCCTGATCCAAATGCATCTCTTTCAAGGCTGTGTGATGGATGAAAACGAGTTCCAGGTTCTTTCCAAATCAAATACGCCTACTATCGCTTTGGAGGATAAACCTGGACTCATCCGTAAAGAGAACAGCCACTCATTGATCACGCGTCCAGTGGACATGTTGACGTACCCACTGCAAACGTTCCCGCCTATGGCGTGACGTTTGCGTCACGCAAATGGCTGGTGGCCTTGCAAAAAGACCACCTTTGTGAAGTCATCTACACACGGTTGACGTTGATACCAACCTTCCAGAACTTGCAGCGAGGGAGGATCTGCAGACGGAGTTGCGGTTCTATTCCTTCGTGCGCATAATGACAAATATCGGTCATCGGCACTCGTCGTAGCGTATGGCCGTCCTTGGCTGAACCTGCTGGATGCCGAATCCGTGGTTAGAAATTGTTGCCAAAGTCTATGAACCACAGACGGACTCACATTTAGTCATCTGGCCACTTCTGTCTGACATTGTGCTGCCTCTAGTCTCTCAATAGCTCGCCATCGCAGTTCTTCGGTCAAATGATGCCTGGAGGTCAATGTTACAATTTGGCTATGCCAGATGTCTAATCTCAGCCTCGCACCGCCTCGCTCTGAGAGATGCACTTTTATTCTCCTCGCAAATGACGTATTTCGACTGCAGCGCCACTATTTTGCATAGTGTAGTATTGTTCAGAACCTTTTACTTAACAACATATTCAAATTTTAAACAGATTGGCCTAGTTTTGAACGTGTTATCCCTCTTTTTGGGATTTTTCCTTAATTTTTGATAACTAGGGTATATTGCCGTCAAATTGACGGCTTTTAGTCTTATTAGATATACAACACATTTTCTCCCCCTCTTTACTATCGAATATAATTTTGTGAATGTGTGTGCATACTTCGCGTAAAATTAGAAAAAGATCATAAAATTTCAGAAGCCCGAGGACATAAATACAGAAATAGCGCTCAATAGTATGTCCGAAACCGTCAAAATGACGGCAGCCGTCTTTTTAGTGTTAATATCACGCACAACATAAATTTTGAGTCGTCAAGTTGAAATCACTTGGATAATAAACAGACCTGGTGCAATTGCTGCAGGACTTTACCGCTGACGTTTCACAGCATTCACTCGAGATCTAAGGGCCTATTCACACAGAATCCGTCAGCGTCAGAGTTACTCGTATTGACATATTTTAAACCTATCACAGACCTTATCAATTTCGTGGCAAATCGTTTGAAGGTTTGTAATTGGTTAAATTTATCCCAATACGAGTAACGCTGACGCTGACGGATTCTATGTGAACAGGCCCTAAGGCAGATTGATGCAACGTCACTGATTGCAGCCACAAGAGAAACCAAAGGACAGAAAATGGGTGACATCCGTGCCACTTGGAGCTCAGTTTCCATTGGCGCAATTGCTCAGATACGCATTTTCCAAATTAATCTTAGTAAGGTAAATGCACCTATAATGGGCCATGTCCCTACAATGGGCCGCCCTTTAGAAATGTCGAGAAATTAAGGGTCTATTGTTACCTAAGGCAGTAGAAGGGGCGAGAGTCATTGGCTACCCTTTAGAAGTAGCCAATGACCATTATAGGGACATGACCCATTATAGGTGCATTTACCTTAATACTTTGAGTTTCACTGTAAACGCTTCGCCCATCGTTTTTTCAAGGGTCGAGACGAGGCACGCTGCTTGCAACTGCGTTATTTCCGTGCACGTGCAAGCACATTTTTCTCTTCCTCAGGGGCCTGAGACTAGCCGCAACGCCGCTTGGAATTTGCATTTTCTCTTCATTGCATCTACAATTATCCCCTGTGACATTCCATTCCTCCGGATCTAAACAAACAAACTATATGTCTTCCTCAAGGAAGCCATCCATTCGTTTTAACACCAAATTCTGGACCGCCACTCAACACCCCGTTTCACCCCAGATCAAAGCGGCCGCCTCACAAATTCTGGATTCATCGCTCCCGCTACAGCTGTTGCCACGCATGACGCACAAATATCGCTCCGAAAAAAGGAGGGGAGTTGGGGGTAGGGGTAGGAGGGAGGCCTCTATTAATGGCCCATTTAGCCACTTTTTTTTCTCCGTTAGCCTAATGAGAACACGAATTCCGTAGCGCCTCTGTACCACCGTTTCTTTTTTATCGAAGTTTTTGATAATGGGCGCCTTTCTAACCGGGCTTGAGGGGTGCGCGTACGGGGCCTGCATAGCGGTGAGTTATTCCGTGACAGCGACTCCGCTCAATGCCCCCTTTTATGGAGACGGAGGAGGCGGCAAAAAAATGTGATTTCGTATAGCAGTGGCATTATTAAAGGGAGTGAAGAGTGCTCTAAAAATATGGTGGTGAAATGGGTTGTCGAGGGATACGGTTTCTGGCATAACAGTGTGACACCGTTCTTCAGTTTCGAACGTGTTTTTCGGAAAAGTATACCATGAAGTGAAACCGGTGGTATCATCTGGGATGCTTCGCGAAACAGCCAAACCCTATGCTTCCTCTGATAAATCTCCCTCAGCATCACTCGCGGGGTACGCTGAAAACGAGAATTCGTTGGCTAGAAAGTGTAATGTTAGGAGGGTAACTAATAGTTCCTAAGGGAGTAGTTAAAATATTTATAGTTTTCCATTATTCTAAACCAGGGGTTCCCAACCTTTTTCCTCCATCGATCCCTTTTAAAAGAATGCTTTTCTTCATCGACCCCGTCACATTTTTCTCTATAATATGCATACAACATAATTGTAATACTAATAAATGCACATAAAACACTTAAAGATAACAATTTGACTAAGAATATGAACCAAAAAATTAGAAAAAGTGGTTCATTAGGTTTATGTTTTATTATTTTTGTACTCTTTTCATTTTTGATTTCACAAATATAAACGATATTTAAGAAACACAGATTGTAATTGCACAAAAGTTCGATTTCAATTAATGTGGTGGTTGTGCTTGATGCATTGATACAATTTTTTTTAATGTTCGGCCTGAAATTGCTTATCATCGTATAGTCACAATATAAATAAATATTTTACTAAACAATTTTACTGACTTATATGTAAGTATAATATAATTTCATTCGACACATATACAAAAGTGTCATGGCATTCGACTTTAGATGGGTGGATCACTCCGCCATATGCAAATCTGTATTTATAAATATTAAAACAGATATTATTATCTAATAAATACATTCCTAAAAAATTAAATTACATTTTAAAACAGAATAATTTATCATCGACCCCTAATAGACACCAGGAATACTATAGACCCTTTTTAAACTTCCACCGACCCCCAAGGGGTCCACCTGGTCCCCGCTGGGAATCCCTGTTCTAAATTAATATGGAAAACACACAAGGTTTTGAGAATCCAGCACACGATAATCCCCAAAACTCATACCATTGCAGTATCTTTGTATAGTCGACAGGGCGAATAAAATATCTGTTTTAAAATATCTGATTTATTAGCAATTAAAAGAACCCGAAGGACAAATTATTCCCAAATCATTTTCTTTATTTCCTTGCAAATCGTCCCACCCACCCCTTAACCCTTCAGTGGGCGCGCCAATTTTTGGAACCCCAGCAGGCGCTTGTGGCACAAAGTGCAACGTGTCTCTTTCAACCTTGATTATTCCTTTTGTAATAAATTTTTTTTCAAACTAAAAATAATAATTCTGCGTTTTATGACAAGATATGAAATGTTGATAATAGAGATATATTTATAAGTAAAGGCCAAAAGAATGCAGATACAATCGCCTTATTTAAAAACTGTCCGGTTTATTGGATCTTAGGACAACTTGCGAATGGATTCCTATTATGTCCAAAAGCTTTAAAAACAATGAGATTGTCCATCTTCGTGATATGCGGGATACCGTGTAATAGCTGCACATTTGATCGACTACATCAACTCCCGCTTCTGTCGTGTTGTAATCCAATATAATCGCTGGTTTATCACAGTTAAATCACGACTAACAATGAATGGAAAGGAATTCAAGGGTCAGAAAATCAGACCTGAATTAGAAAAGGTGTAGTGATAAATAGAAACTGCTTAGGACGTTCAAACCTTACACGAAAAAAAAAAACCTTTCAAAATTACGAAAATGTTGCATGTTGTACACGGGTGCGACCGCTGAAGGGTTAAACATGGCTATGTAAATACACATTCGAAGAAGTCTTCATCAATCTGAAAATATCGCTAAAAAATTTTCCCTGGTTAAAATCTGAACCGAGAGGTAACAAATAAATTGAGCCTAATTTCAACAGACAAATTCGGCGTTCGGTTTGAAATTCGTTTTTGCCGTACACATTAACAAACCGAATGCTTGTGCAGGCATTCGTTCTTTCATGAGAAGGGAATGGTGGGGATTACTCGAATCCATACTATATTGCGCAACTCAGTTTCCGATAACGAACAACGAAATAAAGTTTCCTATTCGAAATGAAATTTCCAAGCAAAAAGTAAAAAGATTCCAAGCTAAATTGTAGGCTCTGTACATATAGTACAACGAACGATGGCTGACGAAAAGTAACGAACTTCTTTTGATCGAGCGAACCGTGGCAAAAGCCCACAAATGCGTTCGGTGGTGTTCGTTGCTACGTAAACATCTAGCGAACAACTTCATAGGTTACCCGCCGGACGGTGGCCGAATGGCTAGGGAGCCGGGGTCTGTGGGTTCGTGTCCCGTTCTTGGCATGAATGTATGTAGCCGTTTGGAATCGGCTTTACGCAGTTAAGTCCCAGTCTAATTAGCCGTAACTCTTGACCGTAAATATTAACCGTAAGGCCGTCTGCACACGGAGCAACTCAAAAGAAACTGATAACTGACTCGAATCACAAACCAGTCCGTGATGAGTCGTAACCTATGTAATTGAATGGAGCCACGCACATGGCGCAACTGGTTACAAACCCGTCGACCGGGTTTGTAACGAGTTGCGCCATGTGCGTGGCTCCATTCAATTACATAGGTTACCGACGGGTTTGTAACCAGTTGCGCCGTGTGCGTGGCTCCATTCAATTACATAGGTTACGACTCATCACGGACTGGTTTGTGATTCGAGTCAGTTATCAGTTTCTTTTGAGTTGCCCCGTGTGCAGACGGCCTTACTCTCCAAACCAAACCAAACATTCGTTGGCTACTCTTCTTTGACTGTATGTATACGCGCTTTCAGAGGTGCGTTATACTTACATAGATATCGCTATTGAGATTTTTGCTGAATTACTCAACGAACTTAAGAGTTCTGATACTATGTACATTAAATCTGAGCTATGAAATTCAGGTTGGTGACTGGAGAATCGGCTGATTTCTTCGAATTATTGAAAGGGACTCATGAACTGTTATACATACTAGGTATTTCTTTTACAGGACATGAATTACTAGTACGAAAAAGATATAGAACAAGGTAGGCTATTAAATGTCTGAAGCTCTCGATTTTGGTTTAAAACTAGGTAAAACACGGTAAAGAAAATATACCAACATAATAAAATCTTAATAAATGGTCCGAAATTCTGCAAACCTGACGAAGGCAGTGCGCCTAATGCGTTGACCTTAGAATATTTCTGTTTTTGCTGTACATAGGGTGATAAGTCCAAAATGGGCTAAAATTGGTTATCAAACCAGGCATCTTAGAAAAATCAAGGGCACGTTACAGAAAGCTGAGTCTAATTCCACTCCTAAATATTTTTTATTCATCAGGGAAAATTTGGGATGTGTGAAACAAAACACAAACATGTTAGTGTTAAAGAGGTTATGTCCCAATCAAGGGCTTAACACTCTTTACTCAACAAAAATAAAATTGGAAAAATATACTTTAAAAAAAATAATTAAAAATTTAACTTAAAAAAAACTGACTTTACAAAAGCCTTTTTTTTCGATCCTGTTTTTCTCAAAAGTACGATTTTGGACTTGACACTCTTTTCACTGCAAACACAGATTTTAATTCTAGTCTGTTGGCGTGGGTATTTTGGATATTACCATAAAATCCAACCAGTCAAAAGAGCACAGATGTGGGTCATTCTTTCTGAAAAAATTCCATAATGAGGAAAAAGATAATTTGGAGAAATTTATATGTGTAAACTAGCTGAAAACCCGCGCTTCGCTACGGAGTACATTCAAATTAAATACAAAGATAAATGTATGCAATTAATGACAAAAAAAATAAATATATATATTTATAATAAATGAGACGATCAATATATACAACTGATGTAAAAAAATATTTATATATATATTTATAAAAAAATCATAAGGGATATTTATTTTTTTTGGATAATATCCAATCGTCTGCTGCATTAGAAAGAAAAAGTGTTTTTTTTTTGTCTATTTAGTTGTTACGCACGTGACGATAAATTTATTGAAAGTACCAGAAAAAGAAATCACGTGATCAGCATTTAATAAATTAAATTCTAAAAATTAATCTTTAAAAATTCACCAAAAATCAGGAAATGGAGGTAAAGGTTCGAAAAAGATTTCTTTTTAAAGGAATTTTTATGATCTTTCTCGTGATATAAATTTTATAACCCTCAATGTATTATTTTAAATGCAAACGTAAAAAAAGTTTAAAAAACAGCTTAAAAATTTAATTTAAAAAAATCTAAGAAGAATTTTTGAAAAATCTTTCTTAGTGCACCCCTACACTATTAGAAGAATCGCCATGCAAAATTTCAGCCCTTTAGGTCCAGCGGTTTGGTCTGTGCGTTGTATGTCAGTCAATCAGTCAGTCAGTGAATGAATGAGTCAGTTACGGAACTGTTTTATATATATATAGATTTGTTCCGCATCGTCATAACCGTCTATTTTTAAGAAAAACAACACTAGCGATCAAATAACGTTTTATGGTTTAAATTTTTAATTGGAAGAATTAACTACTTTAGCAAGAGATTATTACTTTTCTTATTTTATTTTGTTTTGCTTTCGATGGCTTCGATTAGAAAAAATGACGCCATCCTGCATATGACGGAATTCTCAGAAATGTCACCAATAAGGAAAACGAAGCTAAATTACCTCATTATGAATTTTAGTCCAGTTTGGTCAAAATACGTGACGAGATTAAATTTCCAAATCACTTCATGAAATACAGAACTAAAATATAGAGTTTCATTGTCGAAAACGCGACATGTGAATCCCAGTCTTAGAACCCCATGACAGTAGCCGAATCCGGATTCAAAATGACCCATACAGAAAGGCTGGATGAATTGTCACTTCGACTCTTTTGTCTCGCCAGAAGATTAACAGCTTTGTGGACCACTATTATTTAAATTCTAAAATCACTTTTGCTGGGGGTCAATATTTTATATCACTTATCCTCCACGTGCCTCGCAAAAACAAAAAAAAAATTAAAAATAAAATCCATTAAATATAATTTTTTTTCTTTTCTCTTTTCGCGATCAACTTCAATTAATTCAACATTCAATCTTCAGCCTCAGAAATAGACAAGCAACAAAATAATCCATGGTGGAAGCCACGCAGTCACCGGTAGTGGCATAAGAAGAAAAGATAACCTCCCGGTGAAGTCGGTGGAAGGTAGTATAATATAATGGTGGCCTAAACGGCTGGGTGCGGTCGGCCTGCACGAGATTAGGAAATTGAAAAGATAGATGCCACTTTTGAGCGAATGCCCCCGGACTTAAATTGCGTTTTTCTTTGCTCGGATAACGACTGATTGTTGTTTTCGGGGCTAGATAGCACTCGCGCTCTATCGGCCAGCACTTAAAAAGACTTCCTTTTTGTCGAAGTTTGATTCATTCAGCTACTTTGATCTATTCATAACGGCAGCGCCAAAGTGGAGTTTAAAACAGGCTGGAAGTCGCATACGTGATGCTTTAACGTAAAAAGGAATCGCATTTTGAGAGAGATTGTAAAAAATAGAAAAAAAAAGAAAAATCGAGGTGAAATCGGTGGCGTAGTGGGTTTTGTTAGCGTCCAGGTATTGTTGAAATCCTTATGCATTCCGAAGGGAAAAAAAAATCTGATATTTGCTGGATGAAACAAGTTTTAACCCTGATCACATTGCCGCACATTCGCTTTTTTCCCCTTCTCGTTTGAAACAACTTGGCTTCGGACCGAACTCGAGACCGTCTTCTTTCTGGTCGGGTATACTGTAAGGGTGCATATACATTGGTGCAGAGTTCTCTGCCTGTGCCTTGGGGAATCCAGTGATTTATGTTCACTCTGTACTCTGTACTATGCGTGGATCGCCTCCTCTGGCGGTCCATCAAAGAAAGGGTGGGGGGTCAGCGGGTCAAATGGTGTCGAGCGGGGTCGGGGGAGACACCACATCAAAGAAACCTTGCTGGCGGGAATGGGGGTGGTTCTAAATACCGTGTCTAATGTTACCGTGACTAATGTGATGACAGGAGACGGGGCAGAGAACTCTGCACCAATCTATATGCGCTATAAGACGTGTGGTTCTTTGCGACCTATGCTTATGCTTATAATCCACACGTTGTAGAGCTCATAAGATCGATCCGATCGTAGTATCGAATCCGAGTCAAAAATAAGCGACATATGAAAGTTAGGCTGAATAGCTAACTTTGTGATTAAGAATGAATTTTGATTTCATAAATTAAATATGTTGTTAAAAGGTAATATTAAACCATAATTTTAACTTGTCAGGAAGCATTATCAGCTTGAATTTCATTTAATATATGTATATTGTGTCACATAGTTGAAAAGCAAATGTGTGTCCATGTGTCTGCTCCTTAGCTTTTTTCACACGCCACCAGTGTTGTAGATTATCATTATTGCTACTAGGGTAATGAAAAATGCCTCTCCTAACTGATAAAGTAAACGGACTTTACTCCTTAACCCACCCCCCTCTTCCCACACACTCATCCTCACCCGAGGGGAGGGGAGAGTGAGGAATGTCTAAAAATTAAAATAAGGAAATAATTTTACAGAAAGAAGTAACTGAAGAAAAATTACAAGATAAAAATAACTTTTTATATACCACGTTTTTAAATTTTCTGTTAAATCATATAAACTTGACAATTCTATGTATTAATAAATACTTTAAAAAATTTTTTTTTGATGAATTATCCCATAAACCTGAAAGAAAATTATCAAATGCGTAATAAAGAGGTATCAAATGCGTCATCAATCGTTTAGCTCGGGAATTGGAAGTTAACTAACGTTTAACTTTTCGTTCCCGTCCCAGCCGATAGATGGCGGTACCATTCTACAAAACAAAATTAACTGAAAATGAATTCAATTATGCTTAAAAATGGCTAAAAGTACTAAAAGAATGCATTGTCATTGTGTTCTGAGCTATTATAAAAGTTTCAAATGTCTAGCTAGTCGGGAAGTTAGTTAAAAATCGACTGCAAGATTTGTACTGGACAAACAAACAAACACACACACACACACACACACAAACAAACAAACAAGAAATCGAGTTAATAAAAGCATGGTAAAAATAAAGTTCATATCCTGGTGACCTTGAGAGAAAGTAAACCTGGAATGATTCCTGTACCTTACCCTACCACCTGATATATATTTTAATTAAATTTAGCACAAAGAATACACCTTTTTGAATCTCCGGGAACCAGATGTGTCGAGGGTCGACACTGGACTTAAATTAAAATAAAAATGGACTTAAATAAATTTTTTAAAAAGCCAGAAAAGTAGCGCCAAAAATAAATATCCGGCAATCTGTTGGGGCTTTAGAAATTGCAAGCTTAATTAACTCTACCCCACCTATTCCGTCTCGTTTGACGTGTTGACATAGGCCTTGTACACATTGCGTTGCTCGCGTAGAATTATTTTTAAAGCCAATCTCAGATCTTAGCAGTTTCGTAGCTACTTGTTTGGAGTTCTGTGATTGGTTGAAAATGTTTCGATGCAGTAACGCTAATGCTGACGGATGCAATGGGAAAAAGGCTTTAAGATTGTAAACCGTTACGTTTTATAGTCCCCTCAATTCGATATTTGACTATGGCGTATATGTTTGTCTGAAGGTATGTCCCTGCATCAATGCGTTTATTCTTAATCATTTCGTTCTGTATTGATAAGAATCCATACAAGCTGAAAGCAGGCTTGTAGTACCTTTCACAGGTGGTAATAGGCTTTAATATAGTCAATCAGAGTACTAAAGTGTGACAAATTATTTAAAGAGTACAGCAATTAAAACCGTAATCTATACTAACATATAAAGAGAGAGAGCGGATTTTGTATGTAGAGGGTAATCTCTGGAACCACTGCACCTATTTGAAAAATTCTTTCACTATTTGAAAGGTACATTATTCCAGATGGACATAGGCTATATATTATGTATATCTGATCAGTAGAAAGAAAGTTAGGGGCCTAAATGTTGAGCTGATGCTTCACGTTTTCAACTTTCTTAGAAAAGTTGACTATAGTCAAGTAACCATAGCAACACATCAAACTACATTTTCATTTATTATTAGTAAAATATTTAATATTTTAAAGATTCAAGTGGAAGAGGTATTGATAAATACAAAAAGGATTTTTGAAATTGGCAACGTTTAAGGGTTTATTGGAGAAAATTACATTTGGAACTACGCTTTATATTGGACATTTAAGGTAAAAAAAGATTTACAATTTATTGGCTATCAACTGGAAATTTATTGGTATAATATTACAGAACTTTATTTAACTTATAAACTTTATGTTTTTGAATTTATGTACAATTTTATGCTCAATTTGCGTAAATCACACTTGAATTATTGAACTTTGTTCAAAAATCAGTGTTTGATTGAAACTGTGAAATTTATTGATTATTTCGAATAGGCCTATGTTTGTTCCTTTATAAGTGAAAAAGTATTGCTTCAATTGAGCTGAAATTTTGTATAAATATGGTTGACAGTTCAGATTAAAACATATGCATATTATTTTTTGAAAATCGGACCACGGAGTGTTTTTAATTAATGTTTTAATGATTTTTCCCCTAAAAGTTGCTTATTTCGACAGCTTCCGCGGCTGTCCCCGCTGACAGAGAAACTATGGGGCCGAATCGTACCAAAATCGGCACGCGGGTGGCCCCGGACACGATTTAGTGCATGACGTAGCCGAATGTTTGAATTTTAATTAAAAAAAAGTTATTAAATTTTTTGGGTCATTTTTGGTGCTTTTTTCGTGTTTTTTTTGTGTGTGTGGACTCTGTACCGGATAGGCTATGGGGCCTAATCGTATCAAAATCGACATGCGGGTGGCCCCGGACACAATTCAGTGCCTGACGTTATAGTTTCCAATAAAAATTCCTTTTGCCATCACCATCAACAAACCCAAGGTCAAACATACAAATATATATTGGACTTGACTTATGGGAAGATTGTTTTACTCATGGACAATTATATGTTGGTCTCTCTAGGTCAGGAAATGCGAAGAATCAATTTATTTTAAAACCTCAGAAAAACGAAACAAAAAATGTGGTATACCATGAAGTTTTAAAATAAATTATACCTACCTAACATCTACTTAAGATAGATAATTGTTCAACCCGGACAAAGTCGGGACGGGCCGCTAGTTAAGTGATAAAATGACTGAAGATTCCACCACCCCTTCCCCTAAGCATTGATTCTAGCAACAGTAACAGACATATAGAAGCGATCTCTTTCAGAGATAAGATTTTTTGGGGGGAGATGTATATGCTGTTTTAGCTGGATATACAAGGGCCAGTCAAAAAGTTAGTTGCACTCCTTGGAAAAAACAAAACCGGGTTGAAATTATAGAACAAAGTTTTACTAACATAAAAGTATAATACATAATCTATTTCCCGACACTTCCTTCTTAATCACTTCCTTCATTTTAACCCTCAAACCGGCCCACCGGTCATTATGACCGGCAACAGTGGAACTAAGGGATGGAGCAGGAGTGGGGAGAGACGTGAATGCTTGGCTGGCTTTGACATCCTCATTCAGTTCCTGGACATCAGGGAAAGCACATCAGGGTATCACAAATGCTCGCCATTTGCCTGTAAGTTGCAATTTTGTAAAAGTATGGCGGTCAAAATGACCGGTAGGATGTTATTGCCACTGAGCAATAACAGGCCTACCGGTCCTGATAGGGATTTCAGTGTTCTGTGCGATTTTTAAAGTATCCTGTGAAGCTTTGACATCACTCTTTTCTACCTTAATCACTGGCAGGCTAATTTTTGGAGCAATTATTTCTGAGAAGCATTGTGCAATTCTTTTAAGAGCCCTACGATTTGATGATGTAGATACCAGATCAAAATAAATTAAATAAATTGAATAAATAAGTGTAGATGATTTTTTCCCTCACTATTCATCACTAATAGAAATCAAACAACCCTGTGCACAGGCCCAGATTTCCGCATGGGCAAGTGGGGCACTTGCCCAGGGCCCCCAAATTTATGGGGCCCCCTAATTTAGTATTAAGTTGTACATAATTTTGAAAATTTGGTTTTAGGTTAATTCAGTAAAGGTGGGCAGTGGCGGATACAGAAAAAAAATCCTGGGTGGGGCACAGTGCACCCACTATATTCATTTCAAAAGAAAATTTCCTGAATTTATTTATTAACATTAAAAGTAAATTAATTAACACATTATTATTATTATTATTATTTTTCAAATGTTTGACTTTTTGGTCGAAATTTTTTTGAATTTCCGGTCAGAATTTCCGGGGGGGGGGGGGGTCCTTGGTGAGTGTCCCACATGTTCATGTGGAAATCTACTCCTGGTGGGGGAGGGCACATGGCCTCCCTCTGGATCTGTCCTTGGAGGGGGCCCCCAGAATCTGCTTTGCCCAGGGCCCCATTGGGTCAAAGTCGGGCCCTGCCTGTGCACAATATCAACATGAAGTTCCATCGTAATAACGCAAAAATAACAGCTTTTTAGGCTTGGGGGGGGTCAATTTGACCGATAGTCCTGATAGTGGCAACAAATTCATGGGCCGGTTTGGGGGTTAACATTTGTCGAGGCGTGGCACCAGTTTTTCCATGCCATCTGCGAAGAATTGCCGTCCAATGTAAGATAACGATTGTTGGGTTGCCACATTTACCTCCTTATCCGAGTGATATCGTCGCGTTGCAAGTTATTGTTTCATGGGACCGAAGACGTGGTAGTCACGTGACGCAAGATTCCACACTTCCCACTTAAACTTTTTCAAAAGATCCCTCGGTAGGGTCGCCGCATGCGGTCTCGCATTTTTATGCAAGATCACAATGCCATAATGATCTTTAAGCGACTTTCGCAAACACTTCAGGGTTTTACAATAAGATGCTGCATTAATTGTGGCACCCTTCGGCAAGAATACGGTACGCACTACACTTTCTCTATCCAAAAACAGCGCCAGCGGATGGAACTGTTCGGCATTTCATTCGAGAAAGATGCGTTTCATTTCAGGTGCGATGTGAACTGGAGTCTCGTCACCGGTCCCGATTTAGTCCCACAAAGCATTTCCTTCATGTTGATGTCGTTCCAGAAATGCTAGAGCACTTTCAAATCGTTGCACTTTGAGTTGATCAATCGATAGACGAGACGATCTCGTCTACTGTGGCATGTCTGTTTTGAAGAATGCGTTCACTCACACGTTCAACGTTCTCAGCTGTCGTCGAAGTTGAAGAAATTTATCCTCGATATCTGCACGGCTATTCTCGAATGAGAGATACCACTTGGCTATAGCTTGGCGCGATGTTGTGTTATCACCGTACACTTCGTGCAACTGCCGATAAATGTCAGTGTAGTTACAACCTTTTGCCCTCAGGAAGCGGAATAATGCACGCACTTCAAATTTGGACGCCACTGGCAGCTGCCGAAACATATTCACGACTGATTAGCAAGCTAACTAAAACTGCCACGTCGAAGCCTCCCATGCCCCTGCCGCAGCACCTGATGCTCTGTGTTGCCACAAAGTTTCATGAAATACGTACTATCTCCCACCGAGATTTTTACGGAGGATTGCAACTAAGTTATTGACTGACCCTCGTAAAAGCTGGTTCAAGTACGTCAAAGTTGGAAAGCGATGTGGGTGACAGATGACAGAAGCAAACAGATTATCCCCAAATATGTAAGCTTTAATTGAATTGAAAGGTTAGCACAAGAATTAACAAAACTTCAGAGGGTATATTGGGGGAAAAATCTATGACCGTCAAAAGAAAACGCCCCTCCCCCAACAGCTACAACAATAACAAGAAAAAGCCTCAGGAAGGAGGTATTTGATCTCCGGTTTCTTTTAGTTTAGTTTAGAAAATATAGTATTATTGAACAAATACCTCAGATCAGCGGTTCCCAACCGGTGGGTCGCGACCCACTAGTGGGTCGCGACTCGATCCTAAAACTATCAGAAAGCATCGAATAAACCATCAGAAAAGATAAGAAAAATCGAAACTTACTTAAAAACAGCAATTTTACATATTGATAGATTGTGATAACAATTTTCTTAACTGTAATTATATCAAAGCTGTATGATTTTTTTTTTGCCTGAAAAATTAAAATGGTCTTTGTGTGCTTTTATAATTTTAGTTTTTATCGTCACCTAGGAGCACTTGTTAGTGAGTATGAAACCACTTGTTGCATATATTGCAAACATATATCTATTGTTAAATAAATAACTGTTTTGCTACAAAGTGCTTATATTTTGTCAACCATTTTCAAATCAGAGCACAAATTGTTTATCAATAATCAATCTGTATCTTCAAAAAAGCATATATATATATATATGCAATATTTGATGGTAAATTATATATACATAAGGAAGGGATGCGATACAAATAAGGTTTTTTTACCCCACCATGGACCGATGGACCGTGGAGGTATTCCGATAAGGAAAGGTGGGTCGCCAGCTGAAAAAGGTTGGGAACCACTGCCTCAGATAATATCTCTATGGCAATAGCGGCCAAGGATATGTATATGGCCACGGGGATATTACTTGAAATATTTCTTCAGAAACACTGTGCTTTTGTAATACTTAAAATTTGTTTTTCTTGAATGCTCTTCTACAGTGTTACGGCGAATGGCTCGTGATTCTGTACTATGTACTCAATTGGGCTTCAGTTCTTGATGCATTTACTCGAAATATAATCATTATTTTTTTCGTTTTCTTCATCATTCCTAATTATTTGTTTACATTTTTTTCACTAAATTTACACGCATATATGTAAACATATGTTTACATTATCACAAAAATACACTGTCATGAACAACAAGAACTTACACTAAAAAAAAAATCGCTCTAGGAGTAATGTGAATAACACTTTAATTTTTCACAACAGGATGATATTAATTTAAGAATTTATAATTATTATTAGAGTTCGTTCACATCTTTGATTAATTATACGTTCCATGGTCAACGTCTCATTCCTGTACTCGAAAGCGTTAGTCAGCGACCAGAGTGTGGAAAACAAGCAACAACAAAAAAATCCATTGCTCACGTTATCGGTTTTAAGTACCTTTAGCTTTGATAAGAATATTTGTTTCTTTCAGGGCCATATATAATACATTCTGGTCACGGTGGTATTCTAAAGAGTATTTTAAGACAAGAAAACAAAAACAAAAAAATCGTAATGACACAGACAGTCACGGCACAGTCGATGGGAGCATGCAGACAGTCACACAGATCAGACCGCACTGCAGTCAGTCTCTTTGTGACTTTCAAGTGATTCACCTGTTGGGACATCACTGTGAAGTCGTTGACAGCATGACTCTGAGTAGTTATCATAGGATGTTGCATACAGGTCATAGTGACTTCCCAATGAAATGACACCAAAACGTCACCATGCAGCGTTATAACTACTTCGCAGATTAGTGGATGGGTGCTGCCCCACAACCCGTGACTAATAAATGGCGTCGATATCTGGTGGTATTAATGCTTCTAATGGCAATTCACTATCCCGCCCCCGCCCCCCCTTAAGTGGAGTAAGTTAAATCAAGTTTGGTACTGAATTTGCTGTTTTATCTTCTTGAACCGCACCTTGGCCTTCAGCAATCGGTTAGGTTATAGAAATTGGTTCTCCACAATTTCCCTTTGTTTGCAATCGACTGCTGCGCACAGCTGCGCCCCACGAGGGAAGGGTGTTACAAGATCTTAATTTTAAATCATTCTTATGGGTATGAATACTTAATAGATAATTACCATACTTTCTGGAAGGTACGCTCCACGCCCATCTAATGAATCAAGTGGATACATCATGATACTACACGGTCCATTCACCAAGTTCATCAATCGCCCCCTTCCCTCTCTACGATATGCGATCGATTAGCAACCCGTTTGCTCGCCATCTGTCGCATAATAAGCTAGCACTAAACAATGTTTTTGCCGGAACCTGCAGGCATCAGTGGCAACGGACTCTGGCACAATACAAAAGGAAGGGGAAAATGTAAAAATATTCCATATATCCACACAGGGATGAAAAATAAAAAAAAAAGCTCCCAGCTTCGGTCTTGCGGGTGTGGCATAATGAAGCAGCGATAAGAGAACTGGATTCGAACAAAAGTCGCCCCCTGTTTTTTTTATTTTAACTTTATTTTTTCCTTATTGTTATCCTGGGGTGGGGCGAGGCTTCAATATACGTTCCTCGAACTTTTAAGTTTAGCATATCATTACGAGCCTTTTCCGAGCCATATCGTTCCATCGGTGGTTTCTTCCATTGTCACTCTTCTTACGGAGTTTACTTATTTATCGTTGAGCTTTGTTATTTGCGAGAATATGAAAATAAACGGATGAGTCGCAAAGTCGAGGCTATCTATCCCTTTCCTATATCATTATACAGTGCAGACGAGAAAAAATAAATCTGGGACATTCTTTTAACTCTTACAGTCAGAGTGTTTATATAGATGCGATGCTACGGGAAAAGTTGTAAAGGATCCGAATTGCTGATTACCGGAAACTAGTCAGACCGCCTTCGTGTGGGGTAAAATAAAACATTCTACAGATAGACTCCGACTATTTACCGGAAACTAATCGGACCATCCTCCTGCCTAGTGAATTAAAATATTCTGATTTTAGCTCTGTTTTAAATTTATTGTTTTAATAATTGTTCTATGAAACCCGGTATAAAGGGCTTAAGTCAAAAACAGTGATTTTTAGATACTTGCTAGTATTGACAAAAAAAATCAAAAATCTTTTGACTGGAGTGAAAATTTGATTATGAAACAACTTTCACTCAACTTTCAACCTTCAATCGCTTTCGTTTAGACGAATGAGCTCGGTCGAATTTAATTACACCATCCATATTTTAAGCTAGAATTTACCGCTTGAAACAATATATATATATATATATATATATATATATATATATATATATATATATATATATATATATATATACAGGGCCTGGTTCAAACTTCTGTTGGGGGCCCCAAGAAAAGTAAAAAATGGAAAGAGACGAAAGCACACATCCAAATTAAGTTACTCATACTTAAAATTTTATTACATGAATGATTAACATAATTATTATATTTCATTGCACTGTTCTCTTGTTATATTTTCTGGGGAAATCTAATAAATAAAATTTGTAAAATTTTTTTGGGGCCCCTCCGGCAGTTGGGGGCCTGGGGCAAATTGCCCCAGTTGCCCCCCCCCCCTCTGGGCGGCCCTGTATATATATATAAATATATAGGCAGTGGCGCACCCAGGATTTTTCTTGGGGGGGGGGAGGGGGCCAAGATGAACGGATAAAAATATTTATAATGCAAAATCAATATTCATAATGCAATTTCTATTTCTTTGGGGTGCAGGGCCCCTTGGACCCCACCTGGGTGATCCACTGTATATAGGAAAGTGTAGGGGAGCGAAGTGTAGGGGAAAGCAGTGATTTATTGGTCCCGTCGCCGAGAGGAGGTTTTATGGCGTCCCTCGTGCCTTTGATGATTCGTACTCAGACCGCTCCGGAGAGCGGTTTTAAGACGAATGATCAAAGCGACGAAATACTTTCCCCACGTTGGGGGGGGGGGTCTAATCGACACCAAAATGTGTCAAGAGGAGACGGGGGAGCTCATTCGCTTGGGTGTAGATGCGCCTTAAGGAACACAGTTAAAAACAGCTCAACTGAAACGAATAAGAAACCCCCCACCAAACACAGTTAAAAACATCTCAACAGAAACGAATGAGAATACACCATGCTGAAAGATTTATCGCCAAATAACAAATCGCCAAATTTGCGGTACGGATATGGGACTTCTCCCTTGGAAAGAACTCAACTGTCAAATATTAAAAATTATATTGCGTATGAAAGATTACAGTACTCGCAGTATTACTATTATGCATTTAGCGCAAAAGTAATGCTATAAACAATATTTGTAGACAAAGATTGGATCGCCGGTCCAGTAATTTGAAAAATTAGTTGAACTTTACTTGAGTTAACCGAAAAAGTTTAAAAGAGCGGCAAAGTACAAAAACACATGAGCAAATATAATATTTGGGATTGACATTTAAATATGAATGATCACATTTTGGCATATCTCACTGAACTAAAAATGATCAGAAGTAATTTTTTGTGTGTTGTTATTAGCATAACTATTGTACTTCATTGAATTTCAATCTTGTAAAAAACACCATGTTCTCGAAAATCAAAACTATGTTTAATCGAATGTAACGTGCACACCTATTCCAAATGCAAACAAAAATAAAAAAAGAAATCGAACAACAAATTTTCTTAGAAAGGGTAAAAATTGTGAAAGATTTTTTTAAAAAAATATTACATATATCATCGCATATACCAAACCATATCTTGAATCACAATTAAAATCATGGGAACTTCAAATAATTAAACTGACAAAGTGAAACAAAGAAACAAATCACAGCATTTGAGAATGATTTTTAATATGAATGAGCACTGTATAAACACACTTTAATCGAACGTAACGCGCATACTTGTTGCAAATGTAAACATAGTAAACAGAAATCAAAATACAAATTTTTGTAGAAAGGGTAAAAATTGTAAAATATTTTTTTTAAAGTTACACATATCATCTATATACCGGGTGGTTATAATTAAACTCCTCCTATAAACGGCATCCTACAGCGCAAACGGGTGAACGGAATGCAACGAAATTTTGTGTATGGGCTATACACGGGATGTGCTCAAAGGATTTCGAAAAATAAAATTTAGTTCCAAAATGTCCACCAGAGGGCGCCTTTTCGGGAAAAAACATGAAATTTAATACAATAAACGACCAAAACGGAATACAGAAACAATATTAACATTTATTGACTATTTTCTGATCACCTTGTCATCGAACCACATTAAGTAAAGGTAAGGGAGAAACAAAAACCGTTCAGTTTGCAGAAACAAGAACAGATTAGTACGAAATTGCACAAGAGGACCACGTTCGCCGGATCTAACTCCGTGCGATTTCTGGTTATGGGGCTATTTAAAAAGTCTGGTGTATCGTGGAGGTGTTGCGACGTTGAATGACTTAAAGAACTTCATAACGCTTCATGTGCGAAGCCTCACAACTGATCAGTTATGATCTGCTGTTGAACACACTGTCCATCGACTTTAAATTTTGCAGGTGAATGAAGGTGGCCACGTGGAGCAACTTTCCCTACATCGTCCTGGACACGATTAACAACTGGCCCTCTTGTGCAATTTCGTCCTAATCTGTTCTTGTTTCTGCAAACTGAACTGCTTTTGTTACTCCCTTACCTTTACTTAATGTGGTTCGATGACAAGGTGATCAGAAAATAGTCAATAAATGTTAATATTGTTTCTGTATTCCGTTTTGGTTGTTTATTGTGCTAAATTTCATGTTTTTCCCGAAAAGGCACTCTCTGGTGGACATTTTGGAACTAAATTGTTTTTTTCGAAATTCCGTGAGCGCATCTCTTGTATAGCCCATACAAAATTTCGTTGCATTCCGTTCACCCGTTTGCACTGTAGGATGCCGTTAATAGGGGAAGTTTAATTATAACCACCAGGTATATAAAAAACAGTTTCGTAACTGACTGACTCACTGACATATAACGCATTGATGAAACCGCTAGACCTAAAGGGCTGAAATTTTGCATGGCGATTTTTCTTATAATGTAGGGGTGCACTAAGGAAGATTTTTCAAAATGTTTTCTTAGATTTTTTTTAATTAAATTTTTAAGCTGTTTTCGTAACTTTTTTAAAGTTTGCATTTAATATGATAATCTGAGGGGTATGAAATTTATATCACGAGAAAGATCATAAAAATTCCTATAAAATGAAATCTTTTTCGAATCTTTACCTCCATTTTCTGATTTTGGGTGAATTTTTTAAAATTAATTTTTAGAATTTAATTTATTAAATGCTGATCACGTGGTTTCTTTTCTTTTTGTGATACTTTAAACTAATTTTGTGTGACGTTCATAACAACGAAATTCACAAAAAAAAAAAAAATTTTTCTTGCTAATGCGACAGCTATAAAAGAATTCTTGGGACGCAGTAAACAGGCGAATTATTTAAAATAGTTTTATTGTTGTTCATATGGAGTTCCCCATAGGAAGGGAGCTAGACCGTGTGACATATTATATGTACAATCATTATCAAGAAGAGCCCGGCTTCATGCCGTGTTCACATTTTATATCGGGAACATACAGAAGACTTGGTGTAAGCAATAATCCCTATGACGCTATGCTACGTCATGGACTAGGGCGTGTCCGATGATTCTTATCGGTTCAGTCTCCCTAGACAGAGGCTGTTCTAAGTCTATCAGGATATTTCTCTGTCTATAGGGGAACGAAGGGATTAACTACTGCAAACTTTAAGAACTATTATATCATCATTAGAAATGGAATAAATTATGTTTTATAGGAATATAGACCAGTCAGATAATTAATATAAAAATTATTTTTATATTACATATATATATTTACATCAATTTTATACATTGATCGTTGCATTTATTATAAATATAAATATATATACAGTGGAATCTCGATTATCGTTTTTCAAGGGACCGATTGAAATGAACGATAAATGCGGGAAAACGATAGATGCGGAAACATAGCAAAGCAATATGATCGTTGGGACTGGATAAAATGAACGACACATACGGAAAAACGATGGATCCGAAAACGATCGATCGAGATTCCACTGTATATATATATTGGAATTAATTGCATACATTGACCGTTGTATTTAATTTGAATGTACTCCGTAGCGAAGTACGGGAATTCAGCTAGTCGTGTATATACACTCTGGTCCTGATGCCTGAAATATATCAATTAGTTTGAAACTAGTTGCGATTATTGATTTTTACTGTGCATTTTCAGAGCAGTGCATAATAGAAAGAAATGTAAGTTATTAGGTATGTCGACACAAATTTGGTTTAATTGAAAAATGTTAAATAATTATAAATAGTTTTACCCTGCAAACTAGTCATACAACACACAAAGAAACAAATAATGTCGTCTGAAAACGTCCCTTTCCTATCTGATCCAAAAGTATTGCCAAAAAATATAACTTTTAACTCTTTTCTGTAACATAAAATTGAGAAAATGAAAAATGTTTTTTTAACATAAAATTTATTTTTTTAACCCTTCAGCGGGCGCGCCAATTTTTGGAACACCAGAAGGCGCACGAGAAGGCACAAAGTGCAACGTCTCTTTCAACCTTGATTATTCCTTTTGTAATAAACTTTTTTTTTTCGAAATTGAAAATAATAATTCTTGGTTTTATGACAAGATATAAAATGTTGATAATACTGAGATATATTTATAATTAAAGGCCAAAGAATGCAGATAGAATCGCCTCATTTCAAAACTGTCCGGTTTGTTGGATCTAAGGACAACTTGCGAATGGATTCCTATTTGGCCACAAACCTAAAAAACAATGAGATTGTCCATCTTCGTAGTTTGAGGGATAACGTGTAATAGCTGCACATTTGATCGACTACATCAACTCCTGCTTTTGTCCTATTCTAACCCAATATAATCGCTGGTTTACCACGGTTAAATCCCGACTAACAATGAACGGAAAGGAATACAAGGGTCAGAAAATCAGACCTGCATTAGAAAGGTTGTAGCTATAAATAGAAACTGCTTAGAATATTAAAACCTTACATGTAAAAACAAACCTTTCAAAATTACGAAAATGTTGCACTCTGTACACAGGCGCGCCCGTTGAAGGGTTAAATCAGCGTTTGTTAGTGTAATGAATACTAAATACACATCAAAATGACTTTTATTTGCATTTCCATTGGAAAAAAAAAGGCCTGCTAAATTCAATGAAATTTTTATTTTTTAATTTATTGTTGACGTTTTTAAAGTCCGTATTAATTTTACTTTTACACTCGTACTTAGGGCCGGACCGATCGTAGGCCTGGACCAACTGCAGCTGGGCCTAGAAAAATCTTCTGATCATACTCAAAATCGGTGTCTGCAGTCCAGCGATTTTGCTTCAGGTTCTTATTGGAAAAGATTGAGCTGATCGTTGCGTCTTCATCTATATATATAAAACAGTTCCGTAACTGACTCATTCATTCACTGACTGACTGACATACAACGCACAGACCAAACCGCTGAACCTACAGGGCTGAAATTTTGCATGGGGATTCTTCTTATAGTGTAGGGGTGCACTAAGAAAGATGTTTGAAAAATTCTTCTTAGATTTTTTTAGATTAAATTTTTAAGCTGTTTTTTAAACTTTTTTTACGTTTGCATTTAAAATAATACATTGAGGGTTATAAAATTTATATCACGAGAAAGATCATAAAAATTCCTTCAAAATGAAATTTTTTTCGAATTTTTACCTCCATTTCCTGATTTTTGGTGAATTTTTAAAGATTAATTTTTAGAATTTAATGTATTAAATGCTGATCACGTGATTTCTTTTTCTGGTACTTTCAATAAATTTATCGTCACGTGCGTAACAACTAAATAGACAAAAAAAAAATTTTTTTTCTCTTTCTAATGCAGCAGACGATTGGATATTATCCAAAAAAAAATGCATATCCCTTACGATTTTTTTATAAATATATATATATAGATAGATAGATATTTTACATGAATTGTATACATTGATCATCGCATTTATTATAAATATATATATTTATTTTTTGGCATAAATTGCATACGTTGACCGTTGTATTTAATTTGAATGTACTCCGTAGCGAAGCGCGGGTTTTCAGCTAGTCTCTTATAGAGAGACAGTCATTATAATCCTTCAGTATGTCAGCTCTAGACGGTGTGTGGAGTGCACCCACCACAAGAGTCCTAGCACATAGAAACCTTATCACTGAAATACGCCCTAACCCACCTATGGGTCCAAGGCTTTTTAATAGATTCTTGACAGAGTTAGGCTCACCCTGATGAAGTTAACTTAAATTAAGCAATTAAAATTTAATGAAACATAAATCTATAATAAAATATTGATGATTATATTACATCGTAAGAAAATAATTTTACACTTTTCTGGGAAAATGAGCATCAGCTTTCCATGGAGAGGTAGAGGCTATTCGGATGGCATTAAATGGATTTAAAAAAATGTTACGAAATTAAATTTAAGAAATGGCTTATCCTCACGGATTTACGAGTAGCCGTTAAAGCTACGGACTCTATGATATAACAACACAGATGAAATATTTGAATGACTATCACTCATCCCAAAATTATATTCACAAATTAAAAACAATGGATTCACAGTGTATTCCAGCACTCTCTGAAGTTAAATGTTATGAACTTATCTACCAAAGAGGGGTACCTTAATTATTCAATAGAGTGAATCGGAACGAAATTATTTCACTCACCTACATAATTTTAAAAAAATTACTGTTGTATGGTTTCTTTTTCTTCATTAAGATCAATTTCCTCAAGATGATACTAAAAAAAATTAAATATTCCCAACGGAACGAAATTTAGTTTGCTTTATTACAATCACTTTACTAATACAAATCGAGTGAAATAATACATCCCAGAACAAACGTCCCAGAACAAGAAAATCCCCCTAAATCAATAAACGGCTACTAAATATATTAGACGGCAAAAGTATACCTACCTGTATCATCGACTAATAATCTTGTGAAACAGACTTTAGTACCTTTGGCTCATTTTTGTTACATACGTTTCGTTTGACAACCCCATTTACAACAGAGAATTTTTTTAGACATATCACACATTAGTCAAATATCAGAGGGAATTTTGTTGCTAATGCCCCCTGGTTGGGGGTTCCATTCACCAGGTCCTAATAGGCTATTGGGCTGAAAGGGGCGGCTCCTGTTTTGAATTAGCACCACAAGGGTCGGAGTCCGACTTGGCTAAATGACCGGTCCCGTAATTTTGAACCGAGTCAAATGGCGACACCGGAACACTTCACCCCGCACCTCCAGAGGTAAATTTGAGAACTTGGAGGACATTGCAGCAACGACCTATTTTACGTTCCCGGCCACCATTAAGGAACACGGTGATGGATTTTTAGCGACGAGCATCGAACCGGGGACGTTCAGATCTCTGGTTCGCTGCTCTTGCCAACTGGGCCACCGCACAGAGAGGGAATTTTAAAAAGTAGTGATGAAATATTTTCACAAAAATATTTCACTATTTCTAATGTTATTTTTTTAAAGAATTAAGGAACTAAGGAAGAATTAAGGAACACCAACGACGAACAAATAATGGGAGTGGAAACCAGGCTAAACAAGAGAGAACAAAAATACGAGACCGTGCATCTCAAATGTTCTGATCATTGTTTAATTAGAGCGTCATTCTAGCTGAATCCAGACATTTATATTTCAGGTTCAGTTATTATGAAAAAACGATCGATCCGATAAATTAATGTAAAGCTGCGATATTCTGAACGAATACTGCGGGAAAATGATGGATCGAGGAACGATCCATGCGGTCTTGTTGGGCTTGTTTTCTATGGAATTTATTCGGGACTGGGTCAATTAAACGAACGATACATACGGGGAAACGATCGTTCGGGGAACGATCTATCGAGATTCCACTGTACTATGGATAGTTTAGAAAGCAAAGGATCTCAAAAGCGATGTAAAATACTGAAGATGATTTTTAATTTCGTAAGTGTAACGAAACTTAAAAACACGTAACAGCTTCTTGTGTCGATGGGTTTTTTACCAGCTGCAGTTTCTGTAAGACCTGTGCTGACAATTTTATTTCAACTCTTCATTTGCTTACTTAAAAGCCTGAAATTTTTGCTACTCTATTTGCCGCGATAAACTGTCGGCAAAAGGATTTAATGAAGCTGAGATCCTGTCTAATAGGACGGAGTGAAAAAAAAAAAAAAAGGTTTTCAATTTTGTTTTTGCCCTAGTGCGGAAAAGTTGGGTACTGGTGGGTAGGTCACGTGTGCAAAGTTTTAGGAAAACCAAAAAATATCTTCCGTTTCCATTTCGTCCGTGATTTTTAGCAGATTTTTACCATATACAGGTAGCCCTCTTCAGGCCCTGATTTTCCATTAGGCCAGGTAGTCCCGTGCCTAGGGGACCGCGAATGTTGGGGGCCCCCTCAAAATTTTTATTTTAGAAGAAAAAAAAGAAAATATACCCAACTCAATTTTTTTTTTATTTTACCTTTTTTGATAGCAATTTTTTTTATATATCCTTTCAAATTTGATTGATTGGTTCATCATATGTATAGTTATATGTAAAATTCATTATATAGCCATAGTGTATATAAGTAATTAATAAGTTGTTCTGGTTGCATTGTATTATTGTCTTAATGATGAAGTTAATATGTTGTATTGCATTTTGTTATTTGATAATGTTCTAGGCATCTACGCTTCAAATAGCGAATTCTTGTTAAAATGGTACTTTCACAATGATTTATGATTATTTTTCTTGTGTATCAATTTTCGAAATTTTACGCCCACATCAGTGTTAGGGGGGGCCCCCATCCTGAGTTGTACCTATAGTCAAGAATTTTCTAAATCGGGCCCTGGCCCTCCTACAGCACGGCATCTTACAACACGGTTTCGCTCTAGCACTATAGGATAAATGGCGGGAACCCTCGAATAACACTGCAACCTGTAACACGGTTTCGCTCTAACACGATAAAAAAAATTGCTAAAACCTTTGTACAACACTGTACTTTCACAGCACTAAATAACGTGATTTTTGTTTAACACGTTTAAAAACTAAATTACCTTAAAATAATGACGGGAAGGAATAATGAACAGTAGTGGCTTTATATAAAAATGTATAAACAAATTACAATTTATTCATTTATAACTCTATTCCGATGTCATAGGGAAAAGCGGTATGCACAGTTTACACGTGACGTAATACCGGCACGTGTACGAGCGCTGCGTCGACGTTCGAATTCGTGCCATATCAGAACTTGCTAAATCAATGGGAGGGGAAGGTTTTATGGATATGGTTATTGAGCACGTTCAATATTTACCAATGGGAGAAGTTGACGAAGCGGATTTGATAGAAATGACATCCAAAGCTGTAAATCAAATCGATTCTGAAGACAACAGCCCTGATGAAGATTGTGAAGTTCATAATTTAACGCTAAAATTCAGGTAGTCTCTTCTAAATAAACTACCACGGGTTAATAACGTAGGATTACTTATCGTTTGATTACCTCTTTTTCTTTACAGTAAAATTCCTACATACGAAGAGAAGGATAAGGCACTGCTATCGCTTTTCGTTGTGCACTGCTATCGCTCGCGTCTCGGGACTCGCTGGTCAGGGGTTCGACCCCCGGCTGAGCAGTCTACCCTTTACCAAATTTTCCCTCCTGCTAATTTTAGCCTCCCCTCGAGGCTTCGCTATCATCTCAATATGTAGTTGTACGACCCTGAAGCGGGCCTTTTTTATTTTCGTTTCCTCTCGACTAGTGTTTATATATTTAATTTTTAAACTTAAATTAACTTTCTAGTTTCTTCTTTGAGCCATACTTAATTATTTAACTTTATTTACCGCTCTCTCTCCTCCTTAAGTTTAATCTTAATAGTAATGTACTCTTATCTTAAAATATCTTCCATCTTTAATTTTAACTTTACTGAGCACAGATATCTTGACACCTTTTAACTTGCTTACTGGAGATAAAGTCCAATCGGACCAAGGCACTCCAATTCATAAACATCAACTAGCGGAAGCACTGCTATCGCTCGTGTCCCGGGACTCGCAGGTCAGGGGTTTGACCCCCGTCCGTGCTGTCCGCCCTTTTCCAAATTTTCCCTCCTGCTACTTTTAGCCACCCTTTCGAAGCTTCACAATCATCTCAATACGTAATTGTACGACCCTGAAACGGGCCTTTTTTATTTTCGTTTCCTCTAGATATGTGTATTTTCCTATCTTTTTTTTTTCTCTAGAGCCATTCTTTAAAATTAAATTTTTTCTCTTTAAATTATTAACCATTTTTTAACTTCTCCCTCCTCCTTTAAGAATATCTTATTCTTAATAGTAATGTAATTTTATCTTTAAATATCTTCTAACTTTAAATATTTTTTTTACTGAGCACACGTACCTTGATACTTAACAACTTGCTTACTGGAGATAAAAGTCCAATTGGACCAAGGCACTCCTCTTCTTAACCACAACTTGCTACGACAACGCTAAGCAGAATAGGTCGATAGTAAGAAAAATGAATGGATGGATAATAATAGATGGATAATAATAGATGGACTAATATTCTGCCACACTTGATTTATAACTCGCGACGACGGTTTTAACGTCTGAAATTTTGCTTTACCGCGGACCGTTATGGAGGAACGTAATCCTACTTTAAAAATTACAAGAAGACCTAAGCTTACCTGAAAATCTTGAATCATTTTTCTTGAATGCAGACCCTTCCTCTGAAAGAAGCCGAAAATTCAAAAGGGAGCAGCAAAATTGTCCATCTCCATAACATGAAATCTACAATGACCTTGAAAGAACCAGCAAACAAACCAAAATTACAGATTTTTTTTAAAGAGGATAGAAGGTACAAAAAATTCAAATGAAGAAAAAGGTTCTGAAAGTGAAGGATATATTGTTCAACCGAAAAAAAGTTCTCGTTTGATTGTACTGAGCAGTGATGAGGAAGAAATTTATTAAATTAAGGTCGCATTAAATGAAAATAATATTTTTTGTTTCTTTTCGTTTTGTGTTATACATATATTTATCTTTTTAACAAAAATTAAGTTGCTTATATGGAATTTAAGAAAAAAATGTTTGTTTTTAATAAGTTTCTGGAACATAACCCCCCTTTTTGTACCTGCTCTGGGTCTCATATAACACTGTTTCACACAACACGGCATTTTCTAGGAACCTATCTATCGTGTTATAGAAGGGTTACCTGTAGTTAAAAATGTGTATTTCCATTTATCTTCGCTTTCTTTTAAACAAAATTCAGAAAAAAACCAGAACTCACCACTGGGAGGTGGCTGCATTGCGAGTTCCACCCGTGCCCACCCATCCACCCAACCATATGGGCACTTAACTCCTTTGCCTTTACAGTTATTCCAGTTTTACTCGGTACTCGCATTTGGTTCCAAATGATGGCATAGCTTTTCTCGACTCTGTGCGAGTTCTAACTAAACCGTCACGCTTATTTTCTCTACACACAGAAACCTCTGTTACTAGTTTCACGAAACGGTCAATACTTTGGGTGTGGCAAGGAGATTTTAAGCTTCCCAGGTGTTGAGCTACAGACTCTAAACTGGAAATCAAATTTCGCAAATTATTTTCAATCAAGTAAGATGTTATTGGAGGTTCCGTCAAATTACATTTCTGCCAATCAATAAGGTCTATATATGAAAGTGCCTCGAAGTTGAGTGACGGAATGTTGTAGTGTCTGATTCCTTTCTTTTTTTCCCTTTCTTGCTCGTAAAATCCTACGTAGTCCAAGTCCTCGAATGGGCTGTCTGTCGTCTGTGATCATTGACAAGATTATTGCTTCCGGGTGGCCGAAATAGCCAATTCTCTGGATAATGGGTTGGCCCACAGTCTTTAATTCGTTTTTAAGATAGCGCGAGACGTTTATTGTCTTGCACAAATTTCGTGGACCATCCGTGCAATATGGATTTTATTTGACAAAACCACATAGGTGCGTACACTTTCATGATAATCTCTGCCAGAGTTTGAAGTTGGTTCGAAGTCTCTGAAGAGCTAATGTATAAACGTCTTGTTCGATTTGCAATTGTTAGCCAACGTGCATGACACATTTTCCCAGAGTGCTTTTGTGACAAACTTCATGAGCAGTTTCCACTTGTGACCGCTTGACAATTTGTCAAGCCAGTTACATTCAAATGAGTTGCCACTGCGACATTTAGTGCAGGATTTGGATGGTGGAACGATTGGCCCTAATCGATTTTCTGGTCCTATTTGGAAAGCATTGGAAAATTGTGTAAACCTCCCAGTTGTAAGATTTGTAGTCATTTCGAGCGAATTTCCGAAAATAGACATAAAGGATCTTAGCACAGACCAGCGATACCTTTGGGATATTTGTCAAGGGATAAATGTGTCATGCACGTTGGCTAACTTGGCTAACAACTGCAAATCGAATAATGCGTTTATACATTAGCTCTTCAGAACCTTCAAACCAACTTCAAACTCTGGCAGCGTTCATCATGAAAGTGCACGTATCTGTGTGGTTTACAGTCAAATTAAATCCATATTGCACGGATGGTCCACGAAATTTGTGAAAGACAATAAACATCTCACGCTATCTTAAAAACGAATTAAAGACTGTGGTTGATCCCATTATCCAGAGACATGGCTATTTCGGCCCCCCGGAAGCAATAATCTTGTCAACGATCACAGACGACAGACAGCCCATTCGAGAACTTGGGACTACGTAGGATTTTATGAGCAAGAAAGGGAAAAAGGGAAGGAATCAGACACTACAACATTTCGTCACTCAACTTCGAGGCACTTTCATATATAGACCTTATTGATTGGCAGAAATGTAATTTGACGGAATCCCCAATAACATTTCACTTGACAGAAGATGATTTGAGAAATTTGATTTCCAGTGGAGAGTCTGTAGCTCAACGCCTGGGAAGCTTAAAATTCCCTTGCCACACCCAAAGTGTTGACCGTTTCGGGAAACTATTAACGGAGGTTTCTGCTGCTGTGTGTGGAGCAAATAAGCGTGACGGTTTAGTTAGAACCCTAACAGAGTCGAGAAAAGCTATGCCATCTTTTGAAACCAAATGCGAGTACCGAGTAAAACCGGAAAAACTGCAAGGGTAAAGGAGTTAAGAGCCCATATGGTTGGGTGCATGGGTGGGCACTGGTGGAACTCGCGATGCAGCCAACCTCCCCGTGGTGAATTCTGGGTTTTTTTCTGAACTTAGTTCTAGAAAAAAGCGAAAAGCTGCATACAAAACAATGGAAATACACATTCTTAACTATATGGTAAAAATCTGCTAAAAATCACGGACGGAATGGAAAGGAAGATATTTTTTGTTTTCCCCAAAACTCTACATACAAGATCTACCCACCAGTACCCAACTTTCCTGCACTAGGGCAAAAACTAAAACAAAAACTTTTTTACGCTCCGCCCTACTGCCTTAAGTCAAAAGAAAACATTACCAGAAAGGTAGGAAGTATGAGATCTTAGCATTTTCCTTTAAAATTTCCGCACCAGGTTATGTAGTGAAATTTAAGTATCGCATCGCCTGGATGATATACGCTTGTACTCCAGTTCTAATCAACTCGGCGATACCTTCAGTTCACTATCTTATAATTTGCATTTAATATATCCTTAGTTAACATACAAGGTCTGTCCCAAAAGTAATGAGAAAAAAAATTACATAAATTAAATAATCGTTTTTACAAAGAAAAATAGTTAATAATCTTCGAAGTATGGGCCTTCGGCAGCAATAGAACGAGTCCAGTGTTGCTGCCAGTGGTTGTAGCATCGTTCGAACTCATTTTGTGAGATGCCGCGGAGCCTTGTGGTTAAGACTCTTTGGACATATTGGAGTGTGTTAAAATGACGTCCTTTCATGTCCATCTTAAACCGTGAAAAAAAAAAAAAAAGTCACAGGGGGAGAGGTCGGAACTGTATAGTGAATGGGGAAGCACAGGGATGTGTTCTTAGGTTAGGTATTTAGTTACAACCAACGCCGTGTGGGGCCGAGCGTTGTCGTGATGGATGATCCAGCTGCCAGCGATTTCTGCATGGACGCGGTTTACCCTTTTCTTCAAGCACTTGAGCACTTCCAAGTAAAATTGTGAATTCACCGCCTGCCCAGGAGGTACGAATTCTCTATTGACCACTTCTTTGGAGTCGAAGAACACGATCAGTAGTGTTTTGACATGTGATTTGCACATCCGAGCTTTCTTTGGTCGAGGTGAGTTTGGAGTGTGCCACACCGATCTTTCTCGCTTAAGTCTCTGAGTCATATTCGAACACCAAACTTTTGTCATCGGTTATCACTCTTGTTGGGGAGTTTTGGTCACTGGATACATGATCCAACATTTCCTGCGAATCGTCACACACATTTCTTTGTTTTCGGGGGACAACACTTTAGGCACTAATTTCGCACAAATTTTACGCATTTGCAATTCGTCAGTAACGATGCGGTGGACGTCTGTTTTTAGCAACCCTGTCATTTCCGCAATTGAACGTAAACTTAACTGTGTTCGGAACGTTCCTCATTCGTTCGATGTTTTAGTCCTTTTTCGTAGTCGATGGTCGCCCTTCGCGCGGATCGTCTTCGACATTCTGTCGGCCGTTCCTAAACGCAGTGTGCCACATATAGACTTGCGATTGTAACAAAACTTCATTTTTGTAAGCCTCCTTTAACATTTAGAAGGTTTTATTACAATTTTTAACGAGTTTAACGCAAGACTTTATCGCATAGCGTTGTTCAGTAGATCGCTGCATCTTAAGCGTTACGAGCCACGATCACAACGACTCACTTTTAGGCCACTGGACATGCCGTGTGAATTAGGAGAAGCTGTGTGACCGTTGGAATACGCCACGGACATTCCAATCCACATTTCCGAGCCACCTGTTTTCCTAGGCGATTTGCCAGAAATTCGCAGAAAATGTTTCCTCGTTACTTCTGGGACATACCTTGTACATGTTTGATTAGATTCTCATGCATCATGCTATTTGTTCACATTTAGGATTTATGTCCGCGTATGTTTGTAAATATGTACTAGGGTTCCAAGCCGAAATTTTTCCTTGAAAGCTCTAATCTCTAAAAATTACACAAAAAGATCTCTCTATGTGCAATAGCTAGCACATTTAGAAAGCAGCATTTTTGAAAACTTGCGTATTATTTGCAAATGGGTCTGGTTTTGTCAGTCATGGGATTTAACTTAAAACTGCAACCGAGACCCCGCCAACCATGGCGTTTACGTGCATTTTGTCATCTTGAGTACTTTAAATTTTGTACCACAATTCGCGATAGAGATGGTTCTTTCTGATGGTTACGATCTGGATAATTTCACTTTGTCCGCCACCAGTAAAAATTTAGAGAAAATCTGCATTTGAAAAGGACTAAGGTTCAATATTTAATTTTAAGACTTAAATTAACTTTCTAGTATCTTCTTTGAGCCATACTTAATTATTTAACTTTATTTACCGTTCTCTCTCATCTTTAAGTTTAATCTTAATAGTAATGTACTCTTATCTTAAAATTTCTTCCATCTTTAAATTTAACTTTACTGAGCACAGATATCTTGACACCTTTTAACTTGCTTACTGGAGATAAAGTCCAATCGGACCAAGGCACTCCAATTCATAAACATCAACTAGCGGTAGCCAAATTGTTGTAAGCAAGGGCAAATTTTAGTTTAGAGCTGTCGTACATGCTTTGTGCTTGTATTAACACGACGCTTCGTGCAAAGACCTCTCTCAAAAGGAAAACACGCAGTCGAAATTCTATGCAAACTCTCTTCCATCTTAAATACCTGGCATTTATCTAATAAATTAAATATTTATTTAGTATTATTAACAAGGTAATTAGCAAATAGTAAATGCTGAAAAATTAGCCTGAATCCTTCTTGAACTATAACTATTAGGTGACTCAGTGGTTTAGTTCATTAATGAATTTAGACAAAACGGTCGATTCTTTTCAAATTTGGATGCAGCCATTTGTCGGCTGCAAGAGGAATTTTTTGTTCACAGTAAAACTTCAATAAAAATATCAGTTACACAGTATTAGGATGTACGATGAAGCTCCACGCTGAGAAAAAACGAGAAAAAAAAAAAAAGAAAAAAGGAAAATGGTTCTTTTACTTTTTTTTTCTAAAATGGCAAATTGATCTAAAATGTCATCAAAAGCAATTTTTGTCGAGATAAAACAAGTCTCAAAATAATGAGTAACAACTAATTCATATTTTTAAATGAATTATCAAGAAAAAAATATTCATTTCGGTGGAATTTCGGAAACAGCTTGAAACAGCTAATCTGTGAATGGTGGGCGGTCCAACAAACTGAGAGATGCCTACATGAAAATAAATAAAATTGAAAAAACTAAAACTACGCGAAACTAAATAAACTGATTCGTATTGCGGCAGGCACTTATAAATAAAAAAACACCTTGGGTTCAGTACCGATTATCTATTCTCAGTCTACGTCCTATTATTTTTTTCCCACACTACCGGTCTAGAAATGCTTCGACAAATACTAATTGCTTATGTACCGTAATCCATAACCTTTCATCAATATGTCTGTCTGGAGTAATCTTTTATTTATCGCATACATACGGGAACATAAAAAAAAAAGAAAAAGAAGGGGATGAGTGATATAGAATAACTCATGAAAATACAATTCTCATCTGATAGCAGAAATTGTTGTGATACGGCTTGGCCCTTGCGGGTTCGCACAATTCGAAGGAGTGGCCAGGTGTTCTTCAGAGGAATAGATCGGATGACATTCTTCATGTTGCCACGCCCAGCATTTGTTCCAAAAACTCGATTTCGGTTGACTTGAGCTTTGATGCTAGCATTTCGAGTGATAAGGGAAACTGAAGGCAATAGATGCAGCAATCTCGCTGTCTTTATAGGCCGGAATCATTTGTGGTGATCGAAATTTCCGTTTTAGGGAGAGATGTTGGGAAAGAAGCGGGCCATCTTTTTATTATAATCATTATTTTTTTATGGCTTCAAGGCGGTGCAACAGTTGCCATCGTAGATCTTCAAATCCCTGTATTAAGCTGGGGGAAATTTACCGCTCAGTAGTTTTCTAATCACAGAGTCGTAATGTATATTTTTCATTTCTGTATTCTGCATTTGAAAACAGCTACATGCGTGTAATATTTTAAATGCAATGTGCTTGTTTTTTTTTAATATTTTAATTTGAATTTCTCATAAACTGATAGCTCAGTTTTGTAGCGACAGTTATCAATTTTTAACTCCCTGAGGAATTTCGAATTTCTTAAAAAGAAAAAAAAATTAAAAAATTAACACTCACTTTTTTTTAAAAGCTACGTTAAATGCAAGGAAAAAGAATGCAAAAATAAGCATTTGCTATTCTACGATTAGAAAAATGTAACCCCATATCTTTGGGTCTTATTTTTAAAAGGTCAACATTCTCGCTTTAACCCCTCCCTTCTCCCTCCTGTCAAAATTACGGGGTGAGGTTTCGCCCTCTATTTCTTGTACCCGTGATATTTCCGGGCAGGAATGTTCAAAAGTAATACACCAAAAAAATTAAAAACAATCCATTTCATTTACCCCGAAGAAATTTTATTTCTTATTTTACATACTAGATGGCAGTACCGGTATATTTATAATGTAATTGGAGATGGGTTTTTTAAAAATAGATGTGGCAGATCAAGAAATAAATGAAATCCTCTGGAAAAAATAGGCACTTTTACTGTTTTCTTGAAAATTATGCGATCTTTAAGGGGTTTTAATATTCATGGGTTCGCTCATGTTCGTCTCGAGTCACTTCGTGGAGTTGTGGAAGTAGTCTCGGCCAGTCGAAGCCGGGGACAGTTTGCATGGGATCGCCCGGGGCACAGCAGTGAAGCATCTTCGCCTTGGAGCCATCACAACATACAGGGTGTCCATAATTAAAGTCCCACTTTCAAAAGGCTGCAAAAAAAGAACCACTGGTCCCAATGACTTCAAATTTGAACTGAATATACTGGAAGAAGGGGGAAACGATTTGGCTTAATAAAAAAAAGTTCCAAAATGTTACAGCGCTATCTATTGATACATTCGGAATTTTTTTATTATGTCAAATCGTTTCCCCCTTCTTCCAGTATATTCAGTTCAAATTTGAAGTCATTCTGACCAGTGGTTCTTTTTTTGCAGCCTTTTGAAAGTGGGACTTTAATTATGGACACTCTGTATATGTATGTGACATGTATATGTGTGTATGTATGTATATGTGTATATGTATGTATATATATATGTATATAATGTGTATATATGTATATATATATACATATACATATATGTATATACATATATGTATGTGTATATATGTATATGTGTATATGTGTATGAGTGTATGTATGTATAAGTGTATGTGTATATGTGTGTATGTATGTATATATGTATATGTATGTATATATGTATATGTATTGTAATGTCGACAACCTTCCAATTCTCCCGCAACGTTCTCAGGACGATATTGCACCAAGAAGAATGCTGCTAAGACTTGGAAATCAGCATTCCAGGGGTCAAGGTGACTTCAAATTGAAAAGACCAAATTAGCTCTTTGTCATTCTAGGGAGAAATCGTTAATTTCAGGTGACGCGGGGATGAACCGACCATTTTTCCCCGACGATACAACATGACAGGGATCGGCAGAGAACACTTGGCCGATACTATTTATCAAAGAAATTTTTTCAGAGGTTCGAACTGGATTGAAGGTGGCTAGCCAACAAAGAAACAAGACCCCCAAAGCGCCGACCTCCGTGGATGGGAATAGAAACCGGTTGCAGAACGGGACTTGGAGAGAGAACTGGACGGACTGGCCAGAGTTCGGGAGACAGACGAGCGGTTGGTCAGCGTGAGATGCTGATACTATTTGTTTTAGACCAGGGGCGAGTTGCGTGCATGCCCAGCGGTCCTGATGCATCTTTAATAGCGTAACGGCTACTGTACATATCTGTAAACAGTATAGTTTTAATAAAAGAACTTAATTTTAATTTTAATTCGTGCCTCTGTTTAACTATGTTGGGTCTCACGTATATTTCTTCCATCCGAAATTTGTCTGTTGTCGGCTACAACGTGACAGTATATGTGTATATGTGTGTGTGTATGTATATATATATATATATATATATATATATATATATATATATATATATATATATATATGTGAGAATGAGTTTGGCAACACAACTGAACTATTACTACAACTTCCACTCCTACTACTTCGGCGCGAAGGACTTGGCGCGCAAACACAGTGATGGACTAGTGACATTACGAAGCGGATGTGTCGCTCCGCAGGCTTGCCGTTTTGAGTCAAATAGCTATGTTGATGCTTTGTTTTTTTTTAATTTCATACTAAGTGTTAGTCCTGTCTTGTAAACATCGTCTAGTTTAATTAAATGTTCAAAATGATTAAGTCTAATGATTCACTTCTAAAGGAAGGAGTACTAACTCCTTCCTACATGGGTGCTCGGCCCTCGGACTCGAAAAATACCCCTAGCTTGGACTGAAAAACTATTTTCTTTTGATGATTACCGGATTACTGTTCTCTGTGATTTCTGTTTTGGAAACCGCCAGCGAAAACGAAAGTGATGTGCCACGGACTCTGATAATATTCTGATGGGATGACGAGAACCGAAAACCAGATATGTGAGTATATTCTGATCATATTGTAATTATTTGATGCATACTTTGAAGCTTGTTCAAGAAAATTTTGAAGATTAATGGAATTCTCATCTTATTGATGATAATTATAAGAAAACTGAAAATATTTCAACGTTCTTTTGATGCAAGAATTTAATTGATGCTAAATTCATTTTTGATGGTCTTTGACGTTGAATTTATCACTTCTGTTTTCTTGAAGAGAATTCTATTTCGATGAAATTATTTGATGATTTGATGAAAATTTCGACATTTAGCTTGAAGAATCTTGTTTCCTTGAACAAACCACAACATAACATATATTTTGAATGATTGCAATTTGAATACAGTTTGAAGAATATTATATTATTTCCTTGATGCATATTTTGAGAATCAATATTTTATTATTGAATTGATATTTGAGGAAATTTCGATTTGAAATTTTATTTTTGAATTTGAGTACCTACGTATTATAAGTATTGATTTTGGTTTTGAATATTTGTATATTTGTGTACTATAATTGTTTGAACCTAGTATATAGTTATGGCTACTCTCAACGATTACCCCAATATTGCAAAATCATTAAAAATTGGTAGTACGAATCAAATAAAGGTTCTACATCGTTTAATTTTTGGTACAGACGGCGACAGACAAAATCGTACCAGATTACGTAAATTTACAGGTTTTAAACAACCATTCGTGTTGGAAGCAACGAAACAGAAAGTACTTAAAGAGTTTTCACTTAAAGACTTGATTTCTATTTGTAATCTACTTCATTTAGAATTTTCAACTGACCCAGACAAATGTGCCAATACCATTCTTATGAGTCTTAGTGATTTATCGTTATTAAAAGCAGAATTTTCTGATCTTTCGGAATGCGAAGTGAATGATGACTCACTTCCGGGTGCACGTTCATCCCAAACTAACAGCGTTATAGAGGAAAATAGATCTCCCTTTTCCCCCACCATTGACGCAAAAGAATCTTCGAATAAGCAAAATACACACATTTCCGTTGGTGAATCAGATCAAAATTCATTGCTTTCAGTTGAAACTGCGAATCTCTCTTTCCAGTTGTTTAGTCTGAAAGACGTTGTTGATTTAATAAAACCTTTCTCGTCTCGTGATAATTACAGTGTTGAGAATTTTATATCTGACGTTGAAGAACTTTTTTGTTTATATCAGATAAACAATCCAATTCACCAAATTACTTTTGTTAGAAAATGTTTAACTGGTCCCGCTCAAACTTTAATTAGGTCTATTCGTGGAATTACAAATTGGGAACAATTGAAGCACCATTTATTAGACGAATTTTCGGACAAAATTAACGGTATTCAGTTACATAAATTAATGGAATCTCGACGTATGAAACCGTTTGAAACCCTACAAGAATATTTCTTAGCTATGAGAGATTTGGCACACAAAGGTTCTCTCGATGACTCCTCTCTGTTTGAGTATGTCATAAACGGAATTCCTGATTCAACAAACAATAAAGTTATTCTTTACGGTTGTAAATCCGTCCCTGAATTTAAGGAAAAGTTGAAAATTTATGAACAAATCTTTAACAGATCACAAAATTTCAGACAAAATAATCAGAAAAAAATTGATGCTTCCTACCTCAATGTGAAAGTCGATAATACACGTAGCCCAAATACACAGCCAGTATGTTTTTCCTGTGGCTTGAGAGGTCACAAAAGCAACCAATGTTTGAATAAGTCACATGGTAAACAATGCTACGGATGTAAAAGTTTTGGTCATGTTCATGCTAATTGCCCTAAAAGTTATCGAAATTCTAAACCAAAACCTGATTCTCAAAAACCTATTTCTGATAAAACTGTAAATGCACTTTCTCCTGAAACTTCATCGAAAAATCCCATGCATGTTGACATTCAACTTGCAGGAATTCAATTGACAGCACTCTGTGACACTGGGTCACAGGCAACCCTCATCAATGAGAAAACCTATCGAAGAATTGGTTCGCCACCGTTGCAGCCCACCAACATTCCCTTTTCAGGAATTGGCAAAAACCAAGTTCACAGCATCGGATTCTTTCAGGATTCCATCGAAATTCAAACCATTACTTTACCTGCTAAAATACATGTTCTAGAGGATGACTTGATTCCTTTTGATGTGATTATCGGAATCGACTTTTTACAGCAAACCCAATTTACATTTGATAAAGACGGTATTCGTTTATGCAAAACTCCTGAAAATAACACCTTCGTTAATATTGCTAATGTTTCTGATGATCAAGCTTTTCCATTTGATCTTTCACACATTTTGAATTCTGAAATTCGTGAGGAAGTTCAAAATATCGTTACTTCCTACAAATCACATAAAGTTCAAGACACTGAAATTAAGATGACTATTTTATTACAAGATGAAATCCCTGTAGCTCAACGTTCTCGACGACTCCCTTTCGCGGAACAGAAAATTGTAGAAAGCCAAATTCAAGATTGGTTAAATGATGGAATTATTAAAGAAAGTTGCTCCGATTATGCCGCACCGATTGTTCTATGTAAGAAAAAAAGTGGAGATTATAGACTTTGTGTTGATTACCGCAAATTGAATAGAAAAATGATAAAAGATAAATTTCCCTTACCGCTCATCGAAGAAGCTTTAGATAAACTTGGAAAATCTCGGGTGTTCACTTCACTTGATCTCAAAAATGGTTTCTTTCATGTACCTATGGAACCTAACAGCACTAAATATACCTCTTTTGTGACTCATGAAGGACAATACGAATTTTTACGTGTCCCATTTGGCTTATGTAACAGTCCCAGTGTTTTCCAACGATATGTTTACACAGTTTTTAGAAATCTCATTCGCGACAATGTTCTTATTGTTTACATGGACGATCTTCTCATACCATCTAATGATGAAGTTGAAGGTCTACAAAAATTACGCCTAGTTCTCCAAACAGCTGCAGACTATGGCCTTGAATTGAACTTTAAAAAGTGTCAATTTTTACAGCGAAAGATAGAATTTCTTGGTTACATTATCGAAAATGGAGTAGTTAAACCCTCACCTACCAAGACACAAGCTGTTCAAAATTTCCCACAACCTCAAACCCCTAAACAAGTTCAAAGTTTTCTTGGATTAACAAGTTATTTCAGAAAGTTCATTCCAAATTATGCGCTGATTGCTAGACCATTAAGTGACCTCCTTCGGGATAATGTAGAATTTAATTTTGACTCTGAACAAATAGCAGCTTTTCAACAACTTAAAAACATTCTTTCACAAAACCCAGTTCTTCATGTTTTTCAACAGGGATACCCATTAGAACTCCACACTGATGCCAGCTCCTTAGGTTTTGGCGCTGTGCTCTTGCAACAATCCGATGATGGACAGTTTCATCCTATTCATTATTTTAGCCGTAAAACTACAGTTCAACAAGAAAAATATCATAGTTATGAACTGGAAGTTCTTGCCGTTATTGAAGCGCTAAAAAAATTTCGAAACTACTTGTTGGGAACAAAATTTAAAATTATCACCGATTGTGATGCTTTCCAAAAAACGATGCACAAAAAAGACCTACCAGCTAAAATTGCTCGATGGGCATTGATGTTAGAAGACTTTGATTATGAAGTTTGTCATCGACCCGGTAGACAGATGAAACATGTTGATGCTTTAAGTCGTAACCCCATTCTTGTAATTACCTCAAATGATATCACTCAAAAGGTGAAAAATGCCCAAGACCAGGATGAATTTATATCTCAAATTAAATCTATGCTTGAATCTACACCTTCTGATGAATTTTTTGTTAAAAACGGAATTCTTTATAAACTTCATCAGGATGCCGAACTTTTAGTAGTACCACAAATGATGCAGAAAGAAATAGTGCTAAACGCCCATTCACAAGGTCATTTTGCTTCACAAAAAACCGAATTAATTGTTTCTCGTGAATTTTTCATTCCTCAACTTAAGAAATTAGTTCAAGAAATTATTTCGAACTGTATTCCTTGCATTTTGTCCTCGCGAAAATCTGGAAAACAAGAAGGATACCTTCACCCCATTCCAAAAGGTGATGCACCCCTTGAATGTTACCATTGCGACTTTTTAGGACCTTTACCATCGACAAAAAAATGTTATAAGTATCTTTTTACAGTAGTTGATGCCTTTTCCAAATTTGTATGGATCTATCCCGTGAAGTCCACCTCTACGAAAGATGCCTTAGACAAATTATCCTTGCAACAAACTGCATTTGGCAACCCTTCAAAAATCATTACTGACAAAGGTAGCGCATTCACATCTTCAGAATTTCAAAGTTACTGCCAGGAACAGTCAATTGAACACATTTCAATAGCAACAGGTGTGCCACGTGGCAACGGTCAGGTTGAGCGTGTTCATGGCACAATTATTCCCGTTTTAACTAAGTTAGCTCTAGATGAACCTGACAAATGGTTTAAATATGTCCCAAGATTGCAACGTATCTTAAATAGTACCACCACACGCAGTACAAAATTCACACCTTTTCAACTTTTAATTGGTGTTAAAATGAAACAACAAGAGGATCTACAGATTAAAAATCTTCTTGACGAGGAACACCACCAAAGAATTCTTGATGACAAAGAAGCGTTACGTATCGAAGCTAAACGAAATATCCTCCGTTTACAGGAAGAAAACATACGACAATATAACAAACGGCGTAAACCGGCTTGTAAATACAAGATCGGTGACAAAGTGGCAATACAACGAACCAGGGCCCGATTATGAACGCTGGGGGCCCCGGGGCATATGCTATTTTGGGGGCCCCCTTACGGACATTTATAAAAATACATACTTTTAGAAGTACTAGGTGCATACACCAAGGGGATTTTGGGGCCCCCCTAGTATCAGAGGGCCCTGGGCAAAGTCCCGATTTGCCCTTGCGATAAAAAGGCCCTGCAACGAACTCAATTTGGAACCGGATTAAAGCTCCGACCAAAGTTCTTCGGACCATATGAGATCACGAACATCAACCCCAACGATCGTTACGAAGTTCGAAAGTTAGGACATCACGATGGTCCAACCATAACATCAACTGCAGCGGACAAAATGAAACAGTGGTGCAGAAACTGAACACCAATACCACTGTGTTGAACACTGCTTGATTTTTTGAAATATTTTTCCTTTTTCTGCTTTTTTTTTTTATCTTTTCAGAATTATTGTTTACAACCCAGCCGCGGACGTCTGGAAAGTCAGAACGGCCGTGTGAGAATGAGTTTGGCAACACAACTGAACTATTACTACAACTTCCACTCCTACTACTTCGGCGCGAAGGACTTGGCGCGCAAACACAGTGATGGACTAGTGACATTACGAAGCGGATGTGTCGCTCCGCAGGCTTGCCGTTTTGAGTCAAATAGCTATGTTGATGCTTTGTTTTTTTTTAATTTCATACTAAGTGTTAGTCCTGTCTTGTAAACATCGTCTAGTTTAATTAAATGTTCAAAATGATTAAGTCTAATGATTCACTTCTAAAGGAAGGAGTACTAACTCCTTCCTACATATATATATATATATATATATATATATATATATATATATATTCATACTTGGACCCGTATTGTTGGGATACATGCTCTCCCACCCAGTAAGGAAAAGGTTAATCAGTAAAAACTTCAAATTTGAATTCACATCTTTTACCAAATATCTTTCTCGTATAAATGTAAAACATGCCAATGTATTATGCGCCATGCAGACTCAAAAAAAGCACGAAAACAAAACAATGGAAACATTTTTATTAACACAATAATTCTGTATACATTTTATAGCATTAAAATACATTACATCTCATGAAATTTCAGCTCAACAAGGCACCTTTAAAAATCACGTTATATGGACGTCATCCGTGTATAGTTCAACATAATTATTCAGTTTAAAAATACGATTTATTTAACATAACACTTAATTACTCTACAAACTTCTCTATAAAAAATACAAAGCCCATATAAAAGTGTTTTAAAGGGGAATTGACAAATATTAGAAAAAAAAAAAAACCTGATATGTTACAAAATAAGTAATATGTACAAATATGGATTTTCACTATGTATAAAGTTCTGTTTACAAAATACTTTCAATGTGTTATGAAGGCACAGGAATTAACGCCAAGCCCTTGATATTATAGATAAGACAATCTCCTTTTACCCTCAAGCGTAAAAATGCTATAGATACAAACCACTGACGTTTACAGCAATGAAATCTTCCTCGTTAACAACGACGTAAACGAAGAACTAATTCGTGGAAAAAGCACATTTTACAAACAGTACTTAGATAAATATTCTTGGAGAACTTTGTTACAGTTTTAAATACTAGAGCAGATACTGTTCTCAGAGATAAAAGGGGGAAAAAATGGAACTTGAAAACTAAACATTTCCCAATTTACTCACTTCATGCTAAACTGCAATAGAACTTAACAAATGCATTCTCGGGATTTCATGCCATTTCTGAGACTAGCAGTGGCGTAGCGAGGGGGGGGGGGGGTAAGGGGGTCTATCATGCCCCGGGCGCCACTTGCAGAGGGGTGCCAATATAAGGTCTATATATTACATTACTATATGTTTTTCGGGGGTTGTCAATATAAGGTCTATATACTATATTACTATATGTTTTTCGGGGGGGGGCGCCAATATAAGGTCTATCTATTATATTACTATATGTTTTTCGGGGGGGGGCGCCAATATAAGGTCTATATATTATATTACTATATGTTTTTCGGGGGGGTGCCAATATAAGGTATATATACTATATTACTATATGTTTTTCGGGGGGGGGCACCAATATAAGGTCTATATATTATATTACTATATGTTTTTCGGGGGAGGGGCGCCAATATAAGGTCTATATATTATATTACTATATGTTTTTCGGGGGGGGTGCCAATATAAGGTATATATACTATATTACTATATGTTTTTCGGGGGGGGCACCAATATAAGCTCTATATATTATATTACTATATGTTTTTCGGGGGGGGGCGCCAATATAAGGTCTATATATTATATTAATATATGTTTTCGGGGGGGCGCCAATATAAGGTCTACATGTTATATTATTATATGTTTTTCGGGGGAGGGGCGCCAATATAAGGTCTATATATTATATTAATATATGTTTTGCGGGGGGGGGCGCCACAAAGGTATCGTGCCCCGGGGGCCAGTTATGCTTGCTACGCCACTGGAGACTAGCCATAATATTACTGATGCATTTGTTCCCAGAATGCTGTTTGATGATTTCCCGATGACTTCCTAGCAAACTAATTCCGAAGAATTCGTCAAGATAACTTCTCTATGGGACATAAATGTTTAAGTAGCTAAATATCTTAATTTACTGAACTGCCGATTATCCATGCTAATTAAAGCATGTAGGTGCATATTGAACACGGATAATCCGCAAAAAGCATTGTATACAATCAATCTTACGTACAAAAAATGATGTATGAAGAACTTTAAAAAGCAGTACAAAAAGTAGTGATTTAAACAGGATTTAAATAAAATAATAAAAATACTTGCATAGGTAATCAGTTTCTTTTCTCTAATGTTAATTTTTCTCTGTTAATTTATCTGCAGAGTAAAAGAAAAAACAGTACTAAAATCGTGAAAGTCTTTTTTCTAATTCTTTCACAGTTGTTCATCAACAATATTAATGTGTATAAAATTAACCCCAAAAGACATGGTTCTTTGAAAGAATGTGAAAAAAAAACCTATGTACATTTATTTTTTATGTAAAATTTATAAAACATAACGTTTTAGACGAAAAATTTTATTTTTATATCATGGTGATGAATTCATTATGGTTTTATATATATATATATATATATATATATATATATATATACAGACAGTGGAATCTCGATCGACCGTTTTCGGATCCATCGTTTTTCCGTATGTGTCGTTCATTTTATCCAGCCCTAACGATCATATTGCTTTGTTATGTTTCCGCATCTATCGTTTTCCCGCATTTACCGTTCATTTCAATCGGTCCCTTGAAAAACGATAGATCGAGATTCCACAGTATATATATATATATATATATATATATATATATATATATATACCACGCACACGGCGCAACTGGTTACAAACCCGGTCGACCGGGTTTGTAACCAGTTGCGCCGTGTGCGTGGCTCCATTCAATTACATAGGTTACGACTCAACACGGACTGGTTTGTGATTCCAGTCAGTTATCAGTTTCTTTTGAGTTGCCCCGTGTGCAGACGGCCTAAAGATTCGTAGATTTCCTGCAACATTAATTAGGGCTGTTAATCTGCTAGATGTTGTACTAGAATTTTTGTCTGTTCATTTCTCATTATTCAAAAGTAAAGCTATACTTTTTTTTCTCAAGCTTAATAACATTGAATACCATTTTTTTAAAATGAAAAATATGACTTTTGTAATCATGAATAAAAATTAAAAACCGCAGAACGGACTTTTGAAAAGATTATAAGTACCAGCAAACACTGCACTCATCACAAATCCTTCAACGCAGGAGGCGTTGAAAGCCAAAGTGGTGTAAGTCACATTTTCAACTTCTTTCATTTGGGGGCAAATATGTAAATTCCATGTTCAATTTACAGTGGAATTGTAAATAGTTATTATTTTCAATATTGTAATAATTGCTATGAATTGTAATTTGTTCAATTTATGGTGGAATTTTTTTGTAGTTTTGGCAGTTAAACTCTTCTGATTTACACCACTTGACTTACTGACTTACACCACTTTTCCTTTCACCGCCTCATATATTAAAAATAATTCTAAGTTCGCCGATTCCTCAGTTAAAAGTCCTGAGATATATCCATCTTGCTCCCAATCGTAGAAGAACACAACCCTTCATATCAAGTCCATCCGAAGTCTCTCCCCACCATTCTGTAAAACTTCTGGTTGAACGGTCTGAAGAAGTCTCTGAGCCTCTGCAGGGCGGCTTCGGGCACTTGGGGGTGCGACCGCCCTTTAGTCTTCCCCAGGCACCGTGGGACTTGGCTGCGAGGCGATTTCCTGAGGCAAGGGAAACCCTTACTCTGGTTGAAGAAAAAGTGGTGCGAATCTATCACCGGACGAATGCCGAGGAAATTCTGGACGGCCTGGAAAGAGAGAAAAAAAAAATATCATGGAAATGAATGTAATAAGCAGGGATGATTGTTTGTTGAAAGGCTGGACTATGGCCGAACGACTAAGGTATGGGTGTCCACGCTTTTGGCTTGCCTAGCCCGCATTGAGAGAAGAGGACTAGTCTTGGAGCACACATGTATAAAATATATAATAAAGTATTTCATGTACAGGGTGTCCATAATTAAAGTCCCACTTTCAAAAGGCTGCAAAAAAAGAACCACGGGTCAGAATGACTTCAAATTTGAGCTGAATATACTGCAAGTTCCAAAATGTATCAATAGATGGCGCTGTAATATTTTGGAACTTTTTTTACACAGCAGACCTTAACCAGTACACAGCAGCCTTAACCCGTGGGGGGGGGGGGCTGCTCTAGTTTTGTTATTTATCTACAGGGTGTCCATGATTAAAGTCCAACTTTCAAAAGGTTGCAAAAAAAGAACCACTGGTTAGGACGACTTCAAATTTGAACTGAATATGCTGGAAGAAGGGGGAAACGATTTGGCATAATAAAAAAAAGTTCCAAAATGTTACAGCGCCATATATTGATACATTTTGGAACTTTTTTTTAAATTATGCCAAATCGTTTCCCCCTTCTTCCAGTATATTCAGTTCAAATTTGAAATCATTCTGACCAGTGGTTCTTTTTTTGCAGCCTTTTGAAAGTGGGGCTTTAATTATGGGCACCCTGTATATAAGTAACAAGACTTCCGTTAATTCATTTTTTTATTATAACATTAAAAAAAGAAGGATGGGAGTTGTTGGATCGAAGTTATTGGGAATTCTTAGTGAGTTCAGAAGATGCACTCTAAAAATGAAATGCTCTTTTGCTCACGTTACCCAGAAAAAAAAAAGAAATAAAACCATGTATACCTACGATAGTTAAGGAATGCCTAAGGTATCAAATCTTTCAAAACAGGTATGATTTTGTTAGAAAACAGCTATCCCCCCCCCAAAAAAAAACCCCCAGATATAATCCCTAAACAGTATGCAGCTACGAACATCTAACGTGATTAGCTGTGCGCATGCGTAGTTTATATCGACATCGATCCTATTTTACTCCTCGTGTGCTTTATCTTTGAAAACAATAGTTCGCAAATGTACAAAGTGCGAAATAGCGATGACATAAATAATGCGTGAATGAGAAGCTAGGGATATTTTTTCTCTGGGGAGATGGGTCTCTTAAAGTTTAGTATCTTAAGGGGCCGCATTACTAGCTGTCCAGTTCCGCATGCGGCCTGCAGGTTGGAAACGCCTGGACTAGGGCCTCGAAGTCTGATACTGTAACGACTCCCGTACAATAGCGAATTTTTATGCGCGGGAAAATTTCGGGAAGACCAATCAACGCGCGGTCTGTGCACATAATTGATTTGGACGACTGCAGACGGACAGTCCCCTGGCGACATAATGGCCGGAAGTGCTGCCGACAGCTCACACAACAGTTCGTCAACTGCAAAAAGGAAGTTGCCGACCGGAGGCGCCTAGTCGTCTGGGAACGTAACTGAATAAAAAAGGCGGCGTTTCCTAGATCTTTCGAGAACGTTCAACAGTGGTATATGAAGTCGCCGAACGCTGATTCGTTGTTGTTGAGATTCAGAGACGAAGATAGTCAGAGTGACGCTGGAGCCGGAGACAAGGAGATATTGCCGGGCCTAGATAGACTTGAATGAGCGCAGCGACAACTCAAGTCTGACCTTCCTCGTCGATGACGTGAACCCACGAATTTAATTTATATATATATATATATATATATATATATTGATTGTAAATAGTCTGTATTTAGTCGAGAAATTCAAATAAAGCATTAAATACGAAAAGGCTGGCAGTCTTTTATTTAAGGCATTTTATTTAAGGCAAAGTCCTTACAATTCCATAGTCTGTGGGAGTCTGCGTTTGGCACGGGAGTTCGTAGGCATTCGAAATCGGCTTTAAACTGTAAATTCGTGTTTTTTTAGTCCTCCGTGTAGCTAAAAATGACTGTAGTGCAGTTAAAATTTGCGGAGTAGACTACTGGTAAAAACAAAACAAAACAAAACTTGAGTCTGGGCACAAGGCTCTGCTCATAAACTCAAGTATGACTCGCAGTTCCTTGACTTTCTCAGTCCCACAGATGAAAAAACAAACAAAAGCGAATTGAATCATTGAGCTAATTATGATGTTTTCTCACTATGCAGTGCGTGTCACTTTTAACTGAAAAGCTTACAAACAGAGGTCAATCAAGAAGCCATTAATATCTTTTGCGAACAAAAATAAATGTCTCTACAAGTTATGGAGGAACATTTTTTTTTTAATCCTACGCCCGTCTGAAACCTTTCGAAAATACAATGACGAGCAGCCCAATATAAAGTCGCGGAGGAGCATATGAATCGTCCAGAATATATTTGAACCATAAAGAAGGAGGAAAGATATAGTATGATCTAAAACAGGCCTGCACATCATACGACCCGCTAGCACTCGCTCTTTGGCCCGAAGCCTTTAGTGAAGACGCAGTGAAATAATTAACGCACATAATTGTTCAACCAATTTTTGTTGATAATAATTGTTCATTGTTCATAATTTGGTGATAATAATTGTTCAGTATTTGGTATCATCCCCCTCATTTTTTGTTTTTTGAGGTAAGTTTTATATAAATGAAGTTTATAATTTTCAGTGTTTTAATATGAAGCTTGTTATTTTACAAGCATTCTCCTTTTTAATTTAAATTTTTATTAATTTTTACCTCAATGAAACACAAATACATATAACTATTCAAATACGGCGTTTTAAGTCACACGAGATTTACCATAAACGAGTCCAGAAAGTAAGCAAGACATTTTATCTCTATTATGCAGTGTGAATATGTACCCAAAATCTACAGCTCATTGATTTTTAAAATAATTTGGCAAAATTTACCTTTAAGAAAAAAAAAATTCTGCGACTACCAAAAATTTTTCATAGGGGTCGCGCGATTTTTTTATCGAAAGAAAATGGGTTACGGTCGAAAAAAAGTTTGCGCACCACTGCTCTAGGTCAGGGCCGCCCAGAAGGGGGGGGGGCAACTGGGGCACTTTGCCCCCCCCCAACTGCCGGAGGGGCCCCAAAAATTTTTTAAAAATTTATTTATTAGATTTCCTCCGAAAGAAAATTCTGAAACTTGTACCGTACTTCAAAATAATCTCCTGAAAAAAGGGCCCCCCCCCCCCCACCAAAAAAAAAATTTAAAAAATTATTCGATTAATCAGATTTCTCTTACTACAAAATAGTCTTCTAAAAAATAGTCTTGGGGCCCCCAACAGAAGTTTGCCCTAAGCCCCGTAAATTCTCCGGGCGGCCCTGCTCTAGGTCATAATGGGAGTGTCCAGAACCTTCTATTTTTTGAAATAACAACAGACTGCCCGAATTTTCTTAATGATTGCTTAATGCAAAAGCGGGTTCAGCTAAATACAAACCAGTTGCAAGTAATTGAGCTACTGACGGTATATCAAGCTCAAACGAACGAATACAGGAAAAGCTAATAAATTTAGGGACAAACCGTATGTTTAATTTTCATAAATTTGCACTTAAGTTAACAAAAAAAAAAATCTAAAGAAATAACATATCAATCTTATCCTTGGCAAAAATTAAAAGTTTTTAAAAACCAGTGGGTAGTTTTTGTTAGTGGCGCATCCAGGATTTTTTCTTGGGAGGGCCGAGATGAATGGATAAATATATTTATAATGCATGGAGGGGGGGGGGAGGCGAGATGAACGATGTAGTGTAATGTTTAAACGTAGCGCTGGTTAAAGCGAAAATGTTGTGCCCCGTGATTCCCCCACCCCTCTACCAATCAGAGGATTGGCTGCGGGGGCGTTGAACCCAAGAGGGGTGCTGTGAATCGTGGGGAGTCTGTAAGAAAGGGACAGACGGAGAACGTTTCTAGTAGGAGTCGGGGTCTGGTAAGATGCAATAGGCTTGCCCACCTCGTGCTCAGAGTTCTGGTTGTAATATTTTGTTAAATTGTCAATAAATGTTTGTGTCGTTTAGACGACTAGTTTTATCTACCTCACTGTCCCTGTGCCAGAGAAAGAACCTCGGTGTAGTGTGAATACACCACAAAGAAATAAAAATATTTATAATGCAAAATCAATATTTCTACTTCTTTGGGGGGGGCAGGGCCCCCTGGGTGCGCCACTAGCTTTTGTGTATTATGGTTAAAAAAGACGTTTCTCTTGTCAATTGTGTAACTAACCCTCCCCCCCCCCCCTCTCAGTTGCCGTGTCCAACCTTCCCGCTGGTGAAAAGACTGGGAATCTTTTCAAGTCAAGAGTTTTGTTTTAGCACATGAATTGTGTACCGCCCAATCATTTTCACTTCACCAATGAATAGTTAGTCCCAAATGCGCACTGTAGCAAACATCTGTGGCCGAAGGCGTGGCCCTAACGACCCAGCTTTTCCGACCACCTTCCTGGCCTAAGTTCCACTTAGACGATTCGACTATTTTAATGAAATGGGCAGTAGGTGAATAGATTATTGTCGGATAGAAAGATTTTACCTTCAGCTCTTGAACTGGATCTTCTACAAGCCTCTCCCCGCTGACAACGTGTATTTGGGACAAAGGAAAATACCTCATCCAACGCTCCAAGTGCTTGGCGTACTGTCCTAGGCGAATGGCGGTCCACTCTGGGTCCACGAGGCCTGTGCTGGAATTCCTGCGGCAAGCACACAGTTATTATTAAGCAAATTTGATAAACGAATTATGAAATATTTGAAAAAATACTCATATTTTTCATAATGCATATTAAAGTGGCACCTGTAATTTGAAATTAGTAAGATAGTACCCATGTATAAAAGATCTCCATAAGGCCTCCTTTTAAATCTATTGTAATTACAAGATTGACCCCGGCCCGACCTTTTCGGTCTTACGGTCAAATCTGCTGTCCAATCGTGGGACAGCTGTCCCGCAAGCCTACATCAGGACCCGCAGGAGAGCCGTCGAGACTTTTTAATATCAAACTTAAATTAGGCTTTTAATTTATTAATTCCTATCAATTCCTTTGTTGCACTTGTGACTTTTTCCTTTTTTTTATATATTATTATTATTATTACTGTTACAGTGATTTTCAAGTTTGCAATTTACAGATGTATTTAAAACATGTTACAATTTCTTTTAACTTGCTATTTTTTTTTTTTTGCATTAATTGTTAAAATTACAATTGTCACACAATGCTGATTACTACACTGTACTACAGTACATATAATTTTAGACTATTACATTACAATATTACTTACATATTTACAATATTACATACATTTCACAATATCAATACTTGTTTTTTACAATGTCATTGATCAATACTTTTTTTACAAGAACTATTCAAAGATAAAAATTTTAAAGTAACATTAAACAATGTTGAATATTTTCTTGTTTGTACTATTCCTTGCAGTTTAACCGCGTACATGTTTACAACAGACATGTTTAAACATACATGTTTATACAACATTAAATTACCATAGCTTTTAAAATAAAATAATGCAAATATTGTAACAATTTAAAATAAGGTAATTCAAATAAAGTAACAATTTAGAACTCATAACAAACAATATAAGCCAAAATCGTGACCAAGGAAAGTCAAGAAACGGGAAAATGGAACTGCATTAGAGCCAGAACAATTTATTTGATAGCTCTTTTACCATAATAATCTGTATAATATTTTTCTTTATTCCAATTTTTAAAGCTGTTCGGTAACATTTTGCGAATATCATTAAATTGTATGCAGTCATTTATACAGTGTTAAACTGTTTGGTCAGCTCCACAGGAACAAGCACCTCTTTTCCCGTGGAACTTCTGTTAATAGCAAGAGAATGACCCATATCCGGTTATTGCTTGGTTTTGGTAGAAATCTGCATACAATCTGTCTTTGTTAACTTTCGGAAAAATTTCTCTTACTATTTTACCCGCCACTGTTTCATTCCATTTAACCTGCCATTGATGTTCCCCCTGCCCTAAATCTATTGTAAAACAATTCAAAGTATCTTCCGCAATTTCAGTAATAATTTTTAAGTAGAAATCATGTAAACACTTTTGATAAAAAGATTATCTTATATAAAAACACGCTTTTGAATCTATTGTAATACAATTCAAAGTTGCCTCAATTTCAAACATAGTTTGTACGTTGAAGTCAACAAGTTTGTTCTGATGAATAAAAGATCTTAAAATAAAACAGAAATCTGTTTTTTCTGTTATGATACAAATAAAACAGTCGTTTGCAATTGAAATAAAATTTGTAAGTCGAAATCACCCATATAGTCTATTGTTTTAAGGTCAGCAATTTATAAAATGTTTACAATAAACAAGTAATATAAAAACAAAATTTTTTAAAGTCAATTCCTACTTAGGTCAACAAAGAAAAATTTGAGTGTGAACTAATAGTAGGAATTGAAAAAAAAGGATTGCCTGGCAGAACCTTGCCTACTGTGCGAGATTAGGAGGGGGGGGGGGGAAGAGAGAGAAAAAGTTTGTCAGGTTGGGGATTCGATCCCACAACCTACAGGACGGGAGGAGCCCGCGATATCGCAGTGCTACCGTTTACGGAGCAAGAATAGGGAAATTACTATTCAAGAGCAAGAGACGCTCTAGGTCTAAAACTAAAATCGATTAATTAAATTTAATTAATGAATTAATATTTGAAAAAACTGTATTAACATCAAGTGTCATCCACTACAAGTTTAAAAAAATGTATTTGAACTTGAGTGGATGAATAAAAAGTATTTTATTAACGATTGAAAATTTGAACAAGATATATATAGAGAGAGTGTGAACTAATAGTAGGAATTGAAAAAGGTTTTGCGAGGTCACTCCAAATAACTGACCGTCCCCAGAGCAACTCAGAATCTGGAAATTCGTCTTTTGATATACTGTTTGTAAGACATTTATTGTACTGGATATTCTGTTAGACATTACTCATGATGTCTTCCTACATTCCCCTGTTCTGTTTCGCTGAAAGTGTCGGAAATGGGCTTTATGAGGCACCAGATAGGGAAATAAGGTCTTACTTTATAACTTATTTTCTGTATTTATAAAAGTTCAACATACAGAATAGAATTGTGCAATGCTGCACAAGGACATAGGTTATAGGCTACATGCTCACCTGAAGGCCATATCTTCGAAGGACCGCGTGTCTTGGGGTCTCTTGCTGGCAGCCTGAGCGTAGTCAGATAGGGCCCTCGTGACAGGGTCTCTCACGACCAGCAGCAACCTCATGTCGCCTCCAGACATGTTGGACACCCTCTGGGGAGCATTGGGGGTCACCAGGTACCCGGGCGTTTTCTCCATGGTCAGCTGGCTTGAAGAACTGAAGGGCATCTGAGACCTGTGCAAAAGAGGGAGATATCTCACTTGTAGTTCGTAAATTTCTTTCAATAAAAATCGTTTCAACAAACAAAGAGGAAATTTTTTTGGTATGTTTAATCCGTCCTACCCTCAGATACAAAAGTTTTTATCTCAAAACGATTAGGCAAAGTTCAGTTGAAATATTTTAGAGTCTTAGACTATTTCACACACATCAATGAAGAACTCCAGTCAGTTTCACTGCTGGCCCGAAATGAAAGTTCATTTTCTGAGTAATTTCATGAAACGCTCCAATCTATTCTTATCATTCAGACGTCAATAATCGAATTTAATTATTCCTCATTATTTTGATATGCAACTGCAGTGTTTAACCAACAATTACATTTCATTGCACTTTCTTACAATATGCGATCTTTTAAAATGCATAGACAACTGTTTTCCTTTTTCTTAGAGCCCCATGAAATTAAAGCCCATACACAGTCATTTTTCTTAGTAAAAATTTGCCGTTGTAACACCATGAGATACCCATCTAAGCCGTTACATTGATAGGGGTGGCTTGCGAACTGTTTGGACTAAGCCGTGCTCCAACTCCTAGCTCCCACAGGGAGATCGAATCGAACTAACCCTAAAGAGCTGTTCAAGTTGAATCCGGAGCATTATTTGAATCCGGAGCAAAATTTTTTAACCAATCATAGAGCTGAGCGCTATGGCATCATCCGTCGATTCAGTTTCAATGCTGATGAAAGAACACGTGATACGCCGAACCAATCACAGGCCATTTCAATAATCGTCTGCTACTGAAAAATACACGGAGTAAAAAACACCTGCGACCGTCCACCAATCAGATGCGTTCGACGCTTTCTGTAACGCAAGCAACGTGAGCAAGTTTTCTTCTCGGCGCCAACGGAATCTTTAACGCTGACGCTGATGGATCCAGTGTGAACAGCTCTTTAGAGAGTGAGGGGCGGAAAGCGCTTGTGCAGACAGACAACGCTGTCCTCATACGTTTTTGGGGGGTCAGCTCTGGCGCTGACAGATTTAACTGTCCGAGGATCAAAAAACAAAGATGATATGATCCTATTGACAAGGACTTTCACCTTTTAAATTCTAATGCGATTGCCTTGTGATACTGAGAAATATTTTATGGCTAAGCCATCTGACAATCGATCCAGAGATAGACCAAAACAAAGCTGATGTGATCATATTGATAAGCATTTTCACCTTTTGAATTCTGGCGCAATTGCCTGGTAACACTATGAAATTTTTTTATGGTTAAGCCATTTGGCAATCGAGATGCACAGAGGTAGACCAAAACAAAGATGATTTGATAGTATTGAAAAGGACTTTCACCCTTTAAATTGCAGGAATTACAAAACTAGTGCTGAGAACAGGACAAAATAGAGGAAACTTCTTGAGAAGGCCAGGACCCACACTGGGCTATAGTGCCAGTGATGCTGATGACTTTCTTTTTCAAATATGGCGCAACTCTACGCAGTAAAAGAAGAGCAGTTTTAATGTAATGTATGAATGTACAGTTGGAATGTTGATGAAAAAAATTATTCATTCAATGAAGCGTGGTTTTTTTCCCCTTAGAGCAACTTATCCAGCATCATTCATAATTAGTATGTGCCTTATTCTGCATTGTTTATTATTAGCAGGCCTCTTATCCTGAGCATCATTCATTGTTAATGTACCCTATGCATCATTCATAATAAGCTCGTGTCTTATCCTGCATAATTTATAATTGTTATGAGCCTTATTCTGCAACATCCATATTAGCATGCGCCTAATCCTGCATCTTCCATTATTAGCATACGCCTTATCCTGCATCATTCATAATTAGCGAGCGTCTTATAACCTCATCACTCAAAATTAGCTTATGCCCTATCTTGCACCTTCCTTCATTAGTATCTCACGAGCGCATAGAAGAGGCATATTCAATCTGTGTTTATATGCATCAAGAGATAAATTATCATCTCAACGCAGCTAATGGAGTGGCAAAAAAAAGTCTAGATGACAGAGAGAGATTAGTCGACAGCTGGGTAGCACGCAGCGGCAACGAAAGCAACTGCCGTCGGAGCTTAGCGCATTTCGTCAATACGTTCGTACGTTTCTTTCATCGCGCCCATATGAGCTCTCCGTCATTGACGTCTTGTGACGGGATATCAGATTTAGAGGCTAGATAACACAAGTATTTTTGCTTGTGTGGCATGTGCCATTTTAAAACTATACAAGCAGACATAACTTTACAAACAATCCGAGTTTCTTTGTGTGTGATTCAATGCAGGGAAAGCGGATATATTTAATACCATATTCGCGGTAAAAAAAATAGAGAAAAAGTTATCAATGAAATGAATAAAACGGAATAATATAACTTACGTTAATTAGGCCAAGGGTTACCGCAATATAGATATTTTTAATTATATTTCAAAGTGTTTCGTCATTATTTTAAGAGAGTTGTTAGGTAACTTTCAAGTTTAATATTCCTCGAATAGAATAAAACTGATCATTCCGTTTTTAATTAACAAAGTTTCAAAAGTGCAATCTTTAATATTTTAGCTTTAAATTTTGTTTGCATTTATATCATTAACTACCATGATCGCAATAGCTATATCGATTACGGCGAATCATAATCATTGAAATAACCTACACAACGGAAAAACTCCTGTCTGTTATTCAATACTACAAAAGTTGGGGCACATCCGTGTCATATTTTGCGAATAGTTACCCAGTTACCAGCAGAAACGGCATAAAACAAGTCGGATCTCAGGTTATTTAATTCTTTTATAAGTAATTAAATGATTGATGTGTGTCAAGATTTAAACTGATATAGAAAACATTTTAGAAAAAGCACCTGTATTTAATGACGTATTTTCAAATAAAGAAAACAGAAGTCAAAAATATGTACTTGCAAAACCGTGACCAGAAAAGTGTAAGGAGAAAATATCTGCGAGGCCAGCCGATGTGCCGCCATATCTAGCATAAATGGTCTGTTGTTCATTCCTGGTAGTTAAAGATTAAAAACATTGGCAAGTGGTGCTTCATACCAAAAGGTATAAGAATAAAATTATTTATATTTTCTTGATGTCTGAGAGCCTCTCAATGCTTCATAAAGACCCTTTTCCCAGAATCAACCGCGAGGCAAGAAACTGCAATCAGAGTCACCTTAATGTTTACATTTTACAGATACTAACTCAAGCCTAGGGCACTCGAGAATCACTCCGTAGCAAAAAGGAAACAGTCTCTTATCTTCACCTTGTCAGCACTTCCTCTCCGGCGAAGCACAATGAAAAAGTTACAGAATAAAAAAAGAAAGGTAAAAGCCTATCGTAATTTCCCACTCACAGATTCACCATCGAACGCATTTGCAGGGCAGAGGGGTCCCAGTTTGTCGTCGACCCCCTGAGTGGGTTTACGGCCCTGAAGTGGGTTTACGGCCCTGAAGTGGGTTTACGGCCCTGAAGTGGGTTTACGGAAGTTTACCTTCCAGCGTACGAAGTGCCTCTTCGAGATCCCCCCGCTCTTAACCCCTAGATCCTCACCGTGTTTTCATCAACCCCGTGAGCAATGAAAAGTGGCCTAAAAATAGTCGGGAGATTCACAACGTAATGGTCGAGGTTGAAAGAATGGATTCGTGGGCATCACACGTCGTAGGATTTCGCGGAGGAGGGGGGTAATTTTAGCTCCTTGGCTAGGTGATGAAATGAACGTCGAGTATTTAAACATATATGGAAGTAACCCACCAAAGGGATATTCCTATCTTTGCTTTTTTCTTTTTGAAATTTTATGTAAAGAATTGATGTATAGGGAGTCCAATGGATTTCATCTTAATGATAAATTAGTAACGTCGCCTGCCAGGAGTCGGAATCGAATCCACGGGATCTAAGCTTCGAAGCCCGCGTCCTAATCCCTAGATAAACGTGGCAGCGTAAAGGGACCTCATCTTACGAATACCATCCCTTCCAAATTTAGCGAATTCAAGTAGACGAATGTTACTCATAGAGTTCTAGTCAAATTTATATTGTAATATATCATACATACATTCTTCATTACGACATTCGTGCTCCTCAGTCAACCTACGTACGAGACCCTTAATCTACGGAAGACAACCCCCCCCCCCCCAAGTTCCTGCTGTTATTACATGCACCCACTGCTATTCCTTGAAATTGCAACAACAAAAACAAAGACTACGGTTACAGAAAGGAAATTTATTTGAGAGATGATATGTGGTACAATGAATAAATGATCAAAATTGCAGATCTATAAGTCAAAAGGAAATGTGAAAATCAGTATTTCGTGTGTCCAACTTCAGCAGTTAAAACTTCTTGTACACGGCGTGGCATTGAGCTAAGTCTTTGAAATTTCGTTCCACGCAGATTCAACAGCCATTTACAGTTCTTAAGTTGTGACTGTGGGTGATGACATATGATCCAGTTTTCGAACAACCATACACCAAAAGTGTTCTATACGAGATAAATCAGATAGTTGAGCAGGCGAAGGAATATGTGATGCTTGTTATAGGAATAACAAGGTTATAGGAATTCGCAGTAACGAGTGCCGATCCCTCACTGTCGGCGAACACTGCTCGCAGACATCACCCAATGTGCAAATGTCCTCTAGTGTTGTGCTAACGTTGTGGATGTCGCTGCACGATTCGTCAACGCTATGCATAGCAAATGCCTGGCTTCTCTCTCTTATATGTGCTCCAGATTCCACATGAAGATGCGTCGAACTTTCTGGTCACCATTTTCTTCAAATGGCCATAGTTGTTCTAGCGTTTCGCCTAAAGCGTGCAGCAATATCTTGATGCAACAAGGCAACTTCATTAAACCCAATAATTCTTCCTCTCTCACACTTTGTAAACAGTTCATAATGTTGTCTCGTTTTGCGACGAGGTATGTTTGCTTACTAACAGTTCAATGTTCACCGATACTACGTTTGGGATTAGCTTTTTGAACCCAAAAGCAAGTCTCAAGCATTGATTTTGGAGTTTGGAATCTCAAATAACTTCTGAATCCTCCGATCACACTTCTTTGGATCTTCAGACTGTATTGTGCATGCATCATATTTGCACACGCCGGTGAAATTTTAATCACTTGCATTTGCCATGATAAACTACCTAACAAAATTTCAAGTCAATCCAACTACTCGCTCTTGGTGTTGCAGTTTCAGGGAACAACTGTGTGTGTGTGTGTTTGTTTGTATACACACAATGTATGGTGTATGTATACTTATGTATTTTGTTCTATAAAATCTTTTACGGTCACTCATCCAGCACTGTTTTTGGCTATATCTGACTTCAGGGAGCAAGTAACTTTAAAAATGACTAAATCCATTTAATCTACTTTCTTAAGAGGAGATGGAGGCACAGCAGGGACATAAGTAGAAGGCCTCCTAAATGTCGATTAATCATGTACTATTATAATGGGTTAACCCAAAACGCCCTTAATTAGGTGTTTTTACGATAGTGATGTGAATCCCGCCTATCCCAAAAGTTTTTTGCTGGTTACATACTATTGGGTGGGGGAGGGTACCAAGTTCAGAAATCAAACTTGGCATGTGAGACCTTGCAGGTCGAATTTCAGCAATTTATTCCATTTTCCCGTTTACCTTGCATTACTCTTTTCTTCAATCGTTCCAAAGTTTTCGTATTTTTTTTAATGTTGTGCTAGTCTCACAACTGGGATTTCTTGGAACTAAAAGCCTTTGCATGTACGTTACATAGAACAAGGAAATGCGACTGGAAATTATGTGAAATTTTTAAATGTACTTTCATGCCTTATAACTGATGCGTAAATATGATTTAATACTAACTAACACACACACACACACACACACACACACACACACACACACACACACTCATATGTTTACTGCTGGCCATTAAAATTGCAACACCAGGAAGGAAAGCAAATAACAAAACTTTACTTATTGTACGTATACAACATAGAAGAAAGAAAACATGATTAAATTTGTTGGCAATTTGGGCGTATACAGGATCCGAAATTAGTACACACAGCTGCCGCCTCTGGCAACTAAAACGGCTCTAACCCGGTTAGGCATAGAGTCGAACTAGGCTTGGAGGACAGATACGGGCAAGCCATTCCATGCTGCTTCAAGTCTATGCCACACTTCCCCAATCGTAGAGGTTGGAGAGCAGTGGCAGCCCAGTCTGTCAGCAACCCATGACCAGATGTTTTCAGTGGGTGAGAGATCTGGAGAATGTGCTGGCCAGGGCAACAGTCAAAAATCTTCTGTGTCGATGGAGGCCAGGACACGATGGGCAGCATGCGGTCTTGCGTTATCTTGTTGAAAGATGACGTCTCCAAGGCCTCAAAGACAGGGCACAGCCACCGGCCTTAAGATCTCAGAAATGTAACGCTGGCTGTTCAGATTGCCGACGACGCGAACAAGCGGTGCTTGTGTCGTGTACCCAATGGCTGCCGATACCATCACACCAGGTGCAGGGCCGGTATGACGATATCGAATGCAAGCAGGTCACGTGCGTTCTCCTCGGTGCCTCCAGACACGGATACGTCCATCACGATGCTGCACGCAGAACCGAGACTCGTCTGAAAAGACGACGTGGTGTCACTCCTGTATCTAGTTTTGTCGTTGGGCGCACCACTGTCGCCGCGCGTCTCTATGCTGTAGTGTCAAGGGAAGCCGCAATAATGGTCGCCGTGCAGGCAGTCCGTGCTGCTCCAGACGTCGTCGCACTGTCCGTGCGGATACTTGGCCGTGCTGCAAACAAGCCCGTTTCCTGACTCAAGGTCAGTGATGTAACTGTACGATCCTGCAAGACCGACCTTACAACATGTCTGTCCTCTCGGGCGTTAGTGGCGGGAGGCCGTTGAGATCATGCATGGCGTTCAGTATGACTCTCCTGAACCCATCGATTCCATATTCGCATGACAGTCGTTGGATTCCGACCAATGTGAGTAGCAATATCGTGGAACGATAAACCGCACTCTCGATAAACCACGATCCTGTCGCTATTGTATTCCCACACGTGCTGGTAGCGGTTTCTCCTTCTTATACGAGGCATAACATGATTTTCTCACAAACAACCAACATGCAAATGCGATTTCCGAATGAGAAACCTGCTGCGTAACTTTCCTTTTATACAGAGTTTGAGATGCCGTTTCTCCCTCCTGCGTCGTTCGATTGCGCTTCAATGCTAATCATTTGCATAGCCCACCATCTTTTTCCTTGTATGCGAATTTGACGTTTGTATCATCTCTCCTCCATTGTATTGTAATTTCAATGGCCAGCAGTGTATATATATATATATATATATATATATATATATATATATATATATATATATATATATATATATATATATATATATACATATATATATATATATATATACAGTGGAATCTCGATCTATCGTTTTTCAAGGGACCGATTGAAATGAACGATAAATGCGGGAAAACGATAGATGCGGAAACATAACAAAGCAATATGATCGTTGGGACTGGATAAAATGAACGACACATACGGAAAAACGATGGATCCGAAAACGATCGATCGAGATTCCACTGTATGTATATGTGTATATATATATATATATATATATATATATATATATCCTAATAATATATATATATATATATCCTAATAATGCCCTAGTTTTTTTAACGAGACTTTTATTCTACCTCTAATTCTCAAATGTGATAAATTCATAACTAACGATTCATTGCGTATTATACTATGTCATCATTTATTTTACAGGTATTCATTGTGTATATATTCATTATATATACGTATTATGATACATCGATTGCTTATTATATAATCCTTTTTTTTAAAAGGTAAGATATTCCAAGGTCAAAATGTTGAACAAAAAACCATATTGAGTTAAATAAGCTAGCCTTTTAGTACTTTTAAATATTTATTCTCGTTAAGTTGCGGTTTCCCTTCACTGGAAAATACGGTTAGGGAGGAAATGCCCTAACACATCCCTCTTTTCCGTATGGGGTTTTCGGAAGATGAAATATTGATCTAACTGCCTTGCGGTAATTGTGGTTCTAATGTTTCCTATGAACTGAGGGGGGGGGGGGAGTAAATGAAAAGTACCTAACTTGTTAATTTGATGCTGAGCCACCTGTGGTCGGGAAAATCGCAAGAATTGTTTGTATACGCAGATAAATAATATTGTAGACCTAATTTTAAACTTAAACGGTAAAATTGAAGAGGTTGTATTTTGGTTATAAAGAATATTGATGGTTATAAAGTATTACGACCAATAACATTTTATGGCATTTATATAAATCCTCAAAGTATCATAAAAAAAAATGAAAACTGACGCAATTAAAAAAAAAATGTCAAAATTAGTACGGTGTGAATGTACGAATGCAGAAAATTTAAAAAAAGAGACATGCTTAAAATTTTTGGAATTTTGACAAGTTTATTAAATGAAATTTCAAATTGTTCGAGCATTTTTTGTTTGTGCGCATAATGATCGTTACAAATAAATAAATAAAAATTTAAAAAAATAAAAACTTGCGTGAAAAAAACGTGTCAAAATATATAAAATTTTGTCCCTCTTAAAAAAATAATTGTTGTCCTCTTTTTTAAATCCAACCCCTATGTTTAGATGGTTGAGAGCACTAAGGTCATTATTTATTTATTTATTTATTTATTTATTATTTAAAAAAAAAATTTTTATTTATTATTTTGAAAAAACTTATTTATTTATTTATTATTATTTTTTTAAATTAATTTATCTATTTTATTTTATTTATTTATTTATTTTTTATTTTTTTTTTTTTGGGGGGGGGGGGGTCTACACGAGAGCTGAATACACCAGGACCTATTGCTTAAAGCCAATTCCGAACGGCTACAAGCATCCACGCCCAGGGCCGGGCCGATATATTGTGGCGCCCGAGGCAAGTTTTACAAACGGCGCTTTTTAAAATTTTTGGAGAAACTCTAAGTTATGAATGTATCTCTATAAGAAATATTCTGATTAATAGAATAACGGACATTTTGGGAAAAGGTGAATTTATTTTTAAACAGTTTTGTTTATTTTTTTTTTAAAAAGTAAATAAATTTAAATATAATTTGTTATGTAATAAAAACAATTTCTAAATCATTAATTTTGAGATTTTAAGAAATCTCACCCTCTAATCCTGCCCAAGTCCGTGAGGTAGTGGGATAGAACTATCTATTTAATATATTTCTTGTTAGAACTACTTAAATAGAAAGTTCTAAATAGTACTAAATAAAAGTAAATCTTACTATTAACAGCTGAAGGTAAACAAATGTTAGTTTGTGAGTCAGCAGACACGGGGACGGGCTAATCTCGCGAACCGAGCATAGCAGGATATTGCGACTGGTACGGATGGACGCGGACGGACGAGACGCGTGCACTGGTGCCACCCTCCACTTTCAAAACTTTAAACTTTTTTAATTATTAAATTAAAACCGCCGAACTCAAAAGAAGCGGACAACAGAAACAGATGACATTCCGGGTGGTCCAGCTCCTTTCCGTTTCGCAAATTTCCACTATTTTCATGCATGCAAAATTAAACTTTTTCGCCCACCAATCGACAAATTTTTTATTTCCATGTGTTTTACAACTCTTCATCTTTAAGGATATACACATTTTTATAAAGTTAAAAATGTTTTTCATTGCAAACGAAGCTTTTTCCCCAAAGCAGTTTTCCGAATTTCACGAAGTCGACAATTTTGATGGACAAATAATTCTGCACCTATTAATGTCAGTTTTACGATTTATCGGAATTTGCTAGATGTTCAACTTCCAAAATATACCAAATACAATTAATAAAATAAATGTTATCATTCTAAAAAAGCGTACTTACAAAACTCTCTTTTAAAAATTTTCGCGCTGATCGCCATAGTATCTTAATGTAACTGAATGGGGAGTTCGCAATTTTTCGACTTATTATTTTACTCACTAATAATTCCAGCAAGTTCGTGAAATTTGTTTCTAATTAATGAGCAACTGATGAGGATTCTTCCGCCACCAATTTTGAATTCCTGAGAACTGTCTTTCTATTTTTTAAGCACTCTTTCGCCCATGAGATTTTCTATTTACATTCGGCCATGTTTCCAAAATGAAAAATTATTAGTTGAGAACGAGTCATTTAATAATTGAAATCCAGAAATAATTTTAAAGCACCAGAAATAATTTTAGTTTCAGGAAAGGAGAAGTTAAAACCTTTAGAATTTTTTTCTAATTGATGAAGTTCTTTCTTTGTTTAAAAAGCAAAATTTGAAAACGGAAATTTCAAAGAATTATTTCAAAAGCCAAAAACCAAAATTTGAAAAAGAGAATTTTAAATCATTAATTTTTTTTTTTAAAAATTCTAATGTATTTTTAAAAGTGATTAAACAGTTTTCATTCTTTAAGAAATAAAACCATTTCATTTTAAATCGAAAATGCTACACATCGGGTTGCCACTCAGCTAGTTTATAAATAAATGTTGAAATATGATCAAGATCGTTCAGTTAAGGATATCGTCATCATTGCGAAAATATTTTTCAAATAGTGTACAACAGTAAATGATTGTGTTTCATAGATCTCTCAATATTATTTGTAGAAACGTACAGTTGGAAAATGTATTGGAGGCGGCTAAAAATAACCGTATCAATCAATTTATCCTTCATGGCATAGGTCTCGCAATATCTTTGTCTTTTCAGTCTCGACTTTTTAAAATAAACAGTGGAATGAAGGCGTAGTCTTGAAAAAGCCGCCGTCGGAACGAGAAAAGTGGGCGTTTCTGGGTGCCGCCCACCGGTGTGACACAAAGCTGGCCGACGCCGCTCCGTAACGCCCTCTCGCGGTGTCATCCGTCACTGCAGGCGACAATTTTTCCCCCTTTAGTGTCAAGACATGGCGGGAATTTGTGTTTTGTCGGATAAGCATGTGACATTGGGTTTCGGGTGTTGCATTTCCATGCCAGGATCCAGTATCTCCGACACATCCATTCAGCATTCACAAAGACAGGACGAGCTTGAAAGGGGAAAACCGCCAAGAAAGAAGAGTTGGGGGGAAAAAAAGGTAGAAATTGAGTAATTAGGAGAAAATTTCTACAATTTTTACAGTGCTTATCTATCTTTTACACTATTTCTCAGCATGCGGTATTTACGCATGAACGTCTCAAGTTAGGAAACCCTAGACTTTTTGCATCCGGATTTTTTTTATACTCTTGGTAATGCAACCCAGTTATACAGTTGAAATACATAGTTAAAAAAAAAAAAAGGCATGGCTGCAAATGAAATTTTATATATTACTTTTCATTACTTCTTATATGAAACTTGCGGCAATCACACAGCAGGAACATACGTTTTTTTTTTTTTTTTTTTTTTTTTTTTTTTTAAATAAGCAATGAATAAACACGCAGACATAATTGTGTTTTAGAAGAGGAGTACCTTGTTCGTGTCGACTTTTATCTCCTGTAAGCAAGATATATGTAATCACGGGAGTGCTCAGTAGTTAAAATTTTAAGTTAAGGATGAAATTTTAAGGTAAGAATAACGCGGGTAAAAGAACAAAAAAAATTAACAGTAAAGTTAAAATAAAACAAAAAAGTTAATTTTAAGAGAAAAAATTAGAGTTACAAGTTAAGAAAATTTAAAAGAAAAATTAGATAGGACTAATGATCCACGGAAACAAAAAAGTAATGAAGTTAAGAGGCCCAGCAAAGCAGATATCATAAGAATACAAAAATATTTTTGTAAGTTTTCAATTTTTTTTTTTTTTTTAGATTTTTTAGAGTTTTATGATTTTTTTGTTATTTTTATAATTTTAAGAATACCAGGTCAGGACAACTAGTTTCGAACTATTTAAAACACTTAATTCTTCATCAGGGAAAGGAGCATCAGGAGAGATTAAGATGAAGACTTATACTAATTACTTCGAAACTGGTCACCACTTATTTTTTATTGGGCATATTTAGATGATGTGTGTTCCGGTAATTACTTTTTATCGCGGTATTAGGAAGGCACCCTGGTACCTTAGAAACGTACTTATTCACGGGGATCTGAGAATCGAACCCATTCGGCAACACATTAAAGATCTCGCCTCTAACTCCTACAATAGACTGTATTCAATAAACAACGAAGAAATATCTAACCTCGCCAACTACGATCCAAGATCGTCCTAAGGCCTATCTATAGGCGTCCTAAGGCCACTTTGTTTATTCACCCTAGTCTCCTTCCCCATTCTTTCCCTCCAACCTCTTTTGAATTCTAAATTACAATTACCGGCGCATATTTTTAGCATTATATATATACATATTTTTACCATTAATTGCATACATTGACCGCTGTATTTAATTTCAATGTACTCCGTAGCGAAGTACGGGTTTTCAGCTAGTGTTATATAAAAATCTTAGTGTGGATAATAAAGAAAATTAATAGATTACTTTATATCGACGGGACTGCTTGATTAGTAATTTGACAAGGAACGGCATTTAAAAAAATGAAGCTTTTTTCCACAGATATATTTGGATACTGGGGATATTTTGATAAGGAAAGCACCAGTCTTGAAATTAAGAATACTGGGTTCAAACCTCGGTGCAAGCTGTCAATCGTTGCAGAGGTATGGGACCCTTAGAGAGGGCTATAAAAGATAGTTCGGTCAGGGCCCAATTTAGAAAATTCTTGACTATAAGCACAACTTGGGATGGGGCCCCCCTAACACTGATGTGGGCGTAAAATTTCAAAAATTAACACACACACAAAAAAAATCATGAATCATTGTGAAAGTACCCTTTTACCAAGAATTGGCTATTTGAAGCGTAGAAGCCTAGAACATTATCGAATAACAAAAAGCAATAAAACAGATTAACTTCTTCATTAAAACACCAATACAATGCAACCAGAAAAACTTATTAATCCCTTATATACACTATAACATACATATGATGAACTATACATATGATGAACCAATCAATCAATCAATCAAATTTGAAAGGATATATAAAAAAATTGCTATTAAAAAAGGTAAAATTAAAAAAAATTTGAATTGGGAATTTTTTCTTTTTTTCCTTTTAAAATTAAAATTTTTGAGGGGCCCCCAACATCCGGGGGCCCCTAGGCCCGGGCCTACCGGGACTAATGGAAAATCAGGGCCTGCGTTCGGTAAACCTATGACAAGAATCAAACCAGCATCGCCAAAGAAGAAGAAAAAAAAAATTCAAATATAGGTGGTCAACAACAGTGTTGTTAGTGTCAAAAAGAAAATAGAAGAAAAGTGAACAGTACCGTAAAAAAAAAATTAAATTCTTTTACGACCGAGAATAATGTAGTTTTGAAAGTGACGATGTCTAGTGAAGAGATACATTGTGACGTGACAAAACGATCTGAGAAAGAAAGAAAACAACTAGTTATAACAATATATCTTTATTTGAGATGTTCAAACTTCTCACCGTCATTTCGGTGTCGTGTTTTGCCCGAAAGAATTATTTCTCCTTCCGTTCAAGTTTCGTAACGTCACAGTGTAGGAAATCACGAAAAAACAAATGCGCTTTTTAACCATTTTATTCTTCGCATTAATGTCCACAAGGTGTCTTTTTGTACTAAATCAATGATTTTCTACAACTTTGTAAATCACTTTTTTTCCTTATCTCGTTCCGTTTTCGAGATAGGAATGCTAACTCCGCAGTTTTCCACCAGGTGGCGCGGTAGGTGGTTTCATTCAGTAGCGCATGGCTACTTTACTATACCTAGACACCACTTTTAGCAGCCGTTCCGAAGTTAAGAGGGTGGGAATTGTGTACATATATATATATATATATATATATATATATATATATATATATATATATATATTATTTATTTATTTATATAAGTTAATCATAAAAGTTAATTTTCGTTCTGTAGAATGCCAAAACTTGAAGCCCTCTGGAAAAATAATCACAAATATATCGGCACATTAAGGAAATAAAATAACCTGTTCATAGACAACGCGTAGCAAAATTTCATACCGTTGATTTTTTTAAAATTTTAACATATACTGCGTTTATTTAACTTTATTGGGAATAAAACTGTCATAGGATCAAAGTATTATGCATTGAGCCTCTATCAACAACGTCTGTGCTTTGCAGGGTATGAAATTTTTAAACGATACCACTCTTATTTAATTTTTGTTTCGTCCAAAATGAGAGGAATTCAGAAATAAACCATGCAGTTGTCCCAAACGTAAAAATACTCATTTTAGTATGGAAGTAATTTTCACCCAATGAAATTATTTTCTCTTGCCTTAGTTCTGTAAAAGGGCTTATTTTGGTGAGCTCCTTCAAGTGGCTTAGGTGCTCACTCTGATCTGAATAAAATTATTAGATAAAATAGAATATAAAAGCATCTGCGATGAGCCAGTAACATAGCTATAGAAGGGATTTATGATTACGGTACCTGCCTGTAGTGAAGTGACCATTACCCACATGGGGGTGACATTACGAAGTGGATTTAAGGACATCCCTCTTGGGACGTAAAAATCAGTAAAAAGAAAAAAATAATAATTCCAGTGTATTGTTGAATTCCAGGGTAACTCCCTCCTCCTAGATCAAAAATCTCTCCTATAGAGAATATGGTTGCGCCACTGCCTTTAGGAACTAAGGGCCTATTCACATTGGAGTCCGTTGCGTAGTATTGAAATATATATAACCAATGACAAACCTCCAAACGATTAACAATGAAATTTTTAACGCCCATGATTGGTTTATTTTCGACTCAACGTCATCTTTCCCTTAACGCAACGCAACGGACTCCTATATGAACAGGCCCTAAGACTGACAGAAAAAAAAAGAAATTTCAGTTGATTAATTGTTTAGAGAATATTACAGGACACTTGATTAACTTGCCCCCACCCCCCTCTTCCCAGATGCGAATATTGGATGAAATCGGGAATTTTTTTTTATAAATAGGCAAAACGAAAGCTTTCAAGAACAACTAAAATGAAAATGCCCTCGAAAATATTAGGGATTAAATCTTTAAAAAAAAATATGACAGATCTATTAAAAATACCGATAAAGCAAAAAATAGAGACCCCAATTAGTTGAACATAAAAGTTTTTTTTTTCTTTGGTAGAATGTTCGGTCTCACGTGCTTTGAGTTTTAGGAAAAAAAAAAAGGTAACCTCCGCTTTAAAGTCATTATTTTCCGATATTTTTTTTCTCTCTTCAACCACAGTTTTGAAAAATGGCTTCAGGAAACCCAGGTATACTCTTCAGTTATCACCTCGACTTATGCTGCGGCGTGCGGGCATCAACGACTTACGAGAAGCACTTCCCTGAAAGAAAAGCACAGCCGCATCTGCGATGAACATTTATTATCTCCTCCATCCCGACCCCTCCCATCACTTAGACCAGAGAGGGAGGACTTATCACAACCTATTCTTTTGAGGCTTCACTTTTCCCACAATTCATCCCTTCGGAAAATCGTAATTGACGACTGTTTTCTGCCCGAAGCGAAGTTCGTTGATTTAAAAGCAAAATTGATTCTTTAAGTGGGAAAAAAATATTACGAAAGACATATTTTCACATAGAAATTCTACGAATTGTGGAATTAGCCGAAATAGATAAATAACAAAACTAGAGCCCCCCCCCCCTCCACGGGTTAAGGGGACAAGGGACCTTCAACCTCGAAATTTTTAATTTTCAATTTTCAACTCTATATACAAAATGAGAATAGCTTCTATTCTTTTTGACTACATTCAGGACCCTGAGAATTCAAAATAAAGAATTTTTGGCAGAATAATGCTTGTTTAAGAAAAAAAAAAAAATCAAAAAGTCTAGCTTTTTCAAAATGTTCATGCACATTCCAAATTATTTCAAAACCTTAAATGTTTAAATATACATTAACCGTACATATATAAGCATAATTGTGAAATGATTTTTTTGTATGAATCTAAAGCCATAAATAATAATTTTTTTAATTGTTGTTGTTTTTTATGGTTTTGCTTTATTTCGTGATCTATAAATTTGCAAAATATTTGTGGTCTCAAAGAATAATGCACAGTTTTGTTGCAAACGCTTCAATTAACAATCGTGAGAAATTTGCAAGAAATCAGAAGAAAAGTGATACGCAAGGGGACGTTTTGAAAAATTCTAGTATTTTTGAAGAATTTTTTGAAAATCAGGTCTTATTCTTCCCCAATATAGTTATATGTGAATTCTAAGTGTCTTTAAAGTTGTAGAAAAGAACATTAATTATTCTCATTTTGTATATAGAGCTAAATATTGAAAATTTATAAAAAAGAGATTAAAGGTCCCTGGTCCCCTTAAGGCTGCCGTGTACTGGTTAAGGAATACTATGTACTAACTCTACTGGATTCGCTCACCTCAATGTTAACCTATGGAGAAAATGTGTATGCTATTCACAACTACATAAACGCCGATATTCCAACGAAAATGGTATTTTCAGATAGCCTGAACTTTTCTGCGCCTTGCAACAGGATTCATTTTAGAAATTTCGTCCACCAAAGGAATTGAGGAGCGTTTAAAACACTCTACACCAGATTTCCCCCCCCCCCGATTAATTTAAATTTAAGATATTATTTGCTTAAAAAAAAAACTTCCTGGTCTCCTTCTCCATTTGTAACTCTCCCTCCAACCTCCTCTAAATTCTAAATTACAATTGCCGGCGCTTCTGGTTCTAACCTGTCATTTTTTGATGGATCGACCTCAACACTATCTTACAGATTTTTGCTTAATCGTTTGCCACCGTATCTTTTTTTTAAAATCTGACACATTAAATAGTTGTCAAATTTATATTTATTTACTTATTTATTTATAACTATTAATAGTATTATTTTTATTCATTTATTTATTTATTATTATTATTATTATTTTAACTTTCAAGTCAACACTTTCTTTTAATCCTGAGAACGGAAATATAGCCACAAAAAATTATCCATACCGATGATATTGAGCCCTGCTCTCTGGTGCGTTAATGTATTTATTACTATTATTAGTATTATTTTTATTTTTATGTATTTATTATTATTATTATTATTTTAACTTTCAAGTCAACACTTTCTTTTAATCCTGAGAACGGAAATATAGCCACAAAAAATTATCCATACCGATGATATTGAGCCCTGCTCTCTGGTGCGTTAATGTATTTATTACTATTATTAGTATTATTTTTATTTTTATGTATTTATTATTATTATTATTATTTTAACTTTCAAGTCAACACTTTTATTTTAATCCTGAGAACGGAAATACAGCCACGAAAGAAAAATTATCCATACAGAGGGTATGGAGCCCTGCTTCCTGGTGCCTCGTTAATGTACCATGTCTATGTCTATTTTTTTAAAGAAAAATGCCCCAAGGTGTAAAATATCTTTCGCTACTACGGAGTACAAGTTTAAAAAAAAAAACCACTTTAAATCCGAGTCGGCAATCCTTGGACACATTTTCTCCATAGGCTGACATTGAGGTGAGCTAATCCAAGAGGGTTAGTACACAACAGCCTTAACTGACGCATTTCAGAGCATCTTCGACTTCCCGATTACATCAATGTACCATAAAGGTATCCATTACAGCAAGGGGGTGTCAGCGAGGGAAAATACAAGTAGAACCAACTATCGTTTAGGAGAGGCCCTGCACGACACGAAATAGGATGAGGGCCATATCACATTACGGAAAACTGCTGCGGGCCGCAAGAAAATAGAGCAGATGGGGAAGCGAAAAATATTTTATCGAACAAATGGTTAATTACTGATTACCGTATTTTTCAGACCATAAAACGCACCTTTCTTTTTACGTAAAAAAAAAATCGACTTATAATTGGGGTGCGTCTTATGGTCCGAAGGTAACATTAAAATAAAATGAATATAGTCGATTCCGATTAATTGGACCACCGTTTAATCGTACCAGCCGCTTATTCGGACCATCCGGTTATTAGGACCAAAATGATCGCGTCCCGATGTGGTCCGATTAACCGGAATCGACTGTATTTTTACCATGTTTTTATTAACTTGCTTTCTTGTTTGTGTGTGTGTTTGTCTAGTACAAATCTTGCAATCGATTTTTAACTAACTTCCCGACTAGCTTGACATTTGAAACTTTTAGAATAGCTCAGAACACGATGACAATGCAATATTTTAATACTTTTAGCCATCTTTATTCCATATTTTAAAATCCATTGCGTAAAAATACGAGTAGCGTCTGGAGCCGAAAGTAACTGCGCTACAGGCGCCATCTATTAACGTAATAGTAAACCTATTAACGTAATAGCGAAATTATTCGGGTAATGTGTTTATATATGTTATTCAATAAATAAATGTTTGAAAATTTCTTATAATTGCGCTCTTTATTATGCATTTCATCATTTTCTTTCAAGTTGATGGGATAATTCATCAAAAAAATTTTAAAAAAGTATTTATTAATACATAGAATTGTCAAGTTTATATGATTCAACAGAAAATTTAAAAAGTCTTTTTATCTTGTAATTATTACCATGCTTTTATTAACTCGCTTTCTTGTTTGTGTGTTTGTCCCGTTCAAATCTTGCAATCGATTTTTAACTAACTTCCCGACTAGCTAGACATTTGAAACTTTTAGAATAGCTCAGAACACGATGACAATGCATTATTTTAATACTTTTAGCCATATTTAAGCAGAATTAAATTCATTTTAAGTTAATTTTTTTGTTAAACTGGTGCAGCCATCTTTCGGCCGGGACGGGAACAAAAAGCTAAACGCAAGTTAACTTCCAATTAACTTCATTTTTTTTCAAGTTGATGGGATAATTCATCAAAATAATTTTAAAAAAGTATTTATTAATACATAGAATTGTCAAATTTATATGATTCAACAGAAAATTTAAAAACATGGTATACAAAAAGTTCTTTTTATCTTGTAATTATATTACATATATATATATATATTATATATATTACAGTAAAACCTCGTTTATCTGGATCAGATTTGTAGACTTTTTCATTTAATTTTTCACATTAGATAATAATTTTTAACTAAGATGACAAGACCGTAACTACATGTACGCCAAATATTCGCTTTTTAGTTTGATTCAATGTACAGTTCCTGCATAGATTGCACAATAAATTACGGTAGTAAAAATTTTTTTTGTTGAGTTTAAGAAAGCTTTACTACACTTACCAATTCCTTGTTAAGAAATGATGTGAAAAGTTATCCTTATATTTTTAATGCCTTGTAAACAATGCTATGTAATTTTGTTACAAAACATAGTTTTTTATCGTAATACACGGTAAGCCTGCTTAATTAAGGATTTTGTTCTGCTTATTTCCCATATTACCCGGATTATCCAGATTGCCTATGGTTCCATTTAGTCCGGATAAACGAGGTTTTACTCTCTATATATATTTATTATATATATTTTATATACATTATTTATATATATATATATATATATATATATATATATATATATTTATTTTAATATTTAATAAGTAAGAAAATGAAAATATCTTTATATACCTAACAAAATACAAAATATTCTTTTCTAAAAATCTTCCCATAAATTTGAGGTGCGTCTTACCGTCCGTGGCATATTATGGTCCAAAAATTACGGTATCTTAAAAATTAAATAGATATCAATATTCATTGCTTGTATATTCCTTTCGTAATATTATAAATCTAATTTTAATGTACCGTACTTTTTAGATTTATAATATGCGTTTCCACAAAAGGCTTCGTGGGTCATAGAGTGAATGCTGGCAGGCCGCATATGGACTGCGGGGCGTATGTTGTGCAGACCTGGTTTAGGAAGATATTATTCTAACATTTGGTGTCAAAGCTACGCCTTTGTTGAGTCTATAAAACTAAACTAAACTCATGGCGCAACGCCCGTTGTGGACCAAGGCCGGCGGTGCCCATCTCCGTTTTCTTGACCGTTGGCTTGGAGTGCCATACAGCGTATGGCTCAGTCAGGTGGTCAACCTGACGCGGGACCTGCAGAGTTTAGTTCCCAAGCATGCTTGGTCCTCATTTTATCGACCCACTCAAGGGCATGAGTGGGCATGAGTGGACCTTGCCCAGTCGCACGATCGAACCCTGTACCTGGAGTGTGGCAGCTTGACGCTTTTAACCACCACGCCACTTGATTCTACCGAATAAAATATTGCCACTCAGAGAAAATTAAAATCGTGCACCTCAGAGGCGTGTCCTGCAGTAGAAACACAAGACAAATTTTCTATAGTGATAAAAGAGTTTTAAAAGTCTTCTTTATACGCGTGCTATACGTAGGGCAATTTCAATGCTTCCAAATACATGAAAAAAATCAAGGCAGGCAAAAGCTCCTACAGCGCCTTAGATAATATCATTGCAGAAGAAAAGGAAAGAAGGGCAAAAAAAAATTAAAGCACAGACTTATTAGAGGACTTCCCAGTGGCGAAAGCAGAGGAGTGGGGAGGGCTAAGATAAAATGAATACCTCACTCCTTCACAGAAAGTTTTTTTTTTCGCCCCGGCTGCGTCACTAGGACTATTTATCCGATTCTAAATAAAATGTTTAATGGGGAAAGGAAAATAGAAAATAGGAATCCCTAAGACCACCCTAATACTAGTACAGCTGGGAGAATTTAGGGGAACCGGGACTCGATTATGGATGCTCTAAGATGGTCGTTATAACGCCACCCGAGCATTCGAAAATACAACCATAGGCATTAATCCAACTTGTCAAAATTTCATTGTCGCCAAGAACAAACAAGCAAAAACAAACACACACAGCTACAAACACAGATAATTTACAAATATCTGTGTAAAAAATTACACTGTGTGGTAAAATTTTTTATCACACAGCTACAAACACAGATGTAATATATCTGTTGTTAAAGAGAAAAACACACACAGATATATATATATATATATATATATAGATATGGATGGCTCAGCATTCTTTATCATTGGTGTAAATATGAAAGAAGAATATATGAAAAATAGTGTTCGAAAAATTAGAAATCCCCACACCAACGGTTAATTGAGAGCACAAAAGTCTTCTTTTTTTCCTCCCTCTCATTCTTTCTTTCTTTTCCTTTTTTTTTTTTTTTTTGGCTATTCGAGAACTAAACAGGTATGGTCTTAAGTTGAAAGCTGATTTCTAACAGCGATAAACCTTCACACCTACCACAGAGACGAAACCGCACACTGACTTTCCACGCACGGTCGTTATAAGTTCATTTGGTGAGAAAGCCGTCTTTGAGTTTTTAGTTTTAGAACTCACGGACTTGAACCCTTTCTCTTTCGACTTTCTACCGCCTAATCAGCTTCTTCCATTTCGTCAATCAATTAAATGCTTGTACAGTTCCATAAAACTGCGTTACAGGACTTGGCCTAGGAGCCCCAGCTTCCTGTTGGTCCGTAGGTAAAAAACCTCAGGCGATCAACGGCCTTTGCAGACGCTCTTTATAGGCATCTTAAATCTACAATTACGCAAAAAATTCGTAACTATACTTCGGTCTAACCCATGTAAAACATCGACAGGATAGCGGGCAATCGGTATAATTGTCACTAATAGCGACTTTATCGTTTAAAAAAAGCGAGCATTCGATGCAAATATCATTCACATTTGAGCATCAACGATACTCAAATGCTAGGCCAGGGGTGTCAAACTCGCGGCCCGCGACGAACATTTTGGCGGCCCGAGCAATATATTGGCACACAATAATATACAAGGTGCGCCCATAAAGTAACCGGACAATTTTTTATAAATAAGAAAAAATATTACTCACATTCATATAAATTTCTCCTTCAAAACAATAGTCAAAGAAGTCTATACAATTTTTCCAACGTTTCTTCAAGTCATCGAAACACTGTTTATAGGCGTTGGAACTAACCGTTCGCAAAATACGCGTAACGTTTGATTTAATATCCGAGACGTTTTCAAATTTCTGTCCTTTCATGGATTTTTCATATTTTGATTACAAAGGACTTATTCACCACGAATTTGTTCCTGAAAATCAAACAATTAATCAATATTTTTACAAGGAGGGGCTTTTTCGATTAAGAAACAGGATAAGGCGAGTTAGGAAGGAACTGTTTGATTCTGGGCAATGGTTTCTTATATCCGATAATGCTAGGCCCCATACAGCCATTTCTGTACAACAATATCTTGCTAAGCATTCAATTATAGTGATAAATCACCCACCATATTCTCCCGACATATCGCCAGCTGATTTTTTCCTATTTCCGAAGCTTAAGATGGCCATGAAAGGGCATAGATTTGAAAACGTCTCGGATATTAAATCAAATGTTACGCGTATTTTGCGAACGGTTAGTTCCAACGCCTATAAACAGTGTTTCGTATGACTTGAAGAGACGTTGGAAAAATTGTATAGACTCCTTTGGCTATTATTTTAAAGGAGATAAATTTATGGGAAGGTGAGTAATAATTTTCTTATTTATAAAAAATTGTCCGCTTACTTTATGGGCGAACCTTGTATAATAAAATAACCGACGCAGAATTATAATAAGATAGGAAGAATTCGCTAAATGTTTTTTTTTTAATGATACTTCTCTTTTTGCTATTATTAAACAAAATGCATATATTTATGTTGAATATACTGTAGTTAGGTAAATAAACCTGCGTTTCTATTATATTGATTTTTTTGCGGCCCACCTATAGTTCAGTGGCGTAGCAAAGGGGGGGCAAGGGGGTCTATCATGCCCCGAGCGCCACTCGCAGAGGGGCGCAAATGTAAGATATATATATTATATTACTATATGTTTGCGAGGTGGATGCCCATATAAGGTCTATATATTATATTACTATATGTTTTGCAGGGGAGGGCCCCAATATAAGGTCTATATATTATATTAGTATATGTTTTTCGGGGAGGGTGGCAATATAAGGTATATATATTATATTACTATATTATTTTGTGGGGGGCGCCAATATAAGGTCTATATATTATATTACCATATGTTTTTAGGGGAGGGCACCAACATAAAGTCTATATATTATGTTACTATATGCTTTTCGGGGGGGGAGTGCCAATATAAGGTCTATATATTATGTTATTATATGTTTATCGGGGGCGCCACAAAGGTATCGTGCCCCGGGCGCCAGTTATGCTCGCTACGCCACTGCTATAGTTAAACCTTGTTTGTTTGGCCCAAGGTAGCCTTTGAGTTTGACACCCCTGTGCTATAGGCGGATCGCGGATGTCCGCAGGTTACCGATTCCCTAACGGAGAGACGAATGGCGCTGAGTATTTAAGAGTTATTGTTAGGTTTCCTAAAGGTTACTTTCGAAACAAAGATGGTATTCAATAAACTTAAAATATACTGTTCCCCGTTTTCCGTGATACCACACACAAACGGGAAAATTACAAAAATGCAAAAGGGGCAGGCCTGACACACGCTGGATACAGCTCCTTCCAACAAGTGCATTCGCTGCATACCTGTCCCAACTGGCAATGGGCAATTAACACCAAATCGCATCCGTCTCGGCGAAGGCACGGCAGTGACAACCGAGACGTCGAATAGATCACGCGCGGCAGCTGTTGGGCGATCGTTACCCCGACAGCTGTGCGATCTCCCCCACCCCATGAATTTACCTGGGGAACGAAGGTGGATGAGAAGATGGTCTTAATATTGTGACTGCGGGAGATAACGCAACATTTACGTTTGTCGAGGGGAGGACAACCCCCCCCCCCCCCCCGTACGACTTACCTCAAGAGCCATTAACCTAGTTTCTCCCTCAAGACTCGACATATGTTCAGCACGCTTCAATAACGCCCCGCCGAAAGACATCTTTGATAACGGCGGGACATCCATAAGAGGGTAGCGTGATGAATAGGATTTTCGATGACAAGTCTTCGATTCCAATGATATAAAATGCGCTCCCTTCAATAAATGCTTCTTCTCATGCACAGGAAAATGAATCGGCCTAGATATGTATTGGTGGTGGAGATATGTATTGGTGGTGGTCTCCTCTTTACAGTGTGTGAGAAATTTCTTCGAACATGATGTTTCGCCGAAGAAAGTTATCGATCAAGAAGTACACTGATTTTCATTTAGGCTTTTCCCTTGTTAACAACAAGATCAGACACAGTGGCGTAGCTAGAACTTTTGCCGCCCGGGGCGGTCTCCAATTTGCCGCCCTTTCTAAGTCAATCATTTGGTGGTTTTTATAAATTAATAAACATAAATAAATAACTGTAATTGAGACAAACTATAGGCGGGGAACTTTTTTACCATTGGATGCCATATTTAAATTAGGCAGTAATAAAGGAGGCCGCTTAAGTTGAAATACCTATAAATGCAACTTTTATAAAGACCACAAGAATCTTACGGAGGTCGCAGTTTCCCCACCTATGAGACAAAACATATACCTAATTTATAAAAAAAATTCCATAAAATATGTTTTATTTTATATTATTATATTTATAAATAAAAATAACATTGACTTGACGATGAGGAAAAATATTCGAAATCATATAGTAATTCATAATTCATAGAAATCGAATAGTAAACTTATGAATTGAACAAGTGGTTTTTTACAACTAATACTAAAAAAAAATATGTCGTTCCCCAAAATATGTGCCGCCCGGTGCGGACCGCACCCCCCTAGCTACGCCACTGATCAGACAAACACCTAGGCCTCGCAGAGTCGTTTACCATTTATGTCCTCGTCCTATTCCTGCCGCAAAGCAAACTAAATTGACCGAAAATTTAAACCAGAGCTTGTCTGCATTTCGGGCAAGCCTATCAAGGGATTAAAAAACTAACTGATAAGACATCGACAAAAGAGTTATTGTATACTTCGAGCGTATCTGATTTAGTGTTGGTTTGAACTGTTAATTTTTTTCTCCTTGTCCGAATGCGATGTATCAGTTGAAATGGCATATTTCCAATCTCGAAGTAAAGCTGAGGAGAACTTTCTTTTCAGTATTTCGCTAATCAAAGTTTAGTATACGCATGATTTTGAATTTTATAATCCGCATATGAGGTAGACATATTTATAAAGTGCGAGTAGTTTCTTAAAATTTTAGATTCTTCGGCGGTTATAATTTTTTACAGGACATTGAACTATTGATGTCTTTTGCTGCAAAATTGAAATTGTCTCATGAAATAAATAAATAAATGAAACAGATATTTATAAATAAAATAGAAAAATAAATCGATAGATAAAGAAAATTGAAGAACACATGCCTTGCACTAAAAGGCCTGTTTTTAAGTACTGAAAACATAATTCAAATATTTGCATTTGCTACTCTGTGATTAGAAAATTTCTGAAAGAAAATTTCCCAAACCGTGGGGGGTGGGGGGGAAATAGATTTTTGAAAAACACGCCTTGCATTACAAAGTCTATTTTTTAATGCGGGAAACAGATTTCAAATACATGCATTTGCTTTCCTGTGATTAGAAAACTTCTGAGAGAAAAATTCTCGTATGGGAAGTAATCTGAATTATAAATATGGGAAGTAAACTGTAGCGCGTCTTTATGAGTTAAAGTCTATCACTATTGTAATTATGACTCACTGCTCAGTGCAGATGTGCAACGAAAACAGCAACATAAATTGGTTCTGAGTTTCTAGACGCGAGACTATTTGAAACAGAATAGATCCATTGCATCTGGGCAGGCCCTAGGAATTTTTCTGCCCCGTTCAATTACATATATTGCCACTCCTCCTCCCCCCCCCCCCCAAAAAAAAAAAACAAAAAAAAAAAAAAACACCCAACTGTTTATGACGTCTTAAAAGACGTGATTAAGCTAAACATCGACATGTCTCACCGTAAATTCTAAAACGCAGAAATAGCTAATGAAAATTCTTAGGTTAATGAAAAATGATCATAAACTATACCCGAAATAACTTCTAGGTGATGCAGTTAAGCATGATATCGCCATCTGTGTAATGTTAAGAGCCAATAATGAAGACTAATAAAACACGATTCAGGGTAATTGATGCGTCAACTGATGAAAACGCACTTTTTTTTTTCTCATTCAGTGTCTCCTAATACACATGCGTGGATTTTGCCTTTATATGTCTTTTTCGTTGTTGTATTCGATAAATTTTAAGCTTAAAAATTTTTACGCAGCAATCAATGATTATTCTTAATCAACCAATTTCTTGCTTTTCACACCTCAAATCTTCGAACCTACTCTCGTTTTGATGTTGATACACATAAGCCTCAAATGGAAAATTTGACTGAAAAAGGCCTATATTTTCAAAACTTTGGAATTTCAACTTAAAGAAGAAAAAAATCATGCAGCGTTCGTTTAAACCCAAGTTTGCATTATAATATCCATAACATAATTAAATTTTGATTTTGCGATTAAATACAGCAAAATTGGTACACAATAGCTCTTATTCCTTACAGTACGGTGTACACCTGAGTAGGTTATTGGTTGATGGGCGATACGATCCACTTTTGCTACACAAGGGCTAATTAAACCGGGACCTACAGTTTAAAGACGATTCTGGACGGCTGCAATCACCCATGCAAACAACTGGACTCAAACCCGCGTGGCTGTGGACAGAACTCCAGTGCCCTAGCCATTCTGCCATCGACCATACCTGGGTAGAAAAGGGATGAAAGAGTTTTTTTTTTTTTTTTTAATCGAGTCATGGGTGATCAAATAATAGATATGCAGCATTTTTCGGACCATAAGACGCACCTCAAATTTATGGTAGGATTTTTAGAAACGAATATTTTGTTAGGTATATATAGATTATTTTTAATTTTTTACTTAACTAGGGGATTCGCCCCTAGGCTCGCTCCTCTATTATGGCTAATAGCGAGATACATAGGGGTGATTCTCGGGCAATGTAACAGCTTCCATCCATTTACTGTTGTCACCCATAATGCGAAGGGCGTTTCATCACTGTTCAATTATCAGCTTTAAAATTCAATTAAAAATCGAAAATTTAAGATATAGACTTGAAATGAGGTTTATATGAACAAGAAAGCTTTCAGATTCCAGATGATGTAAATATTTTCTTTGTAAGATAGAAACTCGAGGAGCATCGATATTACATCCACATAGGAGACGATATTTCTTGAAAAACTGTGTTTAATTTTTTGATGAAAATATTAGTCTGTTTTAATATATTTTTAAACAAATGAGGTCTAGTTTGAAAGAGAAATGTCTGTAGTCTTAGATTGTAAAAAGATCAAAATTCTACGATCATTTTTGGCGAGTTATCGTAATCTGAAGATGAAAAAGTGAATATTTTCCCACAAAACATAAAATTTAAAAAAAAAAACTTCCGACGAAGATGAGACATGTCTAACTTTGGTCCCCCCATTTTTCTGCATCCATTGGTATCGCTCTCGACCCCATACCCCCAGCGGTTTTGGAGGATATAGCGTCACAAGCTTTTGACAGCGGCAGCGGGATATATATATATATATATATATATATATATATATATATATATATATATATATATATAATATATATGCAAGGTGTGGCCATTAATTTTCAGGACAGATCTAGTAATTCCAGAAAATATCACATGAAATACATACCCATTTAGTATGTTTCGAAGTAACTCCCAACGCCGTAATGCACTTCCGAGCTCGGCTGTAAGTTTCGGAAACAACTTTTAAAGTCCTCTTTCGGAATGTTCTTTAATGCGGACGTCACCGTTTTCTTGATGGCTGCGACATCCTCAAATCTTGTTCCCTTCAGCAAATCTTTCCATTTTGGAAACAAGAAAAGTCTGGGTGCTAAGTTCGGAGAGTATGGAGGATGCTGCATCTCCACGACCTCATGCTGGGCCAATATGCTGAGGGGAACAAGATTTGAGGATGTCGAAGCCATCAAGAAAACGGTGACGTCCACATTAAAGAGCATTCCGAAAGAGGACTTTAAAAGTTGTTTCCGAAACTTATACAGCCGAGCACAGAAGTGCATTACGGCAGGTGAGAGTTACTTCGAAACATATGTATGTATTTCATGGGTATGTATTTCATGTAATATTTTCTGGAGTTATTAGATCAGTCCTGGAAATTAATGGCCGCTCCTTATAATATACATAAAATGTATATAATAAAATATTCATTTAACTTTAATGTTAACTTATGATTATAAGACACACCCCAATTTTAAGTCGATTTCTTTTATGTAAAAATTGCGTTTTATGGTCCGAAAATTGTGATACTTGAAACTAGTTCTGACTGGTTACGATCTGGCTGTTTTAATTAAGATTGCACTAATTTTTTGCGAATGCCTGGTGTCAGTAACCATCGTCTGGAGATCCATCAAACATCAATAAAAGCTGAAATTTTGCAAAATTAGCTAGAAATAGCCCTCAAATATTCAAGTTATTAAACATGGAGTTATTAAACATGAATGGTATATTAATGAAACCGCAGACTGGTTATTATAGAGTATTCGCCAATGAGTTCAAGTCAAAAGGAAGTTATTTAAAAATTTCTCGACTGAAATGCGAATGTTTTATTTATTTTCGAAATAGTGGTGTTAGCTCTAAATGCGGTTCTAAGCTGAAGGAAAAGAAAAAATAAGTTTCCAGTGTCTCTAAGACATGGCAAATAAATTAAAAAATTCCTGTCATGAAAAGCACACGTTGATGAACGCAGAGTTAGTTATTCGCTCCGAAAATGAGGCACGATCAAATACGATTCTTGATCATTCAATAACACGAAGGAACTGAAATATTTAATTAAATAGCCTCAAAATTCACTTCGGAGTTTTGAAATTAGGGTGAAATCTTCCAAACTTGTGAATTGTGGGTGACCTATAAAGTGAAGGGTTTTATTATTATCATTTTTACTGCTATTCTTTTTTTTTTTCAACACATTCCTACTCGTCCGTAGTTTCACAATTCAATAAAATAAAAACAATCGAATTTTTGGACAAATTTCACAATTTGGAAAGTCCACTGTCCCCTTAATAAACTGCTCTAGCTGGCCATTTTTATTACCATGTTTTTATTAACTTGCTTTCTTGTTTGTGTGTGTGTTTGTCTGGTACAAATCTTGCAATAGATTTTTAACTAACTTCCCGACTAGCTAGACATTTGAAACTTTTAGAATAGCTCAGAACACGATGACAATGCATTATTTTAATATTTTTAGCCATCTTTATTCCATATTTTAAAATCCATTACGTAAAAATACAAGTAGCGTCTGGAGCCAAAAGTAACTACGCTACAGGCGCCATCTATTAACGTAATAGTGAACCAAACATATTACATTTTCATTATAATGGGATAATTTTTATTTATGCCCACATGCTATTTGCGATATTTTCTATATGTTATTCAATAAATAAATGTTTGAAAATTTCTTATAATTGCTCTTTTCCTTACGCATTTCATAATTTTCTTTCAAGTTGATGGGCTAATTGGGGATACTCTCGATTTGTGTGCACCGCCGCCATCTTGGATTTTTCCGCCACGATTTGGCGCGTTTCGCTGGGCGATAATTATTTCGTTCTGGTACCTTCGTTAACCAATGAAATCGCGTCGATTGAACGACGGCATTTTTCTGAACTCCCATTGGAGGGGGGGGGGGGTGTCGGGGTTGCAATTAGCTCAACTAATCCACATTTTTCATAATCCTAGATTACTGTGCACTTGCTAATTCGCACGCTCTGGTTATCACAGCACTCGAGACCGCCGGATTAGTAATCTATCTGCATCTTAAAATGCATCCATCTCTTATTGGTTTTTCTCATCATACTGAGCACAGAATTATAGAAAATGATGAGTGTGCTATTTCTTTTTTGCAGGATTTAAATATTCTTCCACGGGAGAGCGACGAAATGGAGTGCACCGCATGCGGTTCGAAAATGAGAATTTCGCGAGAATCGAGGATGAAGTTTGGTTGGAGGTGGAGGTGCAAGGAGAAAAAGTGTAGTGTGACAGTTAACCCACTGTCAAACACATTTTTTGAACACTCTAAGCTGTCCATCAGGGAAATACTGAGTATCATCATTGACTTTGTTCGCAAGCGCAAGGTTACTGAAGTGCACAGGGACATGTGCGAATGGAGGAAGTACAATGGATTACCCAAAATTCATATACGTAGTGTGATAGATTTTTTTTTCTTTTGTAGGGAAGTTTGTGAGGTTTATGCGTCGCATAATAGTCAGTTACTTGGGGGACTACATAAGACGATAGAGCTCGACGAAACCTTTTTAAGTTCTCGCAAGTATAACAGGGGTAGAAGAACAGCCCCGATGTCAGAGACCATTTTTGGGATCTACTGTCGTGAAGACAAAGAGGGGCTATTCTTCCGTGTAAAGTCTAAAAAAAAGGAGGATTTATGGCCTTTAGTCAAGAGGTTTTGCCACCCGAGCACCTCGGTAATTTGCACTGACTCTGCACGCCAATATGAAAATATTGATGTTCTTTTCCCGTCAGCTATTCACAAAACTACAAACCACAGCATCGGTGAGTTTGTGGGCTGGACTGATCGCTCAAACACGATAAATTCGTTGGAAAACGAAAATAAGCATCTGAAGCTTGCTTTGAGCTCCAGACGCAACTCCAAGAGCATCAGTCAAGGAATGGCTGTCTTTTTTTACCGAAGACGTCGCCTTCAGACAGAGCTCTCTGAAGGCGAGCGAATTTTTAATTTTTTACAGGACTTGAAGGACGTCTATCCAGGTCCCGGGAAACAGGGGAAACAACTTCTGGAGATTGAGCTACCAACCCCAGAATCGGAAGGAATTGAAGATCTTATGCCTGAAAAAAAGCGACAGAGAACAGAAAACATACTGCAAGGTGACATACCGTTTGTTGACGACAATTGGGAAGGATAAAGGTATGTGGAAATTTTTAAAGTCTATTTTTTAATAATTTGTAATATTATGGCGTGCAGTTTTCAGTGCTGGGGGGAAGGGGGGAATATTATATGTGTATGTATATTATATGTGTATATTATATATGTATGAATATTATATGTGTACAAAACAACCCTTCTTTCGTTGCTCCAAGTTTTATTATGATTATTAATAATAACTAACACTCAGGCCTCCGAGTTGCCCTACTAACACAACACTAACTTTCTCTCTCAATTACTATCCTGCTTCTGCTCACTTCTTCTGTTCCTTTAAAAAAAAAAAAAAAAAAAAAAAAAATTATATATTTAAAAAAAAAAAAAAATACTGTTCGTATGTATCCATACGAACCGCAGGGCCCCCACCACACTTTTTCTCCAAGTGATGTAGGAAGTGCCACGTAAGAAGAAATTGTGCCAACACATAGAGGACTAAATAGGGTTTACGGTGCACAGCTTGGAACACGGCAACAGAAAGAAGGCAACAAGGGTACAGTCGGCTCTCCTGGAGAGGCCTTTGGCTCGGAGAAATAAAAAAACTAGTGGACTTGATAGTTTACCCTCCCAGGAGAGCACACAACAAGCAGAGGAGAGGATCCACACGAAACAGCTAGTAGTATGTGCAGTGCATTAAATGTAAGTGCATTTAAATATAAATATTTAAAATGTTTCTAATGTGTGTATTTTAAATGTAATTGTGTGATTTTAAATGCGATTGTATATTTAGAATGTTATTGTATTTTTTTTGAAAAGTTACGATTTTTCATAAAAAATACACGTGGATTATGGGTCCAGCCGAAACCACGTAAAAACAAAGCGCGCCTTGGAAGTTTTACCTCTTGGGTGGTGTGGAAAAAAACTTCAATAATCGAATGCTTTTTTGTAAAAATTTTCTAAGTTTCATAAATTGAAATGGTAGTTTTCATTAAAAATACTTCAATAATCGAATGCTTTTTTGTAAAAATTTTCTAAGTTTCATAAATGGAAATGTTACTTTTTATTAATGCTTTTTTGTAAAAATTTTCTAAGTTGAAATGGTAGTTTTCATTAAAAATACTTCAATAATCGAATGCTTTTTTGTAAAAATTTTCTAAGTTTCATAAATGGAAATGTTACTTTTTATTAATGCTTTTTTGTAAAAATTTTCTAAGTTTCATAAATTGAAATGATACTTTTTATTAAAAATCCTTCAATAATTGAATGCTTTTTTGTAAAAATATTTCTAAGTTTCATAAATTGCAATGGTAGTTTTTATTAAAAATGCCCAAAAAAATCTAAGTCCAACCATTACAAGATTTGTTAAAAATATTTCTAAGTTTCATAATTTAAAAAGGTGGTTTTTATTAAAAAAGCTAAAAAAAATTCTAAGTCCAGCGTTTTGAAAACACCGCTTTTAACACATTGGCGAGATTTTTTCCACTCCTCAAAACACGGTAAAACCGCCAAGTTGGCGCGAAAAAAATCCAAGATGGCGGCCGTGCACACAAATCGAGAGTAGTCCCGGCTAATTCATCAAAAAATTTTAAAAAAGTATTCATTAATACATAGAATTGTCAAGTTTATATGATTCAACAGAAAATTTTAAAACATGGTATATAAAAAGTTCTTTTTATCTTGTAATTATTAATCTTCAAACTAATTTCAATTTGATTTTTTTTAAAAAATGACATTGGGCTTTAAGTAAAAATATGTCCCCTAAAATATTAAATAATTTCTAAGAAGAAAAAAAGGAAACCGAGCGGGGAGAAAGGAAATACATCCTCGTGTGCCAACGAAGACTGGAAAGCTATAACTCTGGAACAACATAATCGCACCGGGGCCCGTCACGAGAAGAGGGGATTCGCGTGTCACTTTCTTTGGAAGAGAATGTCTGACATGAAGAAGGCATCTCGCATATCGGAGAGGGCCTTTTAAAAATACCTCCTGTCTGCGTCGTGGTGACGAATCCCGCGTGTTATCCCCGTCGAAGAATGCTGTCCGTTACGCTCGGAATCGCCGGAACGGGATGCGCTTGTTTACCCTGTAAACCTCCCTCGCGGCGCGTTTTGTCGTCGCGAGGGGTATTGGATGAAGGACGATCGTCGTTCTGCCGAAGGTTCGATATCGGTTTTTGACGTAGACGGCAGCTGCGAAAAGAACGGCACGACAGAAGTTGCGGCGGCGCAGAATTTTGCTGTCAGACGTACGGGGGGAGATTGTTTGCTGCACGTCGTAGGCGTGCATAATCGTCAGTCTCTGGCCTATTTCGTCCTCTTGTACTCTTCCAGTGGGCTCTTAACCTTTTCTTTAACTTTTTCCACCCGCAACCCCTTTTCGTCCGAGAAAGAAAATATTACGCGAGCCCGTATATATACGTAAAATAAATATACAAATAAAACAAAGGTACATAATATAAATATACAAGTAAAACATTAACTGATAACAAATCAAAGAAATTAATGCGAGATAAGATTAGTTCATTTCTCTGTTATATATCCGTAAAGTGATTTTTGATTTTAATTCAACATTTAACTCCTTAACGATCGCATAATTTTCAAGAAAACGGTAATAAAAGTGTCTATTTTTTCAAGAAGGATTCCATTTATTTCTTGATCTGCCACATCTAGTTTTAAAAAAATTATAAATAGTCTGGTGCTGCCATCTGGTATGTAAAATAAGAAATTAATTTTTTTCAGGGTAAATGAAATGGATTATTTTGATCTTTTTGGTGCGTTACTTTTAAACACTCCAGCCCGGAAATATCACGAGCCCGAGAAATAGAAGGCGAAACCTCATCCCGTAATTTTGACGGGAGCGATAAGGAAGAGGTTATATCAAAATAGTTTTCGTAATTATTTTTGCTAACCAGTATAGAAGAATCTGACGTAGGGACATTTCGGGTTCTAGGGACACCCATCGCGAACAGTTGCCAAAGTTTTCGTGACTTCAAAATTCTGTTAGGCTACTCCATATGGGGTCGGGGCCCACGGTTTAAGATGACTTGGCATAGACAGTGAACATGGGACTGAAACGGCCGTTCCACTGATCACAATGCATCTCTATCTTTTTATATAAGGGTTGGAGGAATTTATTCCCTACACTTACCTACACATACCGGAGATCAATTGTAGTTTATCATTAAGTTCGGCGAATTAGTAGAAATAGGAAGATTGCGAGAAAAAAAATCTAAGAGATGTCTTCAAAAGCCTAAAATAGCCATAATCAGTGTCTGCTCAGGGCATGTCTCCATAACTCGAGGCAGGAGTTCCACCAACTGAACTATGGAGGAGTCATTTTTAATGACTTTCCTCCCATATTCCGTCTTTCTTTTTCAAAAAACACGGCCCATATTGTTGCCTATTTCATACTTATTTAATCCTTCTATGATGCTAATGTTTTTTTCGAAGATAAATATACTCGACGCTCGTTATAACGACTCCTTACGCCTCTCTCCCAAAAGGTCATTATAACGAATGGTCGCTGTAGCAAAAATTTGAAAATAACATATTAAAGGAGATTCCATTTGGGACTTACAGCACAAGTCGTTCTATTGGAACGGTCACTATAGTGACCGGTCGTTATAGCGACGGTCGTTATATCGACTGTATTACTCATGTGCCTGTCACTGGTTCTTTTTCTGCTCTTTTCAACGAGCGGGCGCCACTAAAACAACCGTTTGTCAAGACCAGGCATTTAAACCACGAGGTCAATAATCATCAAGCTAAGCTGTACTTCCCAACCGTAGTGGAAAGTTATTTTCAATGACCGCGCAGTAATGCACGCGATGGAAAGAAATTTAAATTTATATATAACAAAGATATGTGGATACAATCCAAGAGGGCGTAAAATATGCTTTCAAGAAAGGTTAGGACTTTAAAATATTTATTGAATCTTACGTCAAAACTGACGCTTAAAGTCTTATTTATTTCATTAATTTCATGTATGCGCATTGAAAAAAAATTTTTTTGAAAAGGAAATGTTTCTCTTCACTTAGTCTTTCGATTAGGTCCTTTTTTTTTTTTTTTTGTTTGTTTTCCCTACGTTCCGCCATTTTTAATTAACAGCCAATAATCTCTCACTCAGATGATGAGGGTGAAATAAGTCGTTTTAAACAATAACAAGCTACAAACATTGATCTGCGCCACAGCCATGCGCTTATGACAGCGTCGGCGTGGACAAATTTGTATCAACCATAAAACATTTGAAAAAGTAACCGAGACTCTCTCTATGAAAGCTTAACGAGGCACTTTGTATCATATTATATATTTGAGCTTATTTAACACATTTTTTTTCAAAGAAATTTGAACCTGTCAATAATTTTTCAAAAAACCATGGAACATGAATTTCGAGAATTTTCTTAGGGTGGCGCATCAGGTGACCTCGCAGATTTTCATACCACTTGTAGAGCCAGGGTTTCCCAAACTATGCTTCCGGGAACACTGGTGTTCCACGGAAAGTTAATAGGTGTTCCGCGAAAACCTAGAATTGTTTTATATCCCTACAAGAAATTCAAGCATGTTTCACAGAGTAATGTTCTAAAATGCCTAAAAATTAAATAATAAATAATTAATATTTTTTCTCATTATTTAAAATTTTATTATGTATTATTACAAAATAAACAAGGTGTTCCGCTAAAAATTTCAGGATTTACGAAGTGTTCCATGGCAAGAAAAGTTTGGGAAACCCTATGTTACGCCATGGGGAATTTTTCCTTTCTTAGATTTCTAATACCAGATTAGACCCCGCATTTCTTTGAATTGTGTGTTTTGCATATATGAAATTCTTTGTTCGAATAGGGAGAGCGCAGTTTCTTCAATTTTAGAACTCCCATTTTTTTCACTATTACACATTAAAAAATCTTATATAATTAATCCCTCCTACTTCGCCCATTCTTAGTATATTATCTCATCTCATAAATGAGTACGATTCTGATCATAGGCGTAGCGTGCTTCTAACTTTTTTTGGGGGGGTTGGCGGGCGGGGGGGGGGGGGGCTGAATTGAATTCAGTTAGAGCCCTCTTCAGCGCATTGACTGCCGGACGGTCCTTAAAATATGAAATATGATTTTTTTTTAAATTGAATAATAAAAAAATTGATGTTTGAGTAGTATCCAAAAGGTATACAATGAGAAAAATAAATATAACATAAATAAAATGAGAAAAAAATATAGCATCGCATTTTTGTCATGGATCATATCATTGTTAAAAACTATGTTAAGGCTAAAGACATATCGGAATCTTCAGTTTCACAGTTTGAAAAAGCGGGAAAAAAAACAACTTTCTTAAAAGTTTTCTGCAATTTTCCGATTTTAACTGAACTTCTATTAACGTTTTAACTTATTTCAAGTTAAGAGGCACGAGAGGGCACGTCCCCCCCCCCCCCCCCCCCCGATGCCTATGATTGTGATTAAAATGAAGCTATGGAAAAAATATTTTTTACCTTTTAGTGATGGTATTGACCCTAAACTAAAAAAACCCTGTCCGGTTTTTTTTTCTCCCCAATTTTTCTTGCATAAAGATAAAATAAAGCATAGCTTGTTTTCAGCGGCTTAGCGAAGGGGGTGTATCATGCCCCGGGCGCCACTTGCAGAGGGGCGCCAAATGGTCCTTTTAACTAATTATATATATTATATTACTATATGTTTTTTGGGATTGGGGTGCCAAAAAGGTATCGTGCCCCGGGCGCAAGTTATGCTCGCTACACCACTGCTTGTTTTTTTTTCCCCACTTTTGCAACTATGCAAACCAATGCAAGTCTCAGCGACATACTCACCGAGGAAAAAAAAATTAAAATTGTCCTGTTGCACTATTTTCATAGGGATAAATCATCCGCCGGTTCGTTTTTCAATTTTGTTTTAAATATTTTTTTTTCGGGCGTGTTATATTTTCCTTCCGACTCAGACAGGATTACATTTTGAGAAAATGTAAATGCCTATGAACTGTTTGACCTCTGCAGCCCATTCGCACTAGATTGTCTCTTCGAGGTACAGGTAGAATATATATTGGAGTACAGAGAGAGAGAGAGATATAAACGACAAACAAACACCTTCATTTGCATCAACACGCTGCACGCGATGGCCGACTTCCGTTTCTAACAGCCGAGTGACAGCTTCATAAAAAGGGATTGGACAAGCATAAGGCTCTCTCCGCGGGAGCAAAGAAAAAAAACTCAATGAAACTCAATGAAACTATACAGCGACGTCATGTGACGTCACACTATAATCGTATGGAAATTTCAGATCTAGCCTTTACTGGCTTCACATACTACAACACGTAGAGGTAAATCAAATGCAAAAACTCCGTAATAATTCAGGAAAACTAAAGTTCGTTGATCAGTTTTCCGAGCAAACTGCAAACATCGAAAATATCATCTGCACCAAGACCATGCACATATGACTATATACGCCAGCATGGTAAGATGTTTCAACCATAAAACATTCGCATAAGTAACCGAGACTTTTTCTTGTCTGTGGAACCTTATCGCGGCACTTTATATTATACTATATATTTGAGCTTATTTAAGACATTTTTCCAATGAATTTCGGCCTATTAATGATAAGACCGGGGAACATTTTATTCCTGGAATTTTCTTGGCTTGGCGCATTAGTTGACCTCGCACATTTCCATAACCCGTGTTAAGCTATGGGGAATTTTTCTTTTCAACATTTCAAACCACAGATTAGCAAATGCATATTCATGAATTCTGTATTTTGCATATGAAGTTAGATGTTTAAATACAGAGCGTGCAGTTTGTTTAACCCCTTCCATACCACCATATGTATATGAAGATTACATGCAAAACCAGCTTTTCGGGCATTTAGATTTAAAATATCAAGTAGAAGTTTTCAGATAAATGAGATGCTTTTATTCATATTAATAAGAAGAGATATAGGTATCGATATTTAAATCGATATATATATATATATATATATATCAATATCAGTATCTAAATCGATACATATAGAAATATAACGATATCTATATCGATTTATGCGAAAATTACATAAAAGAATGTACAGTTTTGTTACCTTTATATATATCAATATCTAAACCGATACATATAGAAATATAACGATATCTAAATCGATACACATAGAAATATAACGGTATATAAATCGATACATATAGAAATATAACGATATCAAAATCGATACACATAGAGATATAACGATATCAAAATCGATACACATAGAAATATAACGATATCTAAATCGATACATATAGAAATATAACGATATCTAAATCGATTTATGTAAAAATTACATAAAAAAGTTAATTTACAGTTCTGCCACCAGTGTATCCATACGTGGATCCACTGGTACAGAAGGGTTTAAGATTTAAATTTCCGGTAGTTATTTATTTTTTACCAAGTATTTAATTACTAAAGTCTCTCAAAACAAAATTTTACTTGCTTTTGAAAAAAAAAATAATTTGAATTAAAAGATTTTATAAGCATTTTATTATAGCGTAGTTTTTCGAATTTTGTAATTTTCAGAAGTTAACGTTTTATAGGGTAAATAAAAGTATCGACGCTAGAATACTAAAATACTAATACCAGGAGAGAATTTCTCATAGCTGAACATGGGGATTGATCATCTTTGAAGTCACCTGATGCGACGTCTTAACGGGGTCTTTTTTCAAGAGCGGCTAAAACAGCAACACTCATCCATTATGCAAACTGCTATTAATTTATCAAACGAGTCTATGGAGAAAAGTTGATGGCACACCCGTGCAAAACGCATGCCGATGAAAATGCCAAACGACGTAATAACTGCCTTTTGGCTTTTAATTTTAAACCCAATCATCTCTTTGGCTTTCGGGATATAACTGAAAGTGCTTCAAACCGCAAAAAGATAAATTGCCACAAATTGCCCGAGTAAAACAGAGTTCAGCTACTTTAAATGAAATGTCCCATAATGAAATATTCATCAAAGCAGCGCTAATCTTGGACTACTCTTCATCACTTGCGGTTAAGGATAAAACAAATGATACAATGCACAGAAGTTCTGAATTTTAAGCACAGGTGTTGTTATGGAAACACGTTCGGGCTATCCTCCTTCGGCTGTCATTTATACGTTGGCGAATATTTGGCACAAAATAATTCTCGACGAATGTTATTTGGCGCCGATAGCACATCTCTAAGATTTAGGAAAAGAAAAAAATTTTTTTTTTTCTCTTACAGATTTTCGTAATATTAACTAAACCACCCAAGGCTAATTTGGTCATCTTCTGTCCATACGTTATGCAGAATTTAAACAAACTGGCTACCATTGAAGAAAGGGGGATTTTTTTTAGTTAGTTGAATAAAATACTTCAGTGACATGACTTAAAAATAAATATTTTGAAACATTTCTCGAAACACAAATTTTAAATATTTTAAATACGAGAATTGGCATTTTTTATTTTCAAAGGTTCTCCTGCCTGCAGCATTTTGGTTGATTTAACATCTTCCAAAATGCTCAAACATTTTCCTTTCTTCCTCTTAGCGCTACATCGCAAAGTTAAAACCGTTTTGTCTGGAAATAAATTTTTTTAACCCCAAACAAGAGATTTTTCACTATTAGACGACAGATGGCAGCAACAACATTTGAAATGACCTCGACATTTCTCGTCAAAAGTTAAGCATAAATGTACTATGCAAGAGCAATCATAGTTATCATTGTCCTAAGAGTTATCACTGCTCTCTCCCGCTTGTTGCATCAAGGGCAAAGTGTTTGTTCTACTGACAGTAAAGTGTGCAAAGAATGGAGGGATAGCACGATTCGAGCTTCACACAACAATTCGTAATTCCCTACTAAAAATTACCCTCTTGCAATGTATTACCTCCAAAAGTACAAGATATGCTCCTCCTTGCAAAACTACCCTCTTGCATTGTATTACCTCCTAATACAATGCTGGACATTGCACCATCGAAAAGTAAGAATCAAACTGATAATATGATACTGAATTTACCGGAGTATCTATCGGATGGTTATTGATTCCCGCTGGTCTTTGGTGTAGTGAATATCTAAACCCGTTGGCAACCCCTGAAAGTGATCTGAATCAGGGAAATATACACGGATGCTGCTAAAAAGAAACAACAAAATCAACTGAAATCACTGGAGGGAAAGAAAAGAACTAGAAGATGTTAAAATATATAATTTTCCTGGCGTAAGAATAAATGGCGGAAAATATCATATCTTCTTTTTTTTTCCAACATCTAAGCATCAAGACAGTGCATGGCAGGTTAATTCAAATACACAGGGTTCCCACCTATATCCGTTACACCCCCCCCCCCCCTTAACTTCTAAACGGTGACAGCTTAGGCCATAAAGTTGGTGTCTAGGTATAGTCAAAAGGCTATGCGCTACTCGATGAGACAACTTACAACGCCATCTATCGGCAAATTTCGGAATTAGCGTTTTTATCTGAAAAACGGTACGAGATACGGGAAAAACGTCAATTACAAAGTTGTTCAGCATCATCGATTTAGTAAGAAAAGACACATTGCGCACATTAATACTTAAAATAGAATATAGAAAATGAACATTTGTTTAGTCACGATTTCGAAAATTGTCCTGTCATAAAGAGTGGAAGAAAGAAATTGAGACACTTCCCTATCGTCAGGATCATTTATTTATCTTACTGAAAATGCTCTCCATTAGCACTATACACATTTGCAATCTGGACTGGAGTTCTCGCTGCACATTGTGCAACATGGCATGTGTTACGGAGGCACAAGCGTCGTCATTTTTTACATTTTGTTTTGAGTATTAATGTAGGGGCTTGGGGTGCCTTGAGTGGATGACAGATCTGTACTGTTTGTCCGGCATTCTCGAGCCCCACAGCAATGGAAGGCACCGGACCTGGGAAATTAACCATCGTCTGCGTATTCAGGTATTGCTACGTAGGGGCTGGTCTTCGGGTGTCCATGGGCTGATATGCGAAAGCAGGGGGGCCGAGGTGTCAATAGAATTGAGTATTAATGTGCGCAAGGTGTGCGCAACAACTTCGTAATTGACTTCTTCCCTGTATCTCGTTCCGTTTTTGAGATAAAAACGTTAATTCCAAAATTTGCCGATAGATGGCGTTGTAAGTTGACTCATCGAGTAGCGAATAGCCTTTTTACTATACCTAGACACCAACTTTATGGCCTAAGCTGTTTAAAAGTTAAGGGGGGGGGGTGTAACGGATATAGGTGGAAACACTGCATAATTCTTTCAAGCTGACAAAAATTTAATGTTTTGAAAAATGAAAGTTATTTTCCAAAAGAAATAGTAACAGAATCTACAATCACCGAATACATCCCTCCATTTGAGGTAATAGTTTCTTCAAAGAACAAATATAGAAATTCTGCCGAGTTTTATTAAATTATTTCTCGCTTTTTTTCCGGATATGCTTCCCATATTTAATTCTAATAAAATTTGGCTTTACCAAAATTTCATATATTTTTTAAACATTAAAAAAAATCAGCTGCACACTGTTGAAAAATTAATAATGCATGGAGTATGTACTGTGCTTTTATAAGTGAAAATTTCATACACATTTGAGTTACAGAAAGTAAGGAATAAAGCGATATTACAAAATCAAAAGTGTAAAACACCCCAGACCCCTAAATACCCCCTTACCCGCTGGAAGAGAGATTTTGCGTCTTTAACGCGTCGTTATATAGCTAATTAAGGCCTAGAGATAACACGTACTCTCTACGAAAAGCAGGAGCGTTTCTCCCTAACCAGATCAGTAAATCATCTCTCAGGCGAGGAGGAAATATAACCTTGATATCTAATACGAAGAGACGGACATATATCACAATCCCGCTATGAGAAAAGAAGTGGATAACAACTCTACTCTCTCTCTCCCTACAAGAACTGAGAGATAAAAAAGTATTTCGGTTTTTAAGAGCCTTTCAGGAGAGAAAAAGCACCGTGATACACAGAGGACGGGTTGATTCAAACGATCTCTTTCATTCTTAATAATCATGAATGAACCGCGGAAACAGCATGCGGTCAGTCTTTTACGACTTCGTTGAGACTTTGAAGAGTTTATATGGAGTAGAACTACTTCAGGTATTTGACGTTTGTACATATATAACCGTTCGTGACATGTTATTGAGCGACCCTGCGTGTCAGTGCGGAGTTTCTGAGATAAAACCAACCAAGGACCCGCAGAATTATGAAATTTACAATGGTGAACGTGACCGCGAACCCGTGGTGTAACGTCTTCGCGCCCGACTAAAGTATTACTCAGTCAAACATATTTGACGTTTGTATATATTTGTATATTTGACGATTGTATATATGTGTATATTTGGCGTTTGTACATATATTACCGTTCGTGACATGTTATTGAGCGACCCTGCGTGTCAGTGCGGAGTTTCTGAGATAAAACCAACCAAGGACCCGCAGAATTATGAAATTTACAATGGTGATCGTGACCGCGTACCGGTGGTGTAGCGTCTTTGCGCCCGACTCAAGTATTACTCAGTCAAACACAGATTTCACATACCGTTAGGAGAAATGTCAGTAGCTCCTAATGACATACGTTCGAAGGGGAAGAAAAGAAAAGCAAGGGGAGAAAAAAAATAAGATTCGAAGCGCAGAACAAACAAACCGTGAGAAGTCTGGGGGCTGCCGAATGTCAGTCCACACTTCGGGTTCGACTGCTGTTTGCTCAGCGAACGATAGAACAAATAAGGTCTCTGCTTTCCTCACTTTGCGCACGGATGAAACAGTTCTTAAGTTTCGGGGGTTTTTAACATCTGGGTCGAAGAAATTTTGTTTTTGAAGATTAAGAGGGATTTTTTCGTAGTTTGGCGATGAAATCGGGCCAGCGATACGTGGGACGAGAGAAAATAAACCCAAGCTCCGCTTTTATCTTTTTTTTTTCTCCCAAAGACATAAAATGGAAGGGAAGAATTCGGAGGAGTGTTTGTATTTCATTCAGATGCGGTGGTGGTCACTTGCTGCTATCTCACGAGGTCAAAAGTACTTCACACTCATCTTTTTTTTCCTCCTTTATTTTTGTGGTGGTGGACGGATCTCTCAGGTAGTGAATACATGGAATGGTAGTGTAGAGTAATTTCGAAACCATGGCTTCAAAATCAACGGAATATTAGTTAGCTTTGAGCGCGGTAATAAACACAGCCTATTCAAGTTTAATTTGTAACGTAGGACCCCTGCATTGCAAACTGAACTTGCATAGACTCAGTTATTCGTAGATATATGTTCTATATCTACGCAGTCATTCGTAGATATATGTATTATATCTACGAATAAGCGTTACCTGTTAATAACAAACACACATAAAGATGACGTCACTTTCGTACGGGTAAATTTTTGCATCTCGATGAATAGCCCCCCCCCCCCCCCCATCCATACTTTTATTTTTTTCTACATAACACAAAAACTGCTAGATTGTTAATATTTTTTTCAATAGAGTTAAAATAATCGTTCAGTGAAGTTGGGAGGTCACGGTGCCCTGAAATTAGTGCTAAGAGAATAAAACAAGTTTAGCTAAGTTAGAGCTTTGCCCAGTTTTAGAAGCCCCTATTCCCTACTTTTATTTTTTTTCTACATAACACAAAAACTGCGAGATTGTTAATATTTTTTTCAATACAGTTAAAATAATCGTTCAGTGGTGTTGGGAGGTCACGGTGCCCTGAAATTAGTGCTAAGAGAATAAAACAAGTTTAGCTAAGTTAGAGCTTTGCCCAGTTTTAGAAGCCCATATTCCCTACTTTTATTTTTTTTTCTACATAACACAAAAACTGCGAGATTGTTAATATTTTTTTCAATACAGTTAAAATAATCGTTCAGTGAAGTTGGGAGGTCACGGTGCCCTGAAATTAGTGCTAAGAGAATAAAACAAGTTTAGCTAAGTTAGAGCTTTGCCCAGTTTTAGAAGCCCCTATTCCCTACTTTTATTTTTTTTCTACATAACACAAAAACTGCTAGATTGTTAATATTTTTTTCAATAGAGTTAAAATAATCGTTCAGTGAAGTTGGGAGGTCACGGTGCCCTGAAATTAGTGCTAAGAGAATAAAACAAGTTTAGCTAAGTTAGAGCTTTGCCCAGTTTTAGAAGCCCCTATTCCCTACTTTTATTTTTTTTCTACATAACACAAAAACTGCGAGATTGTTAATATTTTTTTCAATACAGTTAAAATAATCGTTCAGTGGTGTTGGGAGGTCACGGTGCCCTGAAATTAGTGCTAAGAGAATAAAACAAGTTTAGCTAAGTTAGAGCTTTGCCCAGTTTTAGAAGCCCATATTCCCTACTTTTATTTTTTTTTCTACATAACACCAAAAACTGCGAGATTGTTAATATTCTTTTCAATACAGTTAAAATAATCGTTCAGTGAAGTTGGGAGGTCACGGTGCCCTGAAATTAGTGCTAAGAGAATAAAACAAGTTTAGCTAAGTTAGAGCTTTGCCCAGTTTTAGAAGCCCCTATTCCCTACTTTTATTTTTTTTCTACATAACACAAAAACTGCGAGATTGTTAATATTTTTTTCAATACAGTTAAAATAATCGTTCAGTGGTGTTGGGAGGTCACGGTGCCCTGAAATTAGTGCTAAGAGAATAAAACAAGTTTAGCTAAGTTAGAGCTTTGCCCAGTTTTAGAAGCCCCTATTCCCTACTTTTATTTTTTTTCTACATAACACAAAAACTGCGAGATTGTTAATATTTTTTTCAATGCAGTTAAATTAATCGTTCAGTGAAGTTGGGAGGTCACGGTGCCCTGAAATTATTGCTAAGAGAATAAAACAAGTTTAGCTAAGTTAGGGCTTTGCCCAGTTTTAGATTTTCAAAATGTTATTTCACTCTCTATTCATCATTAAATTTAGATGAAAGCTTGTGGGTTCATTTCAAATTTCATGGCAGCCAACTGGTGGCTGAAACTGGAATATTTTCTTTTTGTTGAAATTATTTGCTTTCCAGAAGAAAAAAAATATACCGCTCTGTCGTATTTGTGGCCAGTAATTCGAGAAAACAAGTAATGTGAAAGATGGCAAATCAACCAAAAATGCTCTTACGAAAACCATTCTCCGATGATTTCTCTCAAAAATAATGATAATTAATTACGGATTGAAATATTTAATTAATTTATCTCAAAATGAACCTTCATTTCAGTGCAGAGTGAAATTGACTTGAATTCATCGTGAATAATATATTTCACAGTTCATCATCATTAAGTTTAGACAAAAAGGGCTTGTTCACATAAAATTTCATTGCAGCCATGTGTCGACTGAAAGAGAAATATTTTCTAAGGGGAAAAAACAAAATACGTTCAAAATGCTGGTGGCTTAAAGAGGCTTTAAGACCAAAATAAAAATATGAAAATATCGAAGTACTATTTTTGTGAAATGAGAAAAAAGAAAAGAAAAAAAAATTCTTTCGGCATCAAAAGTGTTCAGCTAACAGAAACTGTGTCTAAAAATAATTAGAAATAATTGATTAAGAACATTAAATCGATAATAATAACGAATGCATTAAAAGATTTGAGAATCTGATCTCAAGTGACACTATTGTTTCGGTATCTTCTTGGAACAAGCTAATGTTCTTCAAAACTAATAAATAGTGGATGATTCAGTGGGTCATCGGGAATATGGTCTGCCATAAATAACTTCCTGACAATTACTATTATAGAGGAGTAAATAGATTAGATTTTCTTGGTATATATATATATATATATATATACAGTGGAATCTCGATCTATCGTTTTTCAAGGGACCGATTGAAATGAACGATAAATGCGGGAAAACGATAGATGCGGAAACATAACAAAGCAATATGATCGTTGTGACTGGATAAAATGAACGACACATACGGAAAAACGATGGATCCGAAAACGATCGATCGAGATTCCACTGTGTATATATATATATATATATATATATATATATTATATATAATACATACATATATATATAATACATACATATATATATATATTATATATAATACATACATACATATATATATATATATATATATATATATATATATATATATATATATATATATATATATATATATATATATATATATATATATATATATATATATATATATATATACAGGAAGACCTTATTTGAATAGTGGTCCAACTCCACTTTTAAAAAAAATGGAGTTAGCCTCCCTTTCATGATCATACAAGTCATTTCTATCTTACTTTTAAACTGGTACACCTCCAGCTTATTTCTGCTGCCAACAGCTACTGCATTACAAATCAGACTTCAGCAGTCATTTCTCATCACTCATTAGACTTTAAGGCTCTGTATCTCAAAATTAACAAGAATGGAATTGGACCACTATTCAAATAAGGCCTTCATATATATATATATATATATATATATATATATATATATATATATATATATATATATATATATATATATAATATATATATTATATAAATATATATATATATATTATACCAGACAAATTGAAAAACCAGTATAAGCCATAAACCACTACAGCCAGGAACCAAAAACATGAAAAGATAAATGAAAAATATGAATAGATAAGTGAATAATAGGTTTTAGACAGTATCTTGTCTTCAGCGGTGCCGATACTGTCTAAAAACCAATGGATTGGTTCTAATAAGTATGATATGGGCAATAAACATACTTAGACACCGTACAATCCATATGAAACAGAAGAAGGAATAATCAGTGGCTTTATCATAGATCACCAAACAAAGATATATCATAGATCGCCAGACAAAGTGAAAGTTAAGGAAACCACAAGAAGACAGACGTCACAAACATTGCAACCATGGAGCCAATGGAATCACTTTAGCAGACTTTCTTAGGATACTGTTTTATAGGACATAATAACCTAAGTTAGACATTTATTATGACTAAGAGTTATTTATTATTTTAATTACACTGGTTTTATTTAGTTTTTAGTAGTTATTTAATAACTTTAATCATTTAGTTTTGTATTACTAATTATTAGCAACAGAACATGCTATTCATTAATTCTAAAACAACCAATTATGTGCTTGGAAAGACTATCAGGGTAATAATTACGTTTTAGCACTACTAACAAATCTTTTCTATGATTTATATATATATATATATATATATATATATATATATATATATATATATATATATATATATATATATATATATATAAAATATATAAATAAAACTAATTTCTCCGAAAATCTCCAACATGAATCATTTTTCTACCTGGTAGTACATCACCCGTTGCCTTCATTATTTAGAGTAGCACTATTCTAAACATCTTGCTTTCTCTCGTAAGTATGAAATAACGTTTCGAGACTAAACCTACTATTTATTTAAATATCTTCATTTTTTTCCCTTGCAAGGCTGCTATAGATTCTGACGAGGCAAATTTAAATAAACGTATCTAACAAACCTACAATTACTTTTTCCTACTCCGAACACATTCTTAAGTACACTAGTTTATTCTAAGAAAACTCGGAAAAAATTTCTTGGAATGAGTAGCGTAGCGGAACGTTATGAAGCACAGAGCTCAGAGATACATTGAAAATGACGCCAACTCGCCAAATATAGTTTCCTATAAAATGTCACAACTGAACCCATTTTGTACGTTGTAACCACTAAGCAGTGCTTCATTTTTTTGACGTACGCCAATAACCATTTACTCATGGGACTGATCGTCACGTGTTATATGTGCTGCCTTTTTTTTAATCGTCCCTCCCACCCATTTATAAAGAATACTTTTGTGATTAATTATATTGTTAATTTATATTAATATATGTAGTTTCGTAGGTGTAATAATAGTTTCATAGACTGAGTCTGCAATGGGAGAGTTTCTGTAAACTAAAAAGAAAACTGAAAGTTTCAGTAATCGGCGAGCACAACTCATACTTCATTATAATTTAAATAGAATCCAGTTTATTTCAATAAGCTATTAGAGAGACCCGCAAAGGAACAACTGAATCTGTTTTGAGGGGTTGAAAGGGATTAATGAACTTAAGTTATTTTTTTTTTTTCAAACTAAGTTATTAGCTCCGAAGTTGGGGAAGGGGGGGGGGGTAGGATTATTTTGACCTATCATTAAAATCTAGGTTACTCAGGAAAAGCGTTTCATGGGGTTCATTTTTAATAATAAAACAACATACCTCTATGTTATTTGATCATCAAAATATTGCCTGAGTAGCGGTAGATTTACATATTATAACTATAAAATGAACTCGTCTTTTTCTACTACTGGTGTAAGAACAATATGCAAACTATTATAAAATAAATATGTGACGCATGAAACCCATAATATAAACAACGGAACAGTCTACGAACGAATAACGAAATATTACAAAAAATAATTACAAGATATAAAGAACTTTTTATACACCATGTTCTTAAATTTTCTGTTGAATCATATAAACTTGACAATTTTATGTATTAATAGGTACTTTTTAAAAATTTTTTTGATGAATTATCTCTTCAACTTGAAAGAAAATGAAGTTAATTGGAGTTAACTTGCGTTTAACTTTTCGTTCCCGTCCCGGGCGATAGATGGCTGCACCGGTCTACAAAACAAAATTAACTGAAAATGAATTCAAATCTGCCTAAAGATTGCTATAAGTATTTAAAAATGCATTGTCATTGTGATCTGAGCTATTCTAAAGGTTTCAAATGTCTAGCTAGTCGGAAAGTTAGTTAAAAGTCGATTGCAAGATTTGTAAGGGACAAACACACACACAAACAAACAAGAAAGCAAGTTAATAAAAACATGGTAATAACACATAAAACAGATAACTGAAAGCAAAACAATAATGTGACAACGAGTATGAAAATTTTTCATAGAATTACATACGAGGCATAAAACACCAACGAGTATTCAAAATATTGATACAATTATAGGTAACACGGAATGTAATAACGTAATAAAATAGCAACAAAAGCTAAAATATTGATAAAACTGTGCACATACGGTAAAGTAATATAGTAACAACGAATATCCATAATATTGATTAAATTATGCGTAACACATAAAACCTATAATGTGCCTATATGTGCACAGTTTTATCAATATTTTAGCTTTTGTTGCTATTTTATTACGTTATTAACTACTATGTAACATTGTCACTACGAGCAATAAAAAAATGTTGAAAAATTACTTATATTACGCTAGGAAACTGTGAAATTTTAGCTACTCCAAGAAATTAATAGATGCAATAAATTTTGTTATCAAAACTTTGCAGATGTCTACAAGTCTTGATTCAACAAATCTTTCTGTTCTACTTCTCTTTTCATTAAAAAACATAAAATAATAAACAAACACACACACACACACATATATATATATATATATATCTGTGGCTTAGTACAAGAAGTGCCTAAGTCAGTTTTCTCAAGATGACTTTGTTTGCTTATGTCTCTTTAAAAAAATATTATTTTCAGTGTCAGAAGTACTCAAGTCTGTTCGATGCTTCATAAGTGTTTTCTAAACCATTGTACAGACTTGGGTAATTCTTATATTGAAATTAATATTTTTTTAAAGAGACATAAACAAACGAAGTCATCTTCGAGAAAACCGACTTAGGCACTTCTTGTACCAAGCCACAGATATATATATATATATATATATATATATATATATATATATATATATATATATATATATATAATTCAAATAAGTAATACCCCTTAAATATTGTCTGCGACTTTGTCTGTAAGTGATGACCTGATAACACCATTGTGAATCGATCTAATAAAAATATCATCATATACTAACTGAAATGTATCGAGAAGTATGATAGTAAGCATTTATACGGCTTTTTTTAAACTTTCAGAATAAAGATACTGATTCAAAACGTAAGCGTTTGAAAACTAGGCATAAACATGTAAGGAAACCTGTTTACTAACACCAAACTGTAAATTCTAGTTTACGCTCCATGGAAGGGAAATGGGATAAACAAACACGATAAAAACAGATCTTTTACTCGGGTGGTATCAGTTACGGAAAAGGCTTTGTATACATTTTAAGTTGCACCATCCTCCGAAGGATGGGGAGGTGTTTATAGCATTTTTCTGGGAAAGATACTATTTTACGTTTTAAGCCAATGTTGGAAGAAATCAAGTTTACAGCGACGATGCAGGGAGACCGTATAAATGCAGCTATCAGATAAGCGCCATATCATGTTGCCAAATCTTTCCCCAAATTGAATTGCAACAAATAGGGAGCTAATAAAATGGCTGTAATGTAGTTTTAGAAATAATGGTTGTACTAAAATAGTTTCTAAAATATTTTAATTCTAATTAAATATTCCATATCTACAATATTACAATTTTTTAAATTTATAATTGAAATTATGAGCGTCTTTCGAATCCCATTTTATTCCTTAACTCGTCAACCAAAATCATCTGCGAATTTTGCGCAGTTACACTTCTGTACCCTTCAAAACATAGATATATATATATAGACTACAGTCATTCAACTATATAAAGGAACGACATATCCTGATCAGAATTTTGTTATCACGGAAACCAACTACTAAATAATTCAGCTAGACATAAATTCAGTTTAAGAAGCACGGGGCTGTTTATACCACTAGGCAAATAAAGTTGAGAATTTCAGCTGTATTCAGTTTAAGAAACGCGGAGGATAAAAGCTCTATATACAAGTAGGAAAATGCAGTTGGGATTCCTAGTTTTATTTGTCTTGGTATACTTTATTTGGTATACTTCGTTAGAGTGGAGCACTAAATCGAGTAAAAACTCATGTCATAGAAGTTAATAATACTTTTATTAACTGTCAGTGAACAAATTAAACATGCGTAAAGCAAACATAACTCGATACATAAGATTACCTGGTGAATAGAACCTCCAATCAGGTGGCATTAGCAACAACACAACACATACTTTTAACAATTTCACAAAATCTAATTTCTCCACATTTCTGTGGCTCCCTGCGGATTTATACCGATCTTCAGTGAAAAATTTTGGCCCAAAGAACGGGTAAGAAATACAACAGTATTCAATTTAAGAAGCGCGGGGGATAAAGGCTGTTTAATCCAGGAAAATGTAGTTGGGAATCTTAATTGTATTCAATTGAGAAGCATGGAAGATAAAAGCTGTCTATACAAGTAGGAAAATGTTATTGGGAATCTTATTTGTATTCAGATTAAGAAGCGCAGAGGCTGTTTATACAAGTAGGAAAACGAAGTTGGGATTCTGAGTTGTATTCAGTTTAAGAAGCGCGGAGGATAAAGGCTGTTTATACAAGTAGGAAAAGAAAGTTGGGATTCTCAGTTGTATTCAGTTTAAGAAGCGCGGAGGATAAAGGCTGTTTATACAAGTAGGAAAACGAAGTTGGAATTCTGAGTTGTATTCAGTTTAAGAAGCGCGGAGGATAAAGGCTGTTTATACAAGTAGGAAAACGAAGTTGGGATTCTGAGTTGTATTCAGTTTAAGAAGCGCAGAGGATAAAGGCTGTTTATACAAGTAGGAAAACGAAGTTAGGATTCTGAGTTGTATTCAGTTTAAGAAGCGCGGAGGATATAGTCTGTTTATACAAGTAGGAAAACGAAGTTGGAATTCTGAGTTGTATTCAGTTTAAGAAGCGCGGAGGATAAAGGCTGTTTATACAAGTAGGAAAACGAAGTTGGGATTCTGAGTTGTATTCAGTTTCAGAAGCGCAGAGGATAAAGGCTGTTTATACAAGTAGGAAAACGAAGTTGGGATTCTGAGTTGTATTCAGTTTAAGAAGCGCGGAGGATAAAGGCTGTTTATACAAGTAGGAAAACGAAGTTGGGATTCTGAGTTATATTCAGTTTAAGAAGTGCAGAGAATAAAGGCTGTTTATACAAGTAGGAAAACGAAGTTAGGATTCTGAGTTGTATTCAGTTTAAGAAGCGCGGAGGATAAAGGCTGTTTATACAAGTAGGAAAACGAAGTTGGGATTCTGAGTTGTATTCAGTTTAAGAAGCGCGGAGGATAAACGCTGTTGTTTACACCACCGGGTAAAAGATGGGATTCTTAGCTGAATTCAGTTTTAGGAACACAGATAAAAAAGATTGTCGTTCATATAAGCGTGGGATAAAGTGTTTTGGTCTCTTCGCTTAGTTCAATCTAAGAAAGTCATTGTGGCAATATTTTCTATCAGCCAATTTTCAACTCCAATTTTTTTTTAAACACAGCACAGACGGAAGCTCAGATTGGGAAAATCTGCCAACTCGATCTACGCATGTGGGCGAGAATATGCAACGAGTACCTGACTTGCAATCTTGCCAAGTTCTGCATACTCTACCCGATTCACACTAGATCTCCAGAGATTATAATAAGTGATTCCAAAGCGTAACACACCAGTGAAAAAAAATTTACGACACTGTCAAAATTCTGTTACACCGAAGTTAATTTTTTCTCAACGAAATTAACGCCTATCCCCTCCTGACATACTAATGAAATCATCGGAATTAGATTGAGTCGCTGGCCGTCATCAGACGAAGACTCGCCAATCGTGACTGGAATAACCATTAAACGTTTCTGACATCGACAACCCACCCGTGCGACATCCAATACCGTTTCACGTCATTTCTATGCAGATGCAGTTGACGAATGCGTACCCGGTTATTCAAATGAGAAGTGTCACGGAGCAAAAATCTACCCTCTATTAGCGCATTGGCGTATGAATTACGCGTCAATTAAGACACGGGAAGAAAACTATCCTGGACCCTTGGGACGACCACACACGATCGTACGGGAAGCGACGCCGCGTTCCGTGGAAATGATTAGCAATAAATAGGAAATTACGTTTTATGACAGTTTCAATTAAAAACCAGTCAGACACGTAATGGGAAAAGATGAGCCGAGGGAGGGGGGGGGAGATTAGGTAGAGGTGGTCTCTTGCAGATAGAGATAACATGACTTCGTATGTATACTAAGAATGTGTGAGTCATTATAAAAAGTATAAAAGAACAAGGTTGCAGAGAACACCTAATGCGAATTTTTTTTCCCTTAATGAAAAGACGCGTTTATGGACTAGCTTTTAATTTTCTAGGAACTTAATTAAACTCGGTAATTAAAAGTTTGTTAAAAATTTGAGGAAAAATTGCGGGAGATATATTGCAGCAGGCGGTGATGTGCGTACAAAAAGTTGCTTTAGTAAGCCATTGCTTTAGTAAAGCCACTGCTGACGGGCCTCACCACTGCAACCGTGAAATGAGGAATATTTTTAGGGGTGTCTGAAATCATCTCTAAGATTTCTAAGATATTCAGATAAATTAACGCTGGTGCTTACAGCGGAGATCATCCGTGCCAAACTACGGGAAATTTTCCTCTATCTTTATCGAATCATAGATTAGTAAATATCTTTTTCGAAATTCTGTTTTTCTGCATTTGAAACACAATTTTAAACACATTGCAAGTGTTTTACAAAAAACTATTTATTTTTCTTTAGTTTTTTTTTTCCAAAAAATATTTTTCGTTTGGTAACAATAGACATCAGTAGTTTAAAGTTCTGTTAGAAATTAACTTACTGATAAAAGTCTATATATATAAAACAGTTCCGTAACTGACTGACTAACTGACATACAACGCACAGACCAAACCGCTGGACCTAAAGGGCTGAAATCTTGCATGGCGATTCTTCTTATAATGTAGGGGTGCACTGAGATTGAAAAATTCTTCTTAGATTTTTTTAAAATTAAATTTTTAAGCTGCTTTTGTAACTTTTTTTTAAAGTTTGCATTTAAAATAATAATTTGAGGGTTATAAAATTTATATCACGAGAAAGATCCTAAAAATTCCTTTAAAATGAAATCTTTTTCGAATCCTTACCTCTATTTTCTGATTTTTGGTGAATTCTTAAAGATTAACTAAGCAGAATTTGGTTTTGGTAGTGGAGTACCTTGGCCTGACGGCTTTATCTCCTGTAAGTAAGATAATTGTTATCACGGTGGAAGTGCTCATTAGTTAAAGTTTAAAAGAAAAATTAAAATAATTAAGGATAAGAATACGCGATTAAGTAAAAAAAAAAAAAAAAAAAAAAGTTAATTTACTAGAGTAATAATTAAAATTAATTTAAGTAAAATAATAAGAAAAAATTAATTAATAAAAATTAATTAAGTAGTAGCATAAACAAGTAAGGAGTAAAAGGCCCCAGAAAGCCAGTATTTCATCGTACAGAACAAAATAGAATATAATTAATTTTTTTTTTCCTGATTTTGTAAGTTTTACAATTTTTTTTTTTTTTTTTTTTTTTTTTTTTTTTTTTTTTTTCAAGTTTTAATATATTTTTCCGAAGTCGTGAACTGCAGTAAATAAAAAAAAAAAAAAAGGCCCGCAGGACCATTAAAGATTAACTTTTAGAATTTAATTTATTAAATACTTATCACGTGATTTCTTTTTCTGGTACTACGTGATATCTTTTTCTGTACCAAATAAATTTATCGTCACGTGCATAACAACTAAATAGACGAAAAAAATATTTTTTTCCTTGCTAATGCGGCAGACGATTGGACATTAAAAAAATATTATAATACAGTAAAAATACAGTAATATTAAAATACAGTAAAAAAAATATTAAAATACAGAAAAAGATATGATTCTCAAACTGTATTATATTAACTGTACTATATTCTTTAGTATGTCCTATTAGATTTAACTTGAATATTTTCTTCTACATTATTTTGTCTGTAAAATATCCCTTACGATTTTTTTATAAATTTATTTTTTGTTTTTTTTTACACCAATTGTATACATTAATCGCCGTATTTATTATACATTATATATATATATATATATATATATATATATATATATATATAAAAGAGCTTGTCTGTTTGTTTGTCCGTTATAGAATCACAGACTGTTTCACCCACCGGGACCAAATTCGGCACATTTAATGTTTAGGACCCGAGAAACTTAACGCAGCAAAAACGAAGTTTAGGGCTCAATTAGTTTTTTAAAAATTAATTTTTTAATGATTTTTTGTGCTTCTAAGAGGTGCGCGTACCCCCTGTGGATACAGACCGTTCTCCACAACATGTTATCAGTGTAACCCCGAACCTATCCCCCCGCGCGGTTATTACCAACCCCTCTTCCCCAGCGTGGGGTAAGAGGGGTAAGAGGGGAATTTTGTATCTACATATCTACCCGGGCAACGCCGGGCAATAATGCTAGTATATATATATATATATATATATATATATATATATATATATATATATATATATATATATTGGGATTAATTGCATACATTGACCGTTGTATTTAATTTGAATGTGCTCCGTAGCGAAGTGTGGGTTTTCAGGTAGTAATCTAAAAACTACCAGCTCTTTAATTCCATATACGAAGGCGAAACTGCCTGGTACTTAATTCTAAAACCTATTCCAAAACCTTTGAAACGCTTAAGAGCTTGTGCAGGAAGTGTAACATTTAAATTTCTTTTCACTGTTGAAATTTTGAGGCGAAGGGTTAATTGAATAATAAAGAGTCTACCAATTATACATTAGTTATTAATTTTCTTTCATAGATAAACTATTTTTGAGTCAAATAGGAAAAACCTGTAAATTTAATACCAGAAAAGACTGTAAATAATGCATCTTCTTGATTTTTTTTTTTTTTTAGATGTAAATGAAGCAACTTCTTCCCGGATTCTTAAACTTAATGAATAGGCATTAATTCTACAATCAAATATATTTTACACAATCATACAATATTAAGAATTTTCTAGTTCTTAAGATTGAAATTCCCCGAGGGTTGATTGGAACGCGAAGCAAGTATGGTACAATTCGATGACTTCATTTAGATAGAGTTCTAAACATATACATAATAAAAGGGTAAATTTTTATTTCCATACTCGTCTCACTTGCATGATGTATGAATTAGAGTTAAATATTTGTTGGGCGATCCAAAATCTACCGCCAGTTTTGGCTTATTGAGGGGTTCTCTGATTTTTCAAAATGGAAAAATAAGAGCGACTCGGTGAAGTCATTAATGAGTTCAACGAACGTTGGGGTGGGCGCATAACATCGTGTAACTGTGGTCGGCAAATGATCATTCAGAGGTTTTCGAAAAGAGCAATTAAGGGAACGGTTGCGAGTAACTACCCTTTCAAAAGGCGGAAAGTATGTTCATTAAAATGCCGATTTTATGTCTGGGAGGTTTCGACATATCCTTTGAACGTTCGGCTCGCAGGAAAGGGTTTTTCGGAAGAAATCGTAAGAAAGAGATTTCCTTTTAGAGAGACTGAAAATAATTTTTTATTACAATTGTGCAACAAAAGTAAAATAATAAAGAAATAAAGATTAGTATTTTTTATATTTTAAGTAAAGATGAAAAAGCCGATAATAATAGCAGTTAAGAAAAATAGTTTTAAAAAAATACAAGTAAGCAGGGAAAAAAATTAACTGACAATAATATTGTACAAATAACAATAATAATGAATAAAAAAGAACAAATGAATTAAAAATAGAATGTCCGCGAGCTGGAAATTTCCGCCATGCTTTTTCTTTCCTTTTTAGATCCGTTGTGAACTTTTTTCCCACACGCCGAAAAGCAATTTTAGACCCCTAAATGCCTGTCCACAAGAGGGGGAAAAAACATGGAACGAGAATTTGTTAAAGTTGTAAAACTGCACGTTACATCGGGAAGTAAAGTGATTAATGAATCAAATGTAGTGAACCACATTGTAATGATTAATGAAGCAGACTCTAGAGCACCAAAATTACTTTTAATTCCGAGGAATCAAGATATGTTGCTAACAAAGAAAGAGATTCAAGTTGAAAACAACCACAAACAAAGGAAACTCCGTACCCAAGGGAATTTCCGTTACATCGGAGGCAACTCGTGTGGATATGAGACACTTTATGTTTTTTATTGAATAAAGAATTACAACAAAAAGTCAATATTATGGTTGTCTGGAAGGTGAAATATTTCGCTTTGAAACGAAATATAAACCTAATAAAAAATTGTACGCAAACTATATTAAACTAGAAGGTAACCCGTCATTTTGACGTCAAAATACTAATAATGACGTCATAATGGAAAAAATATATGAAAGTTAAAAAATATTCCGAATTATCTAACAATATTGCATTTAATCCACACCTTGTAAAAGCAAACCCTTTCATTATTTTTTATTTATTTAGTTTTTCATGCGATTGAAGTAGTAGACTGCCATCCAGTTTTTTACAGCTCACTATGCGATATGAATACTTGAGCTAATTGATTCATTCACATTCAAGCTTGTTTACTTTCAGAATTCATCGCAAAAGTAAACAGATTTTTAAAAACTGTTAAATATACAGCTAAAATCATCCAATTTTTTTAAGTTCTGAATGTTTTATAGAAAAATAGGCTGAACAAACGTGATTTGATGGAGAAGATATTAGTTTTTAGGTAAGAAAAAATTCTGATCCACATCTGAAATTGAAATTAAGCCTAACCGGCTGTTTATTTACTGAGGGCTTCAATTGAAAGATGAGTACAGCCCGGAAGTGTTATACAGAGACAACGGCTATTATATATATAATGTATCATTACACTTTACCCCGAACATGCATTTACAAACAATGCGTTTTAACAATTATATTTAACACAGAGTATTACAAGCAAAATGCTTTTTATTTTGCTGATAAAGAAAAAATATATACTATGAAACAACCGTGATATAAAGTTATTGTTACAAATGTATACTAAATTGATATTTTACTATGATTATATATTTGTAGTAATGGAATAATAAATTTGAATAACGTTTTACGCAATGTGTTACAAACACAATAAAAACTATTTTGTTTCAAACATAATAAAAAGTAATTAAGTTGAACTTCCAAGAACCCGTGGGCAGATAACCCGTTTTGCGGTTAAACCGGGCATCTCAAAATAAAAAGGATAGAAATAAAATTCAAGCTGAGGGATATTTTGTTAACGCGGCACATACAGAGAGGAATAGGTTCAATATCAATGAAAGTTTTATTACTATTTTAATGAAACCCTGTTAATGTAACATGTTGTTCATTTAGTCAGAGCGACAGTTGACCTCACAAATCTTCGATCCCAATTTTAAACAATGGGAATTTTTTTTTCTCAGTGTTTTTCAAATCATATATATGTATGTATATATATATATATATATATATATATATATTATATATATATATATATATATATATATATATATATATATATATATATATATATATATATGTATGTATATATATATATATATATATATATGTATATATGTATGTATATATATATATATATATATATATATATATATATATATATATATATATGTATGTATATATATATATATATATATATATATATATATATGTATATACATATATATAAATATATATATATATATGTATATATGTACATATGTGTGTGTATATATATATATATAGTATGTATGTATATATATATATATATACATACATACTATATATATATATATATATATATATATATGTATATATATATATATATATGTATGTATGTATATATATATATATATATATACATATATATATATATATATATATATATATGTATGTATATATATATATATATGTATATATATATATATATATTATATATATATATATATATATATATATATATATATATATATATATATATGTATATATATATATGCATATATATATATATATATATATATATATATATATATATATATATATATATATATATATATATATGTATGTATATATATATATATATATATATATATATATATATATATATATATATACATTAATTCTTGGGAATGAGTTTGCAAATTCATATTTTTGAATTCTGTTTTTGCAAATGAAGATACACTGATAAGTTTTTTTAAATTTAGAATTTTTCCGTAATTAATTTCCTACGGTCCTTAAAGTATGGACATTTATTGCTACAAAAATAGAATTATTATTCGAAAATTCTTCGGCTAAAATGAAAAGATTTCTGATAAACATGAATTCAAAAATATTCCTTTGCTAATCTGTCATTTTAAAAAATACTGACAAGTAAATTGCCGGTAGCTCAATATGGAGATTGAAGATCTGCGAGATCAAATGATACACCACTTAGAACCTATGAATAGTTAATTTTGACCGTAAGCGGGACCAGTTTTGAATTACATGGGCTTTCCTTACATTAATTTACATGGACAAACAAGATTTCAGAGAATTAGAAATGAATATTCAGTGTTTACATCGTACTGGGTATACGTTAACAATAATAAATTAATGTTACGTTGCATAGAGTGTATTTTAAATTTTTAAATTTAGAGAAACACACGTTCACATACATAGAAACATTATATAAACACGCAATATGTAATATATGTGTAACTGACGATTACAAATGAAAGCTAAGCGAAGTATTTAAAACTCCTTTTTCGGGAAAAAGAAACTGAATTCTACGTATATGTTTTGTATTAACTTAATAAAATTCTAAAAATTGGGACAACAGCAAGAAATGAGGGAATTGAATTCCTTTTCCAGGTTTGCTAATGTACCAATTTCTAATCGTGCTTACATATAACTACCGTAAGGCAATCGTAGAAAGTTCAAAATTTAAAACACTCAATGGGTTGTTTTTAATATTATTACACGGCTATATGATTGAGTTATCTTAACTTTTTTGATTTTCCAATCACACACGTGCATTAACAAGCAAGGAAAATTGTGAGTTCCGTGTATTTAGGCAAGTTAAGGGGACAGTGGTCTTTCAAAATTATGAAATTTGTCCAAAAATTCGATTTTTTTATTTTATTGAATAGTGAAACTACAGACGAGTAGGAATGTGTTGCAAAAATATTTTTTTATTTCTGCGATTACTTTCCTAGTTATAGGCATTTGTATTTAATTTAGATATTATGTGGTTACTAATACCAATAACTTTAAATGTGTTTTCCTCAAAATAAAATTTCTCGTGTCATACGAATATTCAAACTGTTCCGGGCGCATTTCTAATTATCGTATTGCTTTGAAATTTAAGTTTTATATACTTAACTGTATATCAAATAAATTTTATTGAAAATAATTATGCTTCGTAGCTCAGAATTTCTAAATTTTGTACTTGAAAAGATGATTTATAGGTATTTTGCGTCATGAAAATGGCTTTCACTGTTATTATTTTTTTCTCTTTATATTTTTAATGAATGCTTAAAATAAGCAATAAGTTTCATTGTTAGTTCTATAAGGTATCCTGTAAATAAAAATTACCATATTATATGCAAAAGAAATGCGCGCGAAACATTTTTAATGAGGCCAATTTTTGATATAATTAATAATTCCAAATCATAAATTATTAATATTTCATCTTTAAATTTTAACCACTTTTACATATCTATGGTACTAATCACATATCCAAATTTCAAGCAAATCCATTCAAAACAAAAAATGTTAGGTTTGAAGGTCCACTGTCCCCTTAATTTGTTATTAATAAGTTAAGTAGGCAGTAGGTACCACTCTGATCGTTAAAGGAGTTAAAAGATAATTTGGATAAGATTTATCTTCTCTGAATTCCTTCAGAGAATATATAATTCAAGCGGGTATATAATTTACTTTACAGAGACTGAAGCACTGCCAAACTTTAACAACAACCAGGCTCGTTCGTTAATGGAACCCAGACCTCCAGCTTGCCGGGCAAGCCTGCTGATTACTGTACCAGGGGAAAGCCATGAAATAGTGAATATTGTGAGGAATGGAATTCGAAAAATGAGACTTCCTAACATCGCTGCTATAGAACTCCGACCTCGATACCTAGAATCGTCATATTCCATTCCAGGCTGATATATCTGTCCCATTGGCGTTTGCCAGGTGACGGCCGAATGGCTAGGGCGCTGGCAGTAGGTTCAGATCTTGTGGGTTCGAGTCCCACTGTTGGTATGGATGTTTGTAGCCGTTCGGAATCGGCTTCAAACTGCAAGTCCCGGTCTAATTAGCCCTCGTGTAGCATAAAGTTGACCGTAGAGCTCCAAACAATACCAAACCCATTGGCGTTTGACAGTTGGACTGCGGACCGTCATATAAATTGAAATCCTTTAGAAATTTAAAATTTTTGGTCGCATTCTAATAATAAAGAGCATATAAAATATTTATTGCACATTTCTGGCAAAAATAAAGGCTTGTAGGTTCCGTGAAACACACCAATCACATTTAAATGGTCTTTTTTTTACAATATTTTTGCTCTTAAAAAATTTCTATTTTTATTTGCATATTGAGAATAACTAACCCATTTATTGCAATTTTTTTGCATAAATTAGAGGTTTTAGCTCCCTCAAAATGCTTGAATCGTACTTTTAAGGATATTTGAAGGATGCTTGGAACCCTTCCAGATCAAACGGTATGTCAAACTTAAATAAAACAGCTTTTCCGCCCACACGACTTTGACATTTGTACTCGCACATTCTGAATGCTTCTGAAATCAGCATATTTAATGCAAAGTTTAGGTAAAATGAGTGCTATTAAGGCGCCGTGTAATGCATCAATCACATTTTTAAGGGCTTCGGAATGGCTCTGGGTAGCCTGCCAAATCATATGGTTTAGGACGCTTTACTAATTACAGCTCTATCGTCGCGCACAGCCTTAAGGCAATAATGATGGGCCTCGTTAAGTAACATGAGCCCCACTAAAGGCGTATCATCCAAACCGCACGAACACACTTATTTCTCTCCCCGACAACGGCTGTGAAATTTTTCGAGACACTTCTCACGCGCATTAAGTCATTTGTAAGCTACTTTGGCCGCTAATAACCGCCGCACCGCAACACGGTGAAGGTTTTTTTTTTCAATCTCCTGATGGTGTTGTGACAGCTAGCTAAGCGTCCCTGCCTGCCAGCCAGAGTTTTAAAAAGAGATAAATAATAAAAAAAAGGGGGGACCTCCTTTGACCCGATGCCAACGCGTGTGTGAGTAATCGGTCGCGTTGCTACATTTCAGGAGCTCTTTAAAATAATTTTATTATTGCATTGCAGATGCTTTTTGTTTCGGAGTGGCAAGCCTGAGTCATCCGTTTTTCTCCTTGGAGGAACGATTTCGGAGATCGTGGTGGGTGAAGTGTTCGATCACGGGGCGCCGCAGACGAGAAAATAGCTTTAGAATATTCGACATGGGTTGGCATTTCGCTTCCAAGACGCTTGTGAGCACCGTAGGAGGGGAAAGTGTCATATAAATAAAAAATTAACCCCTACTCCAATAATACGCATTGTTCATAGTTTCACCCTTCACCATTGTTTAGGCGTTTGGCCGGGGGGGGGGGCGGAGTTGGGTTGGTGTGGCTTGCTCCCAGGGCGCCAAGATTCGTTGTGAGAACCAGTGGCGTAACGAGGGGGCAGCAAGGAGATCTATCATGGCTATTTGGAGCCTCTCGCGAAGGGGCGCCAAAAGGTATCCCAAAAGGGCGCCAAAGTGGCATCGTGCCCCGGGCGCTACTTATGCTCGCTACGTCACTAGGACCAAGGCGTTTGGTAACGGAGAGCGCAACTGTGTCTCCTGGGGGAGTGGGATCCTCTGAGAGAGTCACCGTATCACCATCAAGGTTCACCATCAAGGTTCTTGTCACCACTTCATGCAGTCCGGCCTGGAAACCGGGCGATGGCCTGGGTTAATAGTGACAATGGACGTTGGGGCCTCGACTTTCGCCATATGGCGTTATCTCCTGTTGCTTCGTTTGTCCTAAACTTACTCGTACCTGTGATACTCTGTGCGAGACGGGATTGCGATGTGCCGAGTAAACGACTGTCTTCAGGTTCTACGTTTGTCGCATACATAATCGGTGGAACGACATATTATTTGTGATTGTCTAGGCATTTGTGCTCAATGCATTGATGACCGCAGTTCCCTGTTTACTTAATTATTCTACTGGATTACTTAATTATTCTACTGGCGACTGAATCTGTAGACACCATGAAACTAACCCATGATAGAAAGGATCATCTACAGTAGGGTTTCCCAAACTTTTCCTGCGATGGAACACCTCGTAAATCCTGAAATTTTATCAGAACACCTTGTTTATTTTGTAGGGTATGTAATTAATAACACATAATCAATAATTTTTTTTAAAAAATGAGGAAAAAAATATTTATTTAGTATTTAGTAATTATGCATGAATACTTAATTTTTTAGACATTTTAAAGCATTAATCCGTCAAATATATTTGAAATTCTTGTAGCCGTTGCAGGATATAAAACAATTTCAGGCTTTCGTGGAACACCTATTGACTTTCCGTGGAACACCAGTGTTCCGCGGAATATAGTTTGGGAAACCCTGTTTTACAGTCGCCGAAGAATAATCTGCATGGCAAGATTCCACTCCTTCCAGCGGATGGGCCAGGAATGATGGCCGAATGGCTCAGTTGCTTGCATTCGGTACCAGAATATGCGCGTTAGGATGGACTGTGGATGGTCTAGAACAGGGGTTTCCAACTTACAAGTGTCCAAGGGCCGCAATCGAAAACACTTGTCTAGTGGCGGGCCGCAATTTAATCAGGACCATACCCAGGACTTTTTTTCTCGAGGGAGGGGGATTTGGAGGATTTGTGTATAGTATGTACTATGAAATTTTTAAAAATTCGAGGATGAACCTCCAACAACGACCTTGATTATAACTGGCCAACTTTCGTTAAATTACACAGACACACACAAAAAAAGTCAAATAAGAAGTGGGGGGGGGATGAAATAGAACATGAGTGGACACCCTACTTTTCATGGAATTCGAGGAAAATCAATCTTTTTTGTAAATGAACAGCATTTGAAAACAATAAAGATTTTTACAAAAACATTTTTTGTTAACTAAGAATATCTAAATTGATGCTGCAAATTATTTTCCTAGAAGTCTTCGCGGGCCGCGAAAAAGGCACCGCGGGGCGCCAGTTGGAAACCCCTGGTCTAGAATTACGAGAATCAATTTCGTCACTTGAAAAATTACATTAGCTTCACCTAACTCATGGAGTTGCGCACTTTTCTACGCAATCAACAGCTATGTTTTTGGTGAGGAAACCGCTATGAGGATGTCAAGTCCATGGCGAATACGATGGAAGTCGACACTGCCTTCTCTGAGTTACGTGGTTTCTGAGTCTCTCGTCATCTCACAGGAGGTGCATGTTGTTCCACAATTCGGGAAACTACAGGCCTTCATAAGAATACCCTTGTTAGGCTACGGGGAATTTTTTTCTCAGTATTTTTCTGATGACACTCGAATGGATGCATATTTTTTAAATTCCAGTTTTTGCATATGAAAAAATAGATGTTTAGATAAAGAGTGCATTCTTTTTCAAATTTCGAAATTTATAATTTTCATTTTTTACACGAGGCTAAATAATTGATGACCCTCGCTAAAAAAATCCTCCTTTAAGTGATAAGACAAATATTTTTAAATCATCCTTATGAGCGAAACAAAAAATTATTCAACTAGACGTATTGATTTTGTGTAGATAGATTAAAAGCCGAACATGTTATTAAATTTTGAATTTTAAATTTAAAATAAATTCCTAATTGTTCGAATTTTCTCATATGTATAATGATCTGTATGTAAAAACGCACTTAATGGAAAAATAATCATAAAATGTACATAAAAACATATATTCTGTAACGGACTCCCTAAAATGTTTTTTATGCAGGTCATACTTCAGATACAGAACTATTAAAATAAAATCTGAAGATAATGACGGTCTAAACAAGTGATAAATGCTTGACTAAAAGAACAGTAAATAAAATATTAACACGATTGATTTTATTTTTTTTAAAGACAGCTAAAGTCTGATTGACACAAGCCCACAGACGTGAAAAATAAACATTCTTCATCTATTATTAGAAACAGTTAAGAAAAGAGGAAAATTAAAGAAAGGAAAAAAAAACTTGTTATTCCTCTTATCTGAGCTGACAATCAGATGCTAAAAATCTGGAAGACATCGTAAGGCTAATTTGGCAACTTTTAAAACGAGGTGTCAAGCGAAACCAAAGCACCCTACTTTTTGAAAAAAAAAAAATGAAAAAGTGAACGTAGCTACACCGATATTTATGAAAACTGACATGGGCTGAAAATTCCCCTAAACACATCGCAGATGCGAGATTTTATGACACACTTGGTAAAAGTTAATGACGCAAAAACGGCGGGAGCTATCCTGCCTGTTGTTGTGACAGCTCCGGCTCGGAATAAAGACGGATCCCGCGCCCTTCCTCCTTGACCGGCTGCCAAGGTTTTTGCCTCGCTCTCACTGTAACTTTCTCTCCAGAAGCCGTCCGCGGCGATGCTGGGTCGTACATTTTGGCGCGAAGATTCACGGCTTGTTGAATAACTCTCAGCTGGAGTCAAGAAAGGCGTAAATCAAGCGCGTAATTGCTTTCCCCGTGTAATATAAAGCGTCGGCAGAAATATAATTATCGCCTAGATACTTGACGTTTTTATTCGGGTCCTGACTGAGGGATTTTATTGAAGGTTCCGTACCAAAAGGTCGATTGGAAGCTTATAAGCCCCCTCGACAAAGTAAAGACGAATAAACAGGAAATCCAACGTAAATAAAGCACAAATAGCACAGTGGCGTAGCGAGCATAACTGGCGCCCGAAATAATATAGTAATATAATATATATACCTTATATTGGCGCCCTCCCCGAAAAACATATAGTAATATAATATATAGACCTTATATTGGCATCCACCTCGAAAACATGTAGTAATATAATATATATAGACCTTATATTGGCACCCCCCACAAAATAATATAGTAATATAATATATATACCTTATATTGGCGCCCTCCCCGAAAAACATATAGTAATATAATATATAGACCTTATATTGGCATCCACCTCGAAAACATATAGTAATATAATATATGGATCTTACATTGGCGCCCCTCTGCGAGTGGCGCCCGGGGCTTTATAGACCCCCTTGCCCCCCCCCCCTTTGCTACGCCACTGAAATAGCAGTAAGGTGCAATTTTTCCATACGGCCGTTTCGAAGCTGCAAAGGAGCTTCTTCATCAGTGCAAAGAACTTAGCGGAAGCTCAAAAAGCCGAAAATTCCTGTTTATTCCTCGAGTACAAAGGTTTTGTCTTTTCTTTTCAAAGTAAAGACGTTTGTATGTTATTCTGCGAAGGCCACAGACGCATCAGTTGACATCGAAACTTTTAAACTCCAATCAGTTGTGAATCAGCAAAAATGTTTTTAACCCCAAATTATTGTTATAACAGCGGTTCTCGTATGTACTCTTTGGCTAAGCTTCAGACAAGACTGTGAGTTGACATCGTAGAATATCAACGATTACGTAAAGCTATTCGAAAAATTTATTCAGTCATTATTTATTCAGTCATAAGTCAGCGAAAAATTTTCTCTCGGTATTTTTGCAATAACGGATTAGCAAATACATATTTTGTAGTTATGTGTTTTGCATACGAAGGCAGATTTAAATAAAGAGCGTGCATTTTTAAAGATTTTTAATGCTTTCAATATTTAATTTTCTTGTAGCGCATTAAATTATTGATGTCTATCGCAACAAAAATGAGACTATTTCTCGAAAAAATTGAATTCAAAGAAAAATATCTATTTAAAAACATTTTTTCTCCAATACGGCAGCACATTGCCGCGTTGGGGTCTTTAGACATTCGTTCACTGATCACCGCGAAAGTTGTGGATTTCTTGTAAAGGGGCAACAAACAAAAACATGAACACTACATTTAAAGATCTGTTATGAAATACAGAAAACAATATCTAAAAATATGAATTTGCTATCTTGGAACTGTAAAAATATTGAGGAGAAAATTTCCCGCAAAGTGAGACTGAAGGTCTGTGAGGTCAACTAATACGCCCGTTTTAAGACATAATACCGAATTCTTCGACTTTCCAGACTCTTCGAGTAGGCCCAATGCATACAAGAAATTCGCAGTCGAGTTTGATAGAGATCATTTCGACAGCACAGATAAACAAATTTAGGGACATATCTTGAAATGCGCACTGCATAGCAGCATGAGTAAACAAAAACTAATGATTCCTTACGAAAGACTGAAAATGTTCCAGAAAACAGAACCAATTGGTGAAACTTGGTTGTCTAATTCAGTGGTCCCCAACCCCCGGGCCGCGGACCGGTACCGATCCGTGGATCAAATGGTACCGGGCCGCCCAAGGAACATTAAATTATTTCCACTTTATTTATTGTGGTGTATTTCTCATTGATTTAGCGTTCTAGTGAGTTAAAATGTTAAATCGCTTTATGTTCATTTTTTGGTGTTACTATATTTTATTTTGAAGGCATGTTTAAATACAATTAAATTAAAATTATTAAATCAAAACAATCTAAAATATAAACAATCAACATCCCCCCCCCCCCCCTCAGCGGGCCGCGGTAAAATTATCAAACGTTGACCAGTCCGCGGCGATAAAAAGGTTGAGGAGCACTGGTCTAATTCATCATTTATCTTCCATCGTAAGTTATTTCACAACTAAGGCGTCGATGAAGTAAAAAAACATTGGAAACAAAAACCGTGGTCGCTTTGCGGTTAGAAGAAAATAATAAAAAATCGGGAATAGTCTATCCTTCCATTCTTCCTTTTTTTCAAAGTATTTTGTTTTTCAGTCTCTATGACAACGTTTTCATAACTAATTTCTATAATTTTGAAATTTTTGTGTCCCATTACGTGATCCTGTAATCACTCAAATAAAGAGTCCGCTACGTTGACTGCCTACGTTAAAAATGCCATTTTTTGACTATTTTGGTCAATTTTATTTTTTGCAAGAATCGTGTAGTTCAATCTTTCCTCTTTTCAAAACCGTTTCGATTTTCATTCTACATTAATTAGAAGCAGAGTTATAGCTATTTTTAAAAACATCGTCTGATACAAAATTGAAGTGACACACAACTTTAAATGCGTTTTTCTCAGAATTATGTTTTTTAGCACGAATCTCTACCGTTATCATGATATCTCACATAATAATGCATATAATTTGATAAAATTTTCAGGAAATGTTTTAGATGCTATTGTTGATGAGATGACGCACAATAATTGATGTATAATAAATAGTTTTTTGTTTGGGGCTGTTTTTATAAGGAAAGGAATGACGAATTGGGGAAAATTTTCATATTGGAACATAAAATTGTCTGTATTATTTTTGCATTTTAAAATTTCTCTTAGATTGAGGGTAATTTTGAAGATAACTGTCATATGTATCATGTGTGAGAAGGAATTTAAAATAGTAGCATTAAAATTTTGTGCAGAGTGATAGGCGTTTTAGCTAAATTTCATTAAAAATTACTTCAAATTGACCAATTTATAAAAAAGTATGGTATTTACAGGCAAGTTTTTTTTTTATATTATTTTTTATTTTTAAATGCTATTTTACCATAAAAGATCAAAAAATCCTTAAAAAAACAATTTTTTTAAAAAATTGGCTCCGAACGTAGGCAGTCACCTTAAGACAACCGTTTCATATTTGAATTGTTGCCTTACTGGCGAAAAAGATGACTATTTTTGATCTTTTAATTATATTTCCACCCATTCTTTTGCATACCATTCATTCCTTTTGCAGCTGAAACAAATACTTCTTATGTTTCATACATAGGGGAGCGTCCTTTATACGATGTTGTCGGGCAGAAGTGTAAATAAAATAAAAAATTAAAGAGAGAACTTATTTTTTCACCATTTTTACTTTTCTGGATTGTGTTGCATAAAATAACTTTCCATTTAAATCGCAACAAAATATTTATATATTCACATGGATTAAAATATATTGAATACACTGAATATATCGTTGTTGTTTCTAATCCCCCCCCCCCCCCCCCTGGCCGGAAGTATTCCAGATCAGACCCACATAGGCTATCGGGCTGAGGGGTGTGGCTCCGGTTTATAAAGGCACCACAAGGGTCGGTGTCCGATTTAGCCAGGTGCCACCTCAATTTTAGCCAATCACCCACATAGGCGACATATGGGGGGATCGTACTCTCTCCCACCCTCTCTGACCTCATAGAGGGAGTTTCCGGTCTACGGTTTTAACGTGCCCATATCCGGCCTAGACACGGAGGTATTTAATGGCGCTTGTCGAGATTCGATCCGAGCACCCTCAGCACCGAGAGCTCACCATTAGGCTACTTCGGGCCCCTTAAATAATTCAATATCATGACTAATTAAATTGCTTTAAAAATTCGAAACTTTCTTTCTGTAACTCTTTAAGATATTTTTTATATTACAGTATCAGGGCCCGATTTAGAAAATTCTTGACTGTAGGCACAACTCGGGATGGGGGACCCCTAACACTGATGCGGGCGTAACATTTTCAAAGTTGACACACACAAAAAATAATCATGAATCATTGTGAAAGTACCATTTTACCAAGAATTGGCTATTTGAAGCGTAGAAGCCTAAAACATTATCAAATAACAAAAGGCAATACAACATATTAACTTCATCATTAAAACACCAATACAATGCAACCAGAAAAACTTATTAATCCCTTATATACACTATAACATACATATGATGAACTACACATATAACTATACATATGATGAACCAATCGATCAATCAAATTTGAAAGTATATATAAAAAAATTGCTATTAAAAAAGGTAAAATAAAAAAAACTGAATTGGGAATTTTCTTTTATTTTTCTTTTAAAATAAATATTTTTTTTGGGGGGGGGGAGGGGACCTAGGCCCGGGCCTACCGGGCCTAATGGAAGTATTACAATTTCCTAGTGTGAGCTTTGTCAATTTTACTATTCAGTGTTAGTAAAACCTTTTTTTATATTCTCATAATTATCTTCAGTTAAAAATAATTTCACTAAATTAAAAACTACACTAACATGTCTAGGTTACTGAGAGCCTAGAATATTTTCCTTCTTCCTCTCTACTACTCCCTATTGCGTCTTCTGTCCTTTCGTCTACAGTAATCAGCGATGGCGTAAAATATTATATTAATTACTTTCTACATGATTTTCAAATGTCCCATCATTGCGAATTAGTGTGAACGCATTGTAATATTGCACGCTAATAGCATAGGGGAAAACCTTGTGACGTAATACCCCCACGATGGTCGAATGTTGTGTCGTCACGAGGTCGTTCGAATGATGACATCGGCAGATACACTTCAGCTTTAGGATAGAATAGATGTAGATTTTTATACGCGATAAAAGGTCCGTACGCGACAAAAAGTCCGCCAAATTTCGAACGAGCTCTATGCTCGTATTATTGATTGGGGTTTTAAACACTTGTATATATGTACATAGTAACGAGTAAACTATTAAAATCCTCTTTAGATGAGCAGTTTTCTTGTTTTATTGAATTAGTTATCTCGCACGCTGAACCACCGAAAAATAGTTAAATGAAGTGTCAATGAAAATTAATGTTAAATAGTGTTAATGAAAATTATCCTATGTTCAGTAATTCATAACTGAAGCTATTAAGCGCTTTTTTTTACAACTGTAACGTTAGGAATTTATGTATAGTAGGGAAATATACTTTAACGAGAAACTTATAAACGACATTGTACTGTATAATGTATTGAGCACAAATATCAAGGAAGCTTGCCTTTGGGCTCTTTCGTCAACCAGTGATACATCAATTGTTATTTAAAACACTGTTAATTTATTAAAAATTTAAATATTAACAACAAATTTATTCATAACAGCTTTTAACTTTACACAAACTGTATGTTCTTCGCAATCCATAAACCTCTTCTCTATAGCAGTTGTTGGATTATATCTTTAAAACCGGATATACCTTTATATAAAATGATTTTCACCCCCACTTCTCCAGAAAGCCGTAATGCGATTTCGAAAGGGAAAAAAAAGAAAAAAAAAAAGGTTTCGAATAGTCACCCGTTTCAAATATTTACTCGAACCTGGGTGGAAAATATCTATTTTTAAGCTTTACAGCTTTCTGACTCAGTTATTTAGCGAAATCGTTGCCATGTATTAGAATGAATTCTCTTTTTACTGTTTATCGTCTGCGTTTCAAGCATCGGTAAATTTCTACAGAGGGGAAAAAATTGAGGCACAAAAAAAAGGGAAAATAACATAATAATAAAAGAGGTAGGAAAGGCTGCGAAAACTAAATAAAGGGCATGAATATCAGTCAGTTACGGAAGCGATTATTATATACGATTGGGGAATATTAAATACAAGACCTCCTCAGACCACACGCAGGAACACTATGTTTGAGGTTGCCAGAATAAACAATGATTCCCCTTTCTGGCGATAAAAGGGCAGATAAGGATACAGAGAAGAAAGTTTAACGGCTGCTATCAAGGAGTGTAGTATCCCGACTATTTTTATTACAAACATGTTGAATATTTTGTTGTTAATCCTTACTTAAAAGTGACCAACTAAGTAAGGGACTTCTTGAGGAACAGATAATTTTTGAAGAAAATCGAGGTAGTAACATTATTTTATTCTCATAAAATCAAGTACTCATCGTTGGCATACTATTTGGGGGTGGGTATAATGAGCCGTAGTTGAGCTGAATGTTACATATGAAGTAGAGTATTTATGGTTTAATTTGTCCTCTCTTAGAAAGCGATAGAACGCGAGATATAAATTCTTCTTCGGGAATTACCATCCATTGGCAAAATCCACTCTTAGATTGTTCACGGGAAATAATACCCCATGAGACTCTTTATATCGTAAGTACGAAGTTTGATAATTACACTTATGGTGAAGGGCACATGCATGCGATTGTCTGCCCTCCATACAGTCTCCATCGAAGGCACCCCTCCCGTGTGACAGATGAATGTAGCGACATAGCAGCTTCCCTAATGCACCAGAGAATAACGTTTCTCTTAAGGGCCTGTTCACATAGGAGTCCGGTAGCCGGAAGCGAAAAAGGAAAGATGGCGCCAAGACGGAAATAAACCAATCATAGGCGTTAAAAATTTCGTTCCTAATCATTTGGAGGTTTGTCATTGGTTAAATATGTTTCAGCACTTTAACGCTTCCGCTACCGAACTCCTATGGGAACAGGCCCTTAATACTATTACGTGCAACATTGCAATACCAACTCACTTTAGGTGCGCCACTATTGTAAGACAAATTTGAAAGAAAAACATAGATATTTACCCCCAAATCTCATGCAGCGCGGAAAATTATGTAAATTTTCCTTTACGTTAGGAGATATTTGTTAACTAGGCATAATTACAGCAGTATTTTGCATGGTCGTAATTAGCATATAATGTATCACTCATGTAGGCGTGGCTTATATGTAGTATTTACATATGAGGTCATTCTGTTGTCAAAGATTTAACTATCCCCCCCCCCCCAACCTCCAACTCCAATCTGTGGAGGAGACGAAAAAAAAATTACGTCGCAATTATGATGAGAAACTAACGATTTACGCCAAGGTTTATGAGCTCTGATTGGCCATGCCGATAAGCGAGTGGGTGATTTTCAAGGCTTCAACAAAATTTCAGTCCCAGACAAAGCAGAGAAGCCATAAAAGTCTGGAGTCGCTCTTGATTTTCCGGCAACAAAATACAAAAATATGGAAATAATAACCAACGATTAAATGAAATTACAGAAATGAGCTACATTGCACTTTCTGTGTAAAAGAAAAACGTCCGAACTGGCTGTTAACAAATTCCGTGGTTCCCATATATAGTTTTGGAGCAATTATTTCTGCATCTCTAAGGGGGTTCTACTTCAAAAGTGCTAAAGTAGCAAAACTTCAAACGATGACACCAGCAATGGACGATGGGTTGCAGCTCCCCTTTCTAGACAGGGCCTAGAAAGGGGACTTTCTATGCCCCGTCTCAAAAGGAAGACCGGGCAGTCCTCCTTTTGCAGGCAGAAGACTGACCAGTTCCCCAGAATACAACCAAGTCATGCGGAAATCGAACCCGCGTCCTCCGGCGTGGCAAGCTGATGCCTTAACCACTTAGCCACTGGGTGACGAAATAAATTTTAAAACAGTCTATCCTAAAAAAGCGTTTGAGAGAGGTTGACAACTATCTAGCATGTAGTTGTAACACTTTCAGATAGATAATAAAGTGTCGGTTTTTAGATGCATATAAATAAACCTTTCTACAGCATTCCCTTATACACGCCCTAGAGCTGTATACGCCTCATATGACTAACTATTGAACTCACATTAATACGCGAGTAAGTAGTATATAAAAAAACACACCCACTACGGAGTTTTAAATTGGAAAGGTAATGGGGAAAAACTAAAGTCGGTGTTTGAGAAGCACGTTTAAATAAAACAGGAAATCCAATGTAAATAAAGCACAAATAGCAGTAAGGTGCAATTTTGCATACGACCGTTTCGAAGCTGCAGAGAAGCTTCTTCATCGGTACAAGGAATTTAGTGGCAGCTGAAAAAGCCGAAAACTAAGCCGGCTTAGTTTCTTTGCAGCTTCGAAACGGTCGTATGCAAAATTGCACCTTACTGCTATTTGTGCTTTATTTGCGTCGGATTTCCTGTTTCTTCCTCGAGCACAAAGGTTTTGTCTTTTCTTTTCACGTTTAAATAATTCATGAAATTATGCATCTTGACTGCTTTCCATGGGGTTTTTTTGTGGGTTTCGTTTATTATAGTAAAAGGTAAAATATACTAGAAAAAATTGTATGAAACACACCTTATGCCGCATGTACACATTCGCGCTCGAACTATCCGCAAGTCATTCACGAGACATTCGTCACGTCCCTGCATCGACGCGAGTGACCGTTCTCACATTCGCGCCTCTTGCTGTGAACAAGACTCCCCGTCGCCATTCGCCTTTTGACCCCCCACGGCGCCATTCGCCCCTTTGACTCGTGCCAGAAAACCGCCCCCGAGGCGAGCACACCGGAGAAACGGAGAGCACACCGTTTACACATTCGCCCCCCGCGATTCGACTCGCCGCTAGCGAGACTGTGTAAATGCGGTGTTAGAGAAAGGATCCGCTTATACAAAGATAGGCATCTCCAGCGCACCCGTCAGTCATGGACCTAGGTTTCACCCTTGTCACCGCAGCATAACAGTAACAAGTCCGACGGAAGCGACAAAATTACAAAAGCAGAATTCCTCTAAAATTTGGGCTCTGAGAACTTGAAGAATCCTTCCAACAAGCGAAAGGACTAAGCGCATTTTATTTATTTATTTTCCAACGCGGTAAGTACTTTGTCCTGAGGACATTGACCCATCCATCACCGCGAATTGATTGGCTACTTTATTGTGAAAACTCCACACAGACGTGCCAACACTGCTCCCTATGAGGGCACACCAGAGGAACGACCACGCCTTATCCGGGATTCAAACCACAGCCCACGCCATGTAAGCTCGAAATGCTTACCACTATACGATATGGAAAGCTAAGCTTTTTTATGAATTGCGATTCGCAATTTAACAGCTCGAAGTAGCTTAAATTGCACGTATTATGTAGAATTTGACAGCCACCAGTAAAAATCTACAGTCATATCTCTTTTAAATATTTTCACTTCCCCAACATTTCAGTCAGTCATATGTTGTGCTGTAATAGTTGCCAGGAGCTGTTAAAATCAAGATCGCTTTGCGTATCACATCATTCGTTAACAGTTTAGGTTAAGCGCAAGTTTAAATCTATTAATTTAAGGGGGTCTAGGACATAAAATTGTTCGAATTTTCGAAACATTTTATTGCATTAAAAATTTCTGTGTTCTTTAACGACATTTAAATCATATTTCTATATTAATTAGAACAGGAGAAATTATTATTTTTTTGAAACTTTCTAATAGTAGCCAAGCGTTGTTTAACCCTGTGCGTTTTTTTTTTGCGTGATGGGTTTTTTCCCCAATTCTCGTCTTTAAATTGATATAAGTCAAGAATGGTTAAAGATAAATGGTTGAAACTTGGAACACGTCTTTTTCAACTATTTTACTTTAATTTTGATTCAGCAAATTTGAAAAAAATATTTACTCTTGAAAATATGATTTTTTAAAAATATGTTACAATTTTTTTTTTGTAATTTTTAATAAAAATATTTTATTTAAAGTAAAATTAATATTTAAAAAATGCTGAATTAAAATTAAAACATATATATCTGTTTAATTAAATGAAAAAGAATTGAAATTCGTCAAATAATATTTCGAGTTATAACAATTTTAAATTACCCCACTTTTTTAAAATTTTAAAATTTTTTAAAAACATTTTGAGAAGTTTTATGAAGGGATTTTGTTTACGAATTATATGGTTAACCATCACAAAAAAAAATCGAAATTTTAACTCAATAAATAAATTATTTTTTAAAATGTGTCCTGGACTCCCTTAAATCTTTTTCGAACAATTAAGACCTTGTTCCCATTGCGTCCGTCAACGTCAGCGTTACTCGTATTGAAATATATTTAACTATTTACAAACCTCCAAACGATTAGCCACGAAACTCTTAAGGTCTATGATTGGTTTAAAATACGCCAATACGAGCAACGCTGATGCTGATGGACGCAGTGTGAACCAGCCCTTAACAGATGCGTGATGAAGTAACGAGTAGTTAAAAAAAATATTACATGATCAACACAAATCCTTGAATTCCCATTCTACTTCAAAAACGGGATTCATTCCAGTTTTAAGAACAAGAAGCTTCTGTTTCATTTGTTGACCCATTTGCATATCTTGTCATTTGGGTATGAAATGGAATTTACATGCAACGGAAGTTACATGCAATGGAATTTACATGCAATGGAATTTACATGCAACGGAAGTCTTGGCTCGGGTAATCAAGGGATGGATTGAAGTAGAGATGCGACATCGATGTCGATGTTTTGATAAAAACATCGATGTTCTAAACATCGATTTATTGAAGTCGATTTTTTTTAAACATCGATGTTTTGTGCTCGATGTTTTATGTTGTCTTGATGGATTTTTTTTAATGAAAAAGTACCATATTAATAAAAAAAAAACCACGTGGCATAATTTTCACACTCAGTAAATGTAAGTCTGAATTCTGAAAAGGATGAATACAAAAGGGTGAACGATACCCTAGCAACGAGACAAATGGCAATTTAATAACCAATGACCCAATCAGAGCGTTTGGAATGTTCTCGATATTCCAGAACCTTGCATGGGGTTTCCTCTTATAAATAGTATAAACACGAGCGGCCATTTAAGTTTTTGTTTTGTTCTGGTATTATATAAGTTAACGCTAATTAATATTAAGATGCCTCTCAAAAGTACCGTTACTAAACGAGTTTTAAAGAATGGATGTTCAAAAACATCGATTGTTTTGGGGCGATGTTTTATTAGCAACGATGTTATAATATTGAATATCGATGTTTCAAAACATCGATGTTTTGTTGTCGATGTTAGGGATGCGACATCGATGTCGATGTTTTCAAAACATCGATTTATTGAAGCCGATGTTTTTTTAACATCGATATTTTGTGCTCGATGTTTTACGTTGTCTCGATGTTTTTTTTTTAAATGAAAAAGTACCGTAATAAAAAAAAATTACCACGTAGCATAATTTTCACACTCAGTAAATGTAAGTCTGAATTCTGTAAAGGACGAATACATCTGAAAAGGACGAAGGGGGAACGATTCCTTAGCAAACAGACAAATGGCAATTAACAACCAATGAACCAATCAGAGCGCTTGGAATGTTCCCGACACTCCAGAACCTTCCATGGGGTTTTATTTTACAAATAGTATATACACGAGTGCATCCATTTAAGTTTTTGTTTTGTTCTGATTTTATATAAGTTGACGTTAATATTATTAGTAAGATGCCTCCGAAAAGTACCGTTTGGAAATATTTTTACAAAACCTCTGACAAATTGGCGAAATGCAATATTTGCCTTAAGTCACTCAAAACTTCTGGCAATACCACGAATTTATCTGGACATTTGAGGGAAAAACATGGCGGTATTTACAACGAGAATTTTGAGTCATCAAAGTAGCCGAAAGCAACCAAGTTTTTGTCATTTGTGTCTGCCCAATCAGAGAGTAAAATTAAATCACCCCCTCCCCCCACGACTAACGGAAGTAACATTAATGTTAGAGGTTACTAAACCAGTTTTAAAAAATGGATGTTCTAAAACATCGATGTTTAAAAACATCGATGATTTTTGGGCGATGTTTTATTAGCATCGATGTTTTAATATTGAATATCGATGTTTCAAAACATCGATATTTTGTTATCGATGTCGCATCACTATTCGATGTCGCATCCCTAAGTTGAAGTAACTGAGATTACCAACACATGTCCTTTCATTTACATACCATTTCAAAACTCTGATTCATTCCATGTTTAAGGGGCAAAAATTTTATGTCTCAGACCCAGACGCATTATTCACTGGCCGACCGAAATTTCTCAGGCTTGCAGCACCCGTTGCAGATCCCGCTAGAATACATCTGATTCGCGTGTCGGTCTTTATCGCTGTTTAGCGATCTTCCCACTATTGTTGGCGCGTCACTGTCTCGCTATATATCACACCTCTTGGATGCACTCCACCCCTTTTAATTCCCTTATTTATTTCGATCATATAAAAGAAGAAAAAAAGTATGTAATTCACGGCTGTGATGCTCCCTTTGAGAAAAACGCTGAAAGGTCGAGAAATTTGATCATATTTTTGCAATATTTATGGCGATTTTTGAGGTTTGCTGAGCCGTATCTCTTTCCTGCCTTGTTTTTTTTTTCTTTCCTTTTATCTCATCGTGGTCGTGTCATAAAAGAAGAATGAGGGGTTTTAATTCGGTGTACATCAAACGTTGTGAAATATCTGCGCAAGGCCGTAATTTAAGATGCTCAAGTTACGGCGAGAAGGGGTATATTTTATGTGAGTCTTTTGTTTTAGACTAATTTATGCTGTAAATATGGAAGAAATATCTTTGTGAGCGGGGAAAGTATAATTTTTGCAAGCATTTTTTCCCTAGCTTCAAATTGTAAGGGAATCATATATTTCAACACATCATCGGCAGGAGTATCAGAGTTAAGGCTGTTGTCTACCTACCCTATTGGATTAGCTCACCTCAATGTCAACATATGGAGAAAAATTGTCCAAGGATTGTTGACTTGGATTGAAAGTTTTTTTTAAAAATTGTACTCCTTAATAGACAAAGAAATTTTACACCTTGGGGCATTTTTCGTTTAAAAAAAAATGCAGTACCGAGCAATGTATTAATCATCGTTGATTATACCCGCATAAACAACACATATATTCGCATCCTACCTTATGATTTGTACTTTCAGAATTTACGGTAATTCCACGGCAGAAATGACTTATTTTTTTATCTTTTTGTAAATGCAAATGTCCGTCGCTACTGGGGCGTTTTCGTTTATTCAGGTGGCACATCTCTTACTTCATAATTAGGATTTCGTCAGAAAGCAGTTATGGATAAAAATAACTGGTGTAAAGGTTGATTCACTGCCCCTTTTCCCTTCGCATGCAGTAATAGTTCTTACAATGTCTTGTCTCTGTAACGTTCAAACGACTATCGGAACTTTGATAATAGTAAAAGTTTGTTCCACTTCGTCGTGGATTCATTAATATAGAATTATTGCGTTCTTATGACTAAGGCTGCTGTGTACTAACCCTATTGGATTAACTTCCCTCAATGTTAACCTATGGAAGAAATGTGTCCAAGGATTGGATTTAAAGATTTTTTTTTTAATTGTACTCCGTAATGGAGGAAGAAATTTTACACCTTGGGGCGTTTTCGTTTAAAATTTTTCGTTAAAAAAATGCAAATAATTTTTTAATTTAAATTATTGGTGGAAAAATTCTGGTATAGTGTGTTTTAAACGCTCATCAATTCCTTTAGTAGACGAAATTTATAAAATGAATCCTGGTGTAAGGTCCAGTTCAGGCTACCTGAAAATACCATTTTTATTGGATTATGAACATTTAAGTAGATATCAATAGTAGACAAATTTTCTCCATAGGTAAACATTGAGGTGAGCGAGTCCAATAGGTTGAGTACACAGCAGACTGAAGTTTAAGTATGATCAGAGTAACAGAAAAATAAATAGAAAAAACGTCAAATTTCAGTAACTAATAAAGGAATCAATTTAAGAAGAATTAAAGGCACAGATATATTTGTCTACCAAAAGAGAGAAAATTTTATAAGAAAGGGACACGCTAGAATTGAATTTAAAAACTGTTGCTTAACCCTTCAGCGGACTCGCCCGTGTATAAAGTGCAACATTTTCGTAATTTTGAATGGTTTGTTTTTACAAGTAAGGTTTGAATGTTCTAAGCAGTTTCTATTTATAGCTACACCCTTTCTAATGTAGGTCTGATTTTTTTACCTTGAATTCCTTTCCATTCATTGTTTGTCGTGATTTAACCGTGGTAAACCAGCGATTAAACTGGATTGCAATACGACAAAACTAAGAGTTCATGTAGTAGATCAAATGTGCAGCTATTACACGGTATTCCGCATATCACGAAGATGGACAATCTCATTGTTTTTTAGGATTTTGGACAAAATAGGAATCGATTCGCACGTTGTCCTTAGATGAATTAAACCAGACAGTTTTGAAATAAGGCGATTGTATCTGCATTCTTTGGTCTTTAATTATAAATATATCTCAATATTATCAACATGTTATATCTTGTCATATAGCGCAGAATTATTATTTTCAATTTGAAAAAAAAAAAGTTTATTACAAAAGGAATAATCAAGGTTGAAAGAGACGTTGCACTTTGTGCCACGCGCGCCTGCTGGTGTTCCAATAATTGGCGCGCCCGCTGAAGGGTTAATTTCATAAATGGAATTCACATTTAAGAAGGGAGAGGTATGTTTAAGAGGTTACTGCGTTCGGTTCTGCTTTCGTCATCCTCCTTTTTGGTTACGGCCATTTCACGCCAGTTTCGCCTAAGTGTGTGCGTAAAGGCGCAATACCACTGAGGCAACAAGTAGTATGCGGCATTGACGCATGCTACACACAGTCTTTCCACTGCAGGAACACGAAGCGACAAAAACAACTCTCCTTGCCGCATGCTGACTCTTGTTGCCGGGACGCATGCGTCACCTCTCGTTAAAATTCAACGTGTCGAACAGTGTCGTCGTTTATCCAGTAGTCAGCGGATCGGTGCGGCTTGTAGCATACGACACGGACTGGAATAATGAAAAAACCGCGACATTTGTTGTAGATTATCATAATTCACCCGAATTATGGAACAACAAAATTACTGATTATAAAGACGTTAAAATTAAAAATGAAAATTTAAAGCACTTAGCGAGTAAATACAGTTGTACGGTGGCTGAGATAAAAAAAAAAAAAAATCAAGAATTTGCGTTCAGCATATTTCATCATGAGCGAAAAAAAATCAAATAATTGCAAGATAAAAAGAACTTTTTATACATCATGTTTTTAAATTTTCTGTTGAATCATATAAACTTGACAATTCCATGTATTAATAAATACTTTTTTAAAATTTTTTTGATAAATTATCCCATCAACTTGAAAGAAAATGAAGTTAAATGGAAGTTAACTTGCGTTTAACTTTTCGTTCCCGTCCCGACCGATAGATGGCTGCAACAGTCTACAAAACAAAATTAACTGAAAATGAATTAAATGCTGCTTAAAGATGGCTAAAAGTATTAAACACACACAAACAAACAAGAAAGCGAGTTAATAAAAAGATGGTAATAAAAATGATAAAAATTTGGTTACATCTGGCCCGAAAGTAATTTACCGTATTTATGCGTGTATAGGACGCACTTTTATTCCACAAAACAAATCGGTAAAAATGGGGTGCGGCTTATACACGGAATTTTAAAATTAAATACAGTAAACACCCTTTAGTTTAGAACACTTTGCTACCATAAAACATTAGTATCTATATACCTTAAAACGTATTGCATTCAGACCTGATTAAAATAATTTTATGTACCTATTCATAATCATTTGACATTTTATCACCGTCACTGCCGCTGTTAAATGATGTCTTCGTGCGAAAAAATTCTTAACTGTACTAGTATATATGCAGGGTGTTTCAAAAAGAATCACCCGATTTGAAATGAGTATATTAATAAAAATGTTGAACATATAAACTTAAAATTAATTTTATTTTACATGGCTAATCATAAAGTTTTTTTACAAACCCAATTAATGGTGCTCAATATGCCCACCTTTGGATGCATGACATATTTCTATACGGTAGGCAAATTCGTCCCAAACTTTTGCGAGCATGTCTGGTTACACTTCTTCCACGGCTGTTATGCGTACACAGACAACCCGTGTCTTGGAATTGTTTATACCATCGTCTAATGCTCTGAGAGGTAGGAACTTCAATCTACCAGGGTTTTATCGACGAAAATCACGCTGTACAGTCGTTACGGACTGATACTGGAGGGCGAAGGAAGAGCGTTAGCGCTACTTGTCGGCAACAGCGGGAAACTCGAGATTTCCCTCTTTTTGCCTATACATTATTCGATCAAAACGGATTAAAAGATGAATAGTTATGATTTTTTTTTAATGGGATGATTCTTTTTGAAACACCTTGTATAATCATCTTTTTTTTTCACTGTAGTTTCACCACTATCAGCTAAGGCTGTACCTGATATTGTTAGGCGAGCATTGAACTCTAAGGAATCTACGACACTGCTACATTTCGCAGAACTTTGAGTCTACAACGGAATTCAGACAAAAAAAAAAAAAAAGAATTCCAAATGTTATCTCAAAATTCAGGTGCGGCTTATGCACTCACGCGGCCTATACACGAGTAAATACGGTAACTCCATTTCTACCCATTGCAAACGTTCAGTGTTCTTGCAATCACAACGAACACATTTTAAGGTTTAGTATTAAACAGATAGACTAGTTGATACCCGTCAAAACATGACGGTTAGATAGTTAATACATGTATTAATACACAAATTATACTCAACACATCATTGCCAAATCACTCCTCGGAATAACCGTGTTTATCATTAAAACATGTCACTGAGCATGCGCAAAAACAATGCGTTTCTAAAGATAGATTTAAACACACCACTGAGCATGCGCAGAAATCAATTTTTAATCGCAATTTATCGCTAATTAATAGAAATTGCGGTTACAAAAACCAAATTTGACAAATCTACAGATTACAATCTTTCGTGTAAGACCAAAATGAAGTCAATCGATGCAGTAGTTATCTCTCACGGACTGCCCAAAAAGTCGGCTTAGCAACTTAAATATACAGATAGTCTGTTTAAAGCTGCGCTAAATATTTTTTTAAAATACGTACATAATCATAGCAATAATAAAGCTTAATATCATAATATTCGCGTGCTCAGCGTAAATTGTCTCCTCGCGATGCACTTAAGTCTCTTCCGACCCCCCCCCCCACAAAATGATCCCCCCTCCCCCGAAAAGACAAATGGGTCCCGTTTTAGAAGGGGTGTCGCAGAGCGTTCGTCTGTGACATCTCCCGCCAGACGTATAGACTTTGCTCCTGTTTACAAACAAACACTGCGACGCCGAAAGCTGGTTGGCAAAACATTCGTTGATTTATCATGGCGTTCTATGATCACGCTAACCACAAATTCGGTATAAAATTATCAAATTATGCGAATACTTTAGACAAATCTTAAAAACAAACTTACGTTGAAAAAATAATCTTTAAAGAGAAGAAGATGGGGGTTTCTTTTGCCCTCTAGATCCCTTTTTATTAAAAAAATGAAGACTGGAAGGATGTCATTTTCTATGTCCAGTTGTAAAGAAATCCGACATCAAACGATTTTTGCACTTTACACCAGGAGAAAAAAGAGTTAGAACCCTTTGTTTGTTGTAAATTTGATTTGTATAATTTTATATGGCCTTCCCTAAATATTTAAAACTGTCGATAACTTTGCTGATCTTACTTCGCACGTTTTGAATTATGTGTAAATTGTACCGTGGTAACTATTTTATTCTTATTATGTATTTATGACGATTCCATTTTACTGAAAAATTAGTTTTGAATCTGAAAAATTAATTTAATTAGTTAAATTCTTAACTTGATACACTCTTTTTTTAAGTTGTTATATCATGTTATACTTGCTTCTGGAAAAAGGATAAATGAATAAAATGCATCGCATTACACAGTGAATTAACAATAAAAAATTGCTGCGAATTACCCCATTTCAGTTGATTGTTTACAGTAATATAACTGTTTTACTGACATTATAGCTTGCATTAATGATGCATTAATGCTTGCATTAATGATGAAAATATTTAGTTAAAGATATTTTGCCGTTTAAGTTATTTAAATTTCTAGGTATTTATATTTAATTGTTCTGAATGCTTTGATAAATAAATGCTCTTTTTAAATAAAGGGAAAGTACAAAATATTTGTGAAAATTTCAGTATTAATACTTCCATGGCTTATCAGAAATTTATAAAAATATTATCGAGAGATTAATTTTCAAGAATAAATTTTTATATCTTAAAAGAGGTTTTATATATTTGTTGTCTATGTATGCTATCATCAGGTGCCATAGGTTTATATTCCTCTTCATTAATTAAAAAAAGCTTAATCTATATAAAGTTTTTGTCTTGTACCTAAATTAGGTTTGTATATTCTCTAAGTTAAAATTTTTGTAAATATAATTTAAATTTATTTTGTTGTAAATATATTTTAATTAAGTAAAAAGAAAATGTTGCTATAAAAGCAATATTTAAGTGGTGAGATGTAGTTTGCACAGAATGCTCTCTGATATATGAAATACATAATGTTGGCAAAATGTGCCAGTCTGAAGTGTATATTTTTATTAATTAGGTTTTATTCACATGTGTACCTTTTTCATCCTTCGGAAAACAATATATGTCAACACCATATCCTTTTGAATGCCTGAATGTACACACATAAGCTAAATAACTCACTAGCATAATGATAATTTAAATCAATAAGCAGTTTCAAAGATATGTAAATGTTTGAGTAGAGCTTTGCTAACATGAGCACGATGCAAAATGCCGAATGTTTTGCCTACCAGGGGGCGGTGCTTAAGCGTGACGTCACTTCATGACGTTTCCAGCAGAAAGCCTATATGCATTGCAGATGTGGGGGCTGTAGCGGCGCGTGCTTCAAAGGGTGCCTGGCAAATTGTCGGAATCTCGAAAAGGGGGTATCTCACTCCCAGAACAGGTGGACCGGGAGACTGCAAAGCTGAGACGCTAATAGGGACGGTTCGCTGCGGAGCGCCCGCCGTAATTGCGTGAAATGGGGGGCGGTTCGTGACGTGTTTGTTTCTACCTTGACTGGCCTGACGAGAGCTTTTAAGAATATTTATTATTTTTTTTTCTCTCAGTGAGAGAGGTGATGCTAATTTCGAATATGCAACGCAACAAAATAACCCACGCACTGCTGTACAGACGATTTGCTGAACGTAATTTAAAGGCGAGTATACATACAGCAAGCGAAGGGTACTGCTAACAAATTTAGCCAAATTTCAACGAACAAATTAGGCCGTTCGATTTGAAATTCGTTTGACCGTCCACATTAAGTCTGCTGTGTACTAACCCTATTGGATTCGCCCACCTCCAGGGCTGCCCAGAGACTTATACGGGGCCTGGGGCAAACTTCTGTTGGGGGTCCCAAGAAAAATGAATAATTACAAGATAAAAAAAAACTTTTTATATACCATGTTTTTAAATTTTCTGTTGAATCATATAAACTTGACAATTCTATGTATTAATAAATACTTTTTAAAAATTTTTTTTCATGAATTATCCCATCAACGTGAAAGAAAATGAAGTTAATTGGAAGTTAACTTGCGTTTAACTTTTCGTTCCCGTCCCGGTCGATAGATGGCTGCAGCAGTCTACAAAACAAAATTAACTGAAAATTAATTTAATTCTGCTTAAAGATGGCTAAAAGTATTTAAAAAAATGCATTGTCATCGTGTTCTGAGCTGTTCTAAAAGTTTCAAATGTCTAGCTAGTCGGGAAGTTAGTTAAAAATCGATTGCAAGATTTGTAATGGACAAACACACAAACAAACAAGAAAGCAAGTTAATAAAAACATGGTACAAATGGAAAGAGACGAAAACACACATTCAAATCAAGTTACTTAAACTTAAAATTTTACTACACGAATGATTAACATAATTATTATATTTCATTGCACTGCCCTCTTGTTATATTCTCCAATAAATATGACACCTTTCATCCACAAAGCTTTTTTGCTATCTAATTTAGTAGTTAGCACTGTCTTCAATTTATTAGAGAGAATGTAATTTTATAGCAGTTAGGACTAAACAGTTATATTTTCCATTGAAACTAAATCGCGCATTTTTCAGAAGACTATTTTGGAGTAAGAGAAATCTAATTAATCGAATAATTTTTTTTATATTTTTTGTGAGCCCCATTTTTCAGGAGATCATTTTGAATTTTGAAGTACTGTACAAGTTTCAGAATTTTCTTTCAGATGAAATCGAATAAATTAATTTTTAAAAATTTTTTGGGAGCCCCCCCTTCGGCAGTTAGGGGCCTGGGGCAAAGTGTCCCAGTTACCCCCTCTCTGAGCGGCCTTGCTCACCTCAGTGTTAACCTACGTAGGAAAATTGTCCAAGGATTGCCGACTAGGATTGAAAGATATTTTTTTAAATTGTAATCCGTAACAGAGAGAGAAATTATACACCTTGTGGAATTTTTCTGTTTATTTTTAAATACAAATAATATTTTAAAATTTAAATTATTCGGGGGGGGGGGATATCTGGTAGAGTGTGTTTTAAACAATCATAAATTCCTTTTGTAAATGACATTTATAAAATGATCCTGTTACAAGATGCAGAAAAGTTCACGCTATCCGAAAATACTATTTTCATTGGTTTATTACTATTTACGTAACTGCAAATTGTAGACACATTTTCTCAATAAGTTAACATAGAGGGAAGCGAATCCAATACGGTTAGTACACAGCAGCCTTAACAAATATTTCATTAGCAGTTCATTCATTTTCGTGTAATGAATTGTTGTGGTGAGTTAGATTTCTGGCTTTATTTAGTTACGATAACGAACAATGAAATTAAGTTTCCTACACAAAATGAAATTTAAGAGCAAAAAGTAAAAATATATTGTGCTTAACTGACACATAACTAACAAAGAACGACGGCTTACGAAGAGTAACGAACTTCTTTTGATGCACTGCTGTAATGACTTGACGGTCCCTACGGGTAAATTCCAAGGGACACCCGTCTTTGTCATCTAAGGTGTTTTATCAGTGCCGAAAGGTGACCTTCCGTTTAGTTACACAAAGCCGTGTCGTAGTGACTCTTCGATACACTTCAAGAAAGGAACCTCTTTTGAAACGATTCCCTAGTTGACAATGGAGTCCAGATGAAAGGCTAGTGTCGGCTGGTCAGACGCTTGAAGGCACAGAGCGGCAAGCGGTAACTTAAAAGGAACCCCCGCGAAGAATGAGCGGATATATAGTCGAC